>NW_026847549.1:122492734-122927622 GCF_025583915.1 Anolis sagrei ordinatus
TATTTTCCAGATCACTAGATTGGGCCACAGCAACGCGTGGCAGGAGACCGCTAGTACTTTATATAATCCCTATTTCCAGAAACATCTTGCAGTGGTGATACTTTCCCATATTTTAATGAAGTTATAACTGAAATACTAGTACCTATTTTTCAAGAACTTGGAACAAAACAGGAAGTTATTGTATCAAAATGAAACTGTTTCCAACGATAACAGGCGAGAGAAGATGGGGGGCGGGATGTAGAGCGGCAGGCGGCCCATGAAGAAGGAAGCTAAGAGTGTGTGACTAATTTAGTCTCTTTTTAAAATAAGATTGTTACATCCCTTTTAAGAAATAAATAAATTAAATAAATAAATAATATTTATATAAGTATTTGATTCTATGGGTGTGAAATCTAATGCTGTGACCAATGCACTTCTTAAAACACCTGAAGTTTATCATAAGTTGTTGTTGTTGTTGCTGCTGCTGCTGTTGTGTGTTTTCAAATAATTTCCAACTTATGGCAACCCTAAGGTAAACCACATATTCTCAACCCAACAGTCCAGCAGGCTTCCCATTACACTATACTGTTGTTGTTATGAACCTTCATGTCATTTCCAAGAATCCTACAGTAAACCTATCATGGGGTTTCTTGGCAAGATTTACTCAGAGGAAGTTTACTTTGCCTCCTCTGAGGCTGAGAGAGTGTGAATTGCTCAAGATCACACCATGTGTTTTCATGGCCAAGCAGGGATTTAAACCCTGGTCTCCAGAGTCGTAGGGTGGTTCTACACAGAAAATATAATCCAGTTTGGAAGTGGATTAAAATCCAACTGGTTTCACTGTGCAGTACTGCACCAACAGGACAGGAACTGATTTGAGGCTGGGACAGTAGCCACAACATCCGCTGATTGGGGTTGGGAACTAAACCCAACAACCATAGAATCTACTACTAGAAAGCTGCTGGAAAATGCAGGATTTTTTTCCCCCTATTTCATAGTATTCTCAGATGCACTGATGCACATATCCATGTTCAGGATCACTCCACTGTCGAGTGTCTGATCAACTGCAGTACATTATCGAGCTTGTTTTGGACTTTTTGGTACATTTTTAACACACTGTTTCTGGCTTTATGTACACTGCATCATGTATTGGGCTGTACACTTTGTGGACACCCTGACCATAGTTCACGTTTCGAACTAATATGCCACCCCACCAAAAGCTACCTAACAATCGATGCTCAAGGAAATCCCACCTAATGTAACTTTTATTTATTTATTTAAAACTTTTATATCCCAATCTTCTCTACCTCCGCAGAGGGACTCAGACCAGCTGACAGCAAGGATTCAATGCTAACATTAAAAATCTAAAACATAATACAACAACATTAAATTTAAAAAGTAAAAAAATAGAGTCTCTGTATATATATAAATATAAATATGTAAATATAGAGTCACCGCTCCCTCCCTCCCTCCCTAGCCCCCCCCCCCTTATTCAATAATTACTAAAAGATGGGATAAATTTTCGATAGTATCCAGCCAATCCAAGGAATGCCCTAACTTGTTTTTTCGTTTTGGGCACTGGCCACTTGTGAATAACTGCCACTTTAGTAGGGTCAGGTCGAATGTGACCTCCTCCCACTAAATGTCCTAAATACTTGGTAACATTGTACCCTATCCTACACTTAGAAGCTTTAACAGTCAACCCTGCTCTCTCAACCTGTTTAACACCAGATCTAAATGTTCAAGGTGATCTTTATAATAAACACTTCTCTACAGCAGGCAATGGCCCCACATCCAGCTCCATTGGCTCCTCTTCTAAATGGTCGATCTCATCCATCTTCTGACTCATGTGAAGAGGAATGTAGGGTCTTGAAGAGGACCATCTGTATCTGTATGCTCCCTCCCTCCCTCCCTAGCCCCCCCCATTCAATAAATAATCTAAGATAGGTCTAAGAAATCTATCTCCATCGACGAAAGGCAGCAGTGGCCCCGGCTTCTGTGACCTCCATGTCCTCCGCAGGCAATGGCCCCACATCCAGCTCCATTGGCTCCTCTTCTAAATGGTCGATCTCATCCATCTTCTGACTCATGTGAAGAGGAATGTAGGGTCTTGAAGAGGACCATCTGTATCTGTATGCTCCCTCCCTCCCTCCCCCCCCCCCCCCCCCCCCCCGCCCCCCCCCCCCCCCCCCCCCCCCCCCCCCCCCCCCCCATTCAATAAATAATCTAAGATAGATCTAAGAAATCTATCGCCATCGACGAAAGGCAGCAGTGGCCCCGGCTTCTGTGACCTCCATGTCCTCCGCAGGCAATGGCCCCACATCCAGCTCCATTGGATCCTCTTCTAAATGGTCGATCTCATCCATCTTCTGACTCATGTGAAGAGGAATGTAGGGTCTTGAAGAGGACCATCTGTATCTGTATGCTCCCTCCCTCCCTCCCTAGCCCCCCCCCCATTCAATAAATAATCTAAGATAGATCTAAGAAATCTATCTCCATCGACGAAAGGCAGCAGTGGCCCCGGCTTCTGTGACCTCCATGTCCTCCGCAGGCAATGGCCCCACATCCAGCTCCATTGGCTCCTCTTCTAAATGGTCGATCTCATCCATCTTCTGACTCATGTGAAGAGGAATGTAGGGTCTTGAAGAGGACCATCTGTATCTGTATGCTCCCTCCCTCCCTCCCTAGCCCCCCCCCCCATTCAATAAATAATCTAAGATAGATCTAAGAAATCTATCTCCATCGACGAAAGGCAGCAGTGGCCCCGGCTTCTGTGACCTCCATGTCCTCCGCAGGCAATGGCCCCACATCCAGCTCCATTGGATCCTCTTCTAAATGGTCGATCTCATCCATCTTCTGACTCATGTGAAGAGGAATGTAGGGTCTTGAAGAGGACGATCTGTATCTGCATGCTCCCTCCCTCCCTAGCCCCCCCCATTCAATAAATAATCTAAGATAGATCTAAGAAATCTATCGCCATCGACGAAAGGCAGCAGTGGCCCCGGCTTCTGTGACCTCCATGTCCTCCGAAGGCAATGGCCCCACATCCAGCTCCATTGGCTCCTCTTCTAAATGGTCGATCTCATCCATCTTCTGACTCATGTGAAGAGGAATGTAGGGTCTTGAAGAGGACCATCTGTATCTGTATGCTCCCTCCCTCCCTCCCTAGCCCCCCCCCCATTCAATAAATAATCTAAGATAGATCTAAGAAATCTATCGCCATCGACGAAAGGCAGCAGTGGCCCCGGCTTCTGTGACCTCCATGTCCTCCGCAGGCAATGGCCCCACATCCAGCTCCATTGGATCCTCTTCTAAATGGTCGATCTCATCCATCTTCTGACTCATGTGAAGAGGAATGTAGGGTCTTGAAGAGGACCATCTGTATCTGCATGCTCCCTCCCTCCCTAGCCCCCCCCCATTCAATAAATAATCTAAGATAGATCTAAGAAATCTATCGCCATCGACGAAAGGCAGCAGTGGCCCCGGCTTCTGTGACCTCCATGTCCTCCGAAGGCAATGGCCCCACATCCAGCTCCATTGGCTCCTCTTCTAAATGGTCGATCTCATCCATCTTCTGACTCATGTGAAGAGGAATGTAGGGTCTTGAAGAGGACCATCTGTATCTGTATGCTCCCTCCCTCCCTCCCTAGCCCCCCCCCCCATTCAATAAATAATCTAAGATAGATCTAAGAAATCTATCGCCATCGACGAAAGGCAGCAGTGGCCCCGGCTTCTGTGACCTCCATGTCCTCCGCAGGCAATGGCCCCACATCCAGCTCCATTGGATCCTCTTCTAAATGGTCGATCTCATCCATCTTCTGACTCATGTGAAGAGGAATGTAGGGTCTTGAAGAGGACCATCTGTATCTGTATGCTCCCTCCCTCCCTCCCTAGCCCCCCCCCCCATTCAATAAATAATCTAAGATAGATCTAAGAAATCTATCGCCATCGACGAAAGGCAGCAGTGGCCCCGGCTTCTGTGACCTCCATGTCCTCCGAAGGCAATGGCCCCACATCCAGCTCCATTGGCTCCTCTTCTAAATGGTCGATCTCATCCATCTTCTGACTCATGTGAAGAGGAATGTAGGGTCTTGAAGAGGACCATCTGTATCTGTATGCTCCCTCCCTCCCTCCCTAGCGCCCCCCCCCATTCAATAAATAATCTAAGATAGATCTAAGAAATCTATCGCCATCGACGAAAGGCAGCAGTGGCCCCGGCTTCTGTGACCTCCATGTCCTCCGCAGGCAATGGCCCCACATCCAGCTCCATTGGCTCCTCTTCTAAATGGTCGATCTCATCCATCTTCTGACTCATGTGAAGAGGAATGTAGGGTCTTGAAGAGGACCATCTGTATCTGTATGCTCCCTCCCTCCCTCCCTAGCCCCCCCCCCCGCCCCATTCAATAAATAATCTAAGATAGATCTAAGAAATCTATCTCCATCGACGAAAGGCAGCAGTGGCCCCGGCTTCTGTGACCTCCATGTCCTCCGCAGGCAATGGCCCCACATCCAGCTCCATTGGATCCTCTTCTAAATGGTCGATCTCATCCATCTTCTGACTCATGTGAAGAGGAATGTAGGGTCTTGAAGAGGACCATCTGTATCTGCATGCTCCCTCCCTCCCTAGCCCCCCCCCATTCAATAAATAATCTAAGATAGATCTAAGAAATCTATCGCCATCGACGAAAGGCAGCAGTGGCCCCGGCTTCTGTGACCTCCATGTCCTCCGAAGGCAATGGCCCCACATCCAGCTCCATTGGCTCCTCTTCTAAATGGTCGATCTCATCCATCTTCTGACTCATGTGAAGAGGAATGTAGGGTCTTGAAGAGGACCATCTGTATCTGTATGCTCCCTCCCTCCCTCCCTAGCCCCCCCCCCCATTCAATAAATAATCTAAGATAGATCTAAGAAATCTATCGCCATCGACGAAAGGCAGCAGTGGCCCCGGCTTCTGTGACCTCCATGTCCTCCGCAGGCAATGGCCCCACATCCAGCTCCATTGGATCCTCTTCTAAATGGTCGATCTCATCCATCTTCTGACTCATGTGAAGAGGAATGTAGGGTCTTGAAGAGGACGATCTGTATCTGCATGCTCCCTCCCTCCCTAGCCCCCCCCCCCCCCATTCAATAAATAATCTAAGATAGATCTAAGAAATCTATCGCCATCGACGAAAGGCAGCAGTGGCCCCGGCTTCTGTGACCTCCATGTCCTCCGAAGGCAATGGCCCCACATCCAGCTCCATTGGCTCCTCTTCTAAATGGTCGATCTCATCCATCTTCTGACTCATGTGAAGAGGAATGTAGGGTCTTGAAGAGGACCATCTGTATCTGTATGCTCCCTCCCTCCCCCCCTAGCCCCCCCCCCCCCATTCAATAAATAATCTAAGATAGATCTAAGAAATCTATCGCCATCGACGAAAGGCAGCAGTGGCCCCGGCTTCTGTGACCTCCATGTCCTCCGCAGGCAATGGCCCCACATCCAGCTCCATTGGATCCTCTTCTAAATGGTCGATCTCATCCATCTTCTGACTCATGTGAAGAGGAATGTAGGGTCTTGAAGAGGACCATCTGTATCTGTATGCTCCCTCCCTCCCTCCCTAGCCCCCCCCCCCATTCAATAAATAATCTAAGATAGATCTAAGAAATCTATCGCCATCGACGAAAGGCAGCAGTGGCCCCGGCTTCTGTGACCTCCATGTCCTCCGAAGGCAATGGCCCCACATCCAGCTCCATTGGCTCCTCTTCTAAATGGTCGATCTCATCCATCTTCTGACTCATGTGAAGAGGAATGTAGGGTCTTGAAGAGGACCATCTGTATCTGTATGCTCCCTCCCTCCCTCCCTAGCGCCCCCCCCCCATTCAATAAATAATCTAAGATAGATCTAAGAAATCTATCGCCATCGACGAAAGGCAGCAGTGGCCCCGGCTTCTGTGACCTCCATGTCCTCCGCAGGCAATGGCCCCACATCCAGCTCCATTGGCTCCTCTTCTAAATGGTCGATCTCATCCATCTTCTGACTCATGTGAAGAGGAATGTAGGGTCTTGAAGAGGACCATCTGTATCTGTATGCTCCCTCCCTCCCTCCCTAGCCCCCCCCCGCCCCATTCAATAAATAATCTAAGATAGATCTAAGAAATCTATCGCCATCGACGAAAGGCAGCAGTGGCCCCGGCTTCTGTGACCTCCATGTCCTCCGCAGGCAATGGCCCCACATCCAGCTCCATTGGATCTTCTTCTAAATGGTCGATCTCATCCATCTTCTGACTCATGTGAAGAGGAATGTAGGGTCTTGAAGAGGACCATCTGTATCTGTATGCTCCCTCCCTCCCTCCCTAGCCCCCCCCCCCATTCAATAAATAATCTAAGATAGATCTAAGAAATCTATCTCCATCGACGAAAGGCAGCAGTGGCCCCGGCTTCTGTGACCTCCATGTCCTCCGCAGGCAATGGCCCCACATCCAGCTCCATTGGCTCCTCTTCTAAATGGTCGATCTCATCCATCTTCTGACTCATGTGAAGAGGAATGTAGGGTCTTGAAGAGGACCATCTGTATCGTGGTATCCTCCTCTTTGGAGTGAATACGATGGGAATCGCATTGGAGGCAGAGTTGTAGCTGGAGTGGGCTGGCAACGGCGTGGTATCAATATGTTTCGTTTTAAATGCGTACTTGCGCCCAGGGTCAAGGGCCAAGGGCCCGCTTCTTTCGCTGTTACGGCGTTATGGGTTATCTGGCACAGGTGGAGCATGAAGGAAGGCATCTTCTCCTCGGGCGGGGCGGGCGCGTTGGCGGGGCCGAGCACCTCGATGGCACTTCGGAGTGGTTTGTACAGATGGGAAGAGGACACTTTGTTGTTTCTGGGAGTTGTAGTTCCCTCCCGACCCGAGAGGCTGACCTCCTCCTCCTCCTCCGAGGGGCCTGGGTCAGGCTTGGGTGGCGAGGGCAAGGCCGCGTGGGGAGCCTTCCCCGGGCCCCTTCCCAGGCTGGCCAGGGCGAGGGCTGAGTGGGGAAGGCTCCCCGGGGGGCTGGGAGGAGGCCGCATTGGGACTGCATTCCCCTCAGCCCAGGCCCTCCCTCCAACAACATTAAATTACCAAATACATATAGGATAAGTTACATAAAAGCTGTTTGCCAAGATAAAATCGTGTCCAGCTCAGTCTGTATATTCAGTCCATATATTGTGGTCAGAAACTTTGTTTGATTGCCGGTCTCAGACATTATTCTGCAAAAGCTTTGTTCCACAGCCAGATTTTCACTAGCTTTCTAAAGGTCAGGAGGGAGGGGACAGATCTAATTTCATTTGGGAGGGAATTCCATAGCCAAAGGGCCATCACAGAAAAGGCCCTGTCTCTCGTCCCCACCAGACGTGCCTGCAAAGGTGGCGGGACCGAGAGCAGGGCCTTCCCAGACGATCTTAACACTCTTGATGGTTCATAGGGGAGAATACATTTGGACAGGTAAACTGGGCCGGAACCGTATAGGATTTTGTAGGTTAAAACCAGCACTTTGAGTTGTGCTCAGAAGCTAATTGGCAGCCAGTGGAGCTGGTGCAACAAGGGAGTTGTACGCTCCCTGTACCCTGCCCCTGTTAGTAGCCTGGCTGCCGAGCGTTGGACTAATTGCAGCTTCCGGGCAGTCTTCATAGGCAACCCCATGTAGAGAGCATTGCAATAGCCTCTACGGAATGTAACCAGAGCATGGACCACCGACTTCCCAAGTCCGACTTCCCAAGGTACAGGCGCAGCTGGTGCACAAGCTTTAACTGTGCAAAAGCTCTCCCGGCTACTGCTGAGACCTGGAGTTCCAGGGAGTGATGAGTCCAGGATCACTCCCAAGCGGAGAACCTGCGCCTTCAGGGGGAGTGTAACCCTGTCAAGAACAGGCTGTAACCCTATGCCCTGTTCGGCCTTACGACTGACCAGGAGTACCTCTGTCTTGTCTGGATTTAGTTTCGATTTGTTTGCTCTCATCCAGTCCATTACAGTGGCCAAGCACCAGTTCAGGACTTGAACAGCCTCCTTAGTAGCAGGTGGGAAGGAGTGACAGAGTTGGACATCATCTGCGTACAGATGACACCGTACCCTGAAACTCCGGATGATCTCCCCCAATGGCTTCATGAATATGTTGAATAACATAGGGGACAGTACAGAACCCCGTGGGACCCCACAGTACAATGGCCATGGGGCCAAGCAGGAGTCCCCTAACAACACCTTCTGGGAGCAACCCTCAAGGAAGGACTGGAGCCACTGCAAGGCAGTACCTCCAAGATCCATTCCTGCGAGGCATCTCAGAAGGATACCGTGGTCGACGGTATTGAATGCTGATGAGAGGTCCAGCAGAACCAACAGGGACACACTCTCGCTGTCGAGCTCCCAGGGGAGATCATCAACTAAGGCGACCAAGGCTATCTGAGTAACATGTCCCAGCCTAAAGCCAGACTAATCAACTTACTCTGTCAAAGACCAATGTACTTTACTCTCTCTACACCACAAACAGCCAATCTAGACAGTGTAAAAAGATACTTACTCATCCTATTGTAGTGATTAGCTAGGACCATGGATAAGAGGATCTGTGCCTGGTGAGTGTATTGTAAACTGAAAGGGCCAGGACAGAAAAACAACTCACCAGGCTGAAGACAAGCCACAGAGGTTTAATACAATTCAATCAAAAGGGATACAATCAAGATGCTTCAAATATACAAGCATAAACATACAGAGAAAGCAAGACATCTTATACAATTTGACAGCTATTAAAACCTCCCGCTCCTAGGAGGGAATGTAATCAGAGAAACAATGTCAATGAAATGTTAATGAGCTTTTTATTAACTCAGCCATCCAGTTCCATGCCGAACAAAGGTAGAAGCTTCAGGAAACTAAGGTGAGGGGTTCCAAGAACAAAGGTGATGATTTTGGGCAATCAATATAAGAGTTAATGAGTGCACATACTTTAAGCCAGGGGTCCTCAAACTAAGGCCCGTGGGCCGGATATGGCCCTCCAAGGTCATTTACCTGGCCCTCACTCAGGGTCAACCTAAGTCTGAAACAACTTGAAAGCACACAACAACAACAACAACAACAACAATCCTATATCATCAGCCAAAAACAGGCCCACACTTCCCATTGAAATACTAATACGTTTATATTTGTTAAAATTGTTCTTCATTTTAATTATTGGGTTGTTTTTAAGTGTTTTGTGCATTACAAATAAGATATGTGCAGTGTGCAGTGCATAGGAATTCATTCATTTTTTTTTCAAATTATAATCCGGCCCTCCAACAGTTTGAGGGACTGTGACTTGGCCCTCTGTTTAAAACGTTTGAGGACCCCTGCTCTAAGCCTCTGTTTCTATGAGCAGCAATCTCTCAGCCTCGGGTGAAGCATATAGCTGCACAAATGGGCTTATCTGAGCTGGCACAGGAAGTCACATATCTCTGCATACACATGAACAAAGGATCCAATGATTGTCTGGCTTGGGAAATGGCCAGAGGGTTTCTTTCAGCCTTCCTGTTCCCAAGAGGTTATCTCAGTGGGCTTGTGAGGAGTTGACAGTTTTTGGGCTACATCTTGCTACATTTTATACATAAGAAATAGATACATTTCACAACTGAAAGATACAAGTTACACAGAAAGTCATGAAAAATAGATACAATTTATTAAAGAGATAGAAATGATAGATTCTTTGGGTGTGGGGTGTAAAGTTGCTGCTGGTCCATTCCTGGTCTCCCAATGCCTTTGACCTCTCAAAGTTTCAGGGAAAAGGTAAAAAAGGGGTGGAAATCATATATTTATTTCTGAGCCCTTGGAGAACTATAAATCTTCCTGGGGACAAGAGGGGGGGTATACAGAAGTTACAGAAACAATGTATATGTTTAACTGTTAGAATATATTTGTTTTGGTAACAGTAGCTGAAAGCTAGAGTTAACTGGTTGTCTCCACAGGAGGTTGCCAAGGAGACCAGGCAGAAGAGAGAGAGAAGTGGGCGGAGCCTAGCAAGAAAGTGTTATCTGCGATTTGAAGTGAAGCAGTTCAGTTGGGGGTTTGGAGTCGGAATTAGCAGTTGAGAGAGAGAGAGTGGGAAGTAGAGAAGCAGTGTTTGTGAATAGTCAGAGGTTTCTTCAGTCTAGGAAGGCTGAAGGGGGAAACCTAATTAGTTTCATTAGTCAGAGAGGACTAAGGGAAGCTTGTTTAGATCACTAGTTAGAAATGAACTAGAGATCTGAGGTTTGATCACGAAGAGATCAAACCAGAAGGCTATTCACCTCAGGAAAAATTGTTTAAGAAAGTGCTTCACCACGGTAGAAGTCAATTACAAGTTGTATCATCCAGAAGTGTGAACTGTATTGCAAACCAAGTTACATTTAAAGTTCTACAAGTTCTCTAAGTTATTCCAAGTAAACCAACAGCCTGCAACCATATGCTTTGTACAAAATAAACTTATTAACTTTTGTTTGAAGACCGTGTCATCTCCATCTATCTGCGTCTGGGGAACTAGTTCTCATTGGCAAGACCTCACATTGGTAGCAGTTACCAGAATTAAATCTATAATCATCCACACCTATTTAATTGGTAGCAGAATTTAAGAACAGTCTTTACATTTGGTGACAGAGGGTGGGTACTTTAAAGTTAAAAACCCTATACCCTGTCTGTTGTTGGAATTGCAGCACCTTCGCAATTAGCACAATTGTACAACTGGTGCGTGCAGACTTCGCAAACGGGTGGTAGCCCTGTACAACTAGTGCACAACCTTTACAATAGGGCTATCATCTCTGCAGGGGTATTGTGGTTTGACAACACTATCAAAGGGGCTTTCTATGCCATCATATTATAGCAACCTTAAAATCAGCATAACATTCATCAAAGTCAACTAAATCTTAATAAGATTAAAATGAGTCAGAGAGAAACTGTCCATGCAAACGAAACATGGCTAAATCCACAGTACACTTTAGCACTTTGTAAATTACTGGCTTGTTTCTTTCAGATGGAGTTCTGTCCTAGGTCATAAACTTGCTCTTCAGTGACATTCAGTCAGGAGAATTCCTAAATGTAAATGTATCATGTTTCTTTTCAGGAGGAATATTGCTGAAGGCAGTTTAAATAGCTGACGTCTGTATAAACTGTGTCCAGTAATTTTCGAAAAGTGGGGCAGTTTTGTTTCTCTCAGTGCCACATCTTTTAAGGCTTCGTGGACAAAGACACTCTTGTCTGTTTCACAATTAGAGACCACAAACTGTGACTAATATCTGTGATGTATTTTAGGTTAATCTGTGCTTCTATGTCAAAATAAGAGAAGACTGGGTTTACAGCATTTAAGCAAAATTTATTAAAGCAATACTTTTTGAGAAGATTTTGAACGCAACAACGCAAAGTCTTATTTTTTTGGGAGGGCCCCAGAATATGCTCCAATTAGATCACATCATCAACTCCAATTAAATCACAAGAGCATGCAAGCACAAACCTATTTGTACTTAAAAAGCAAACTAAGATGTGAAAAACTTTAACAGAAAGTCTTTAATCAAGACAGAACCTTTCGTATTCAAAGGGGATTCAACCGCTGTTGAAAAAAACCATCATTGGACCCCACTCAATTCGTTTCCAATCTTCCCTTCTTGGGCAAAGTTCTGGAACGTGTGGTGGCCTCACAACTCCAGGTATTTGTGGAAGACATGGATTATCTGGATCCGGCACAGTCTGACTTTAGGCCAGGACATGGAACTGAGACAGCCTTGGTCATCTTAATGGATGATCTACACCGGGAGCTTGACAGGGGGAGTGCATCCCTGTTGGTTCTGCTGGACCTCTCAGAGGCCTTTGATACCATTGACCATGATGTCCTTCTGGGACGCCTCATGGGAATGGGCCTTGGAGGTACTGTTTTGTAGTGGCTCCAGTCCTTCCTAGAGGGCCGTTCCCAGAAGGTGTTATTGGCAGACACCTATTTAACCCCACAACCATTGTCTTATGGGGTTCTTCAGGGCTCTATATTGTCCCCCATGTCATTTAACATCTACATGAAGCCTCTGGGGGAGATCATCTGGAGTTTTGGGGTGCAGTGTCATCTGTACACAGATGATGTCCAACTCTGTCACTCCTTTCCACCTGCTACAAAGGAGGCTGTTCAGGTCCTGAATCGGTGCTTGGCTGCTGTGATGATCTGGATGAGGGATAACAAATTGAAATTGAATCCAGACAAGACAGAGGTAGTCCTGGTCAGTCGCAAGGCTGATCAGGACATAGGGTTACAGCCTGTGCTGGATGGGGTTACATTCCCCCTGAAGGTGCAGGTTCGCAGCTTGGATGTGATCCTGGACTCATCGCTGAGCCTGGAAACTCAGGTTTCGGAGGTGACCTGGGGAGCATTTGCACAGTTAAAAGTTGTGTGCCAGCTGCACCCTTACATTGGGACGTCTGACTTGGCCATGGTAGTCCACGTTCTGGTTGCATTCCATATAGACTACTGCTACACACTCTACGTGGGGTTGCCTTTGAAGACTGTCCGGAAGCTTCAAATGCTCCAACGGATGGCAGCCAGATTGCTAACAGGGACAGCGCTCAGGGAGCACACAAGTCCTCTGCCGCACCAGCTCCACTGGCTGCAAGTTTGCTATCGGCCACAAATCAAAGTGCTGGCTTTAGCCTATAAAGCCCTAAATGGTTCTGGCCCAACTTACCTGTCCGAATGCATCTCCCCTTATGAACCCTCCAGGACTAAGATCATCTGGGGAGGCCCTGCTCTCGATCCCGCCATCATCACAAGTACACCTGGTGGGGACGAGAGACAGGGCCGTCTCTGTGGTGGCCCCTTGGCTATGGAACACCCTCCCTAGGGATATCAGATCAGCCCCTTCCATTTTAACATTCTGAAAAAAGTAAAGACTTGGGTTTTTGAGCAAACATTTGCAGATACAGTGTAAAAGACATTGGAAAATGGAACGACTGGACGACATGGCTGGACAATGCTTTTAACAAGGAGACTCTGGTGATACATGTTTTTATTGATTGATTGCTTTTACTTGGTTTTATATTCATATTAATGTTTTGATTGTATTTTATGGTTTAGGTGCTGACTGTAAACCACCCTGAGTCGCCTGCAGGCTTAGAGGGGTGGTATATAAATATAGTAAATAATTATTTTTTTAAAAAAAAATTAATAGGCATCAACTATCAGGTTTGGTCACTACCATTTCCATTAGTTACATGCACTTTAAAAAACAAAACAAAACAAAGTCAAAATTAATTTTTAATTTATTTAGTTAAAAACAACTCGTTCTACATTTAAACATATTTTTAACCCAAAGTGAAAACAAAAACAGCTCCATGTCATTTTTGGGATCAGCACACAATAAAAACAGCCTTTGTTCAAAAGATTTACTCCCCTTTAAACATTAAAAACTTGTTCTTCAAATATGAGTTTATCGACGATATACACGACCCACAACAGGGACAGGATTCAGTGCCATTGCAGCTGGTTAATGACTTCAGAGGATGGTCTCTCTGGGACCTTATCCAAAATTTCTCGCTGAAAATAAAGACTGAATTCGTCAACTGGAATCCTGAAGCAAAAACCCCTATATACCCAGGAAACCAATTATTTGCTCATATGGAAGAGTAGGCAAGCTAAGATCATTGGGGAATATAATCCTTTCATTCACAAGTACAGAATACATGTTCCATAAAAGTGGAATTAGAATGGTAAAACCAGACAAAAAGGTTAAAATCCCCCCAACCCTGAACAAGGAGAGCAAAACCTTTTCCGGACTTACATTGTGAAAAATGTTCCACAAGGCAAAAGACATGCAAACTATGGCTAAGGACAGTACGACACTCGC
This sequence comes from Anolis sagrei ordinatus, assembly GCF_025583915.1. Classification (NCBI taxonomy): domain Eukaryota; kingdom Metazoa; phylum Chordata; class Lepidosauria; order Squamata; family Anolidae; genus Anolis; species Anolis sagrei. The sequence continues at coordinate 122,506,539 of NW_026847549.1, forward strand.
TAATGGCATCAGATCCTGAGCAATTATAATTATAATTGGGAGGGACCAGTGTTGCTCCAGGAATTCTTGTCATTGCCTCTTTGTGGGCTGGCCTTCAGGAGGATTTGCCACGAAGCACTCTCCAGATCCCAATCCAGATCATGTCAGCGCTGGTGCCAGGCTCATCCTTGGAGTGTCACACTTTCAATTCGTCGGCTCCTGTTGCAGTAAGGCACAGGACCCAACCGATGACCGCCAGGATTAAACCACATAAATGTATGTACGCTAGTTGGATTAGCCGAGCTGCAGCTGGAAAGTTATCTTCAGCCAATCTCCTTCTGAGCCACTTCTCCATGCTGATCAATCTGCAGATAATGAAACAAGGCAACCTGTATTTATGGAGTTATGTACATCCACATTCTCTCACATAGGAACCTCCCCTCTGTTTCAGAAAAAAATTGTGATACATAGGTAAACCCCTCTCCTGGTTTGAAAAAAAAACCCTTTTCTATTACCAGTAGCCCCATGTATTACTTGACCCACAGAAATGGATAGCCTGCTGCAACACATGTCCTGTTGACATTTTGTCGGTTGACAGGAATGGACTGGATATGGGTAAAGAAAGTGAGGTGTGATCCAGACAACACAGAAGTGCTCCTGGTCTGTCAAAAGGCAAGATCAGGGAATAGGGACTGAACCTAAGTGGGATGAGATTCAACCAGGTGATATCAATAAAGAATGGTGTGGGGCGTAACATTGCACATAACTGAATACGTAATGCCACACTACATATGTAGTTTTCTGTCACCACTTTAATACCTGGGACGTACTCTGTTTCTGTCCTGTTACAAGTGCCTTTCTTCTTGACTCAGTGAGGGGGAAAAGAATTTCCTTTCTAAATCCCTTTACCGCCTTGTACTGCTGCAGTTTCCTTTTTAAATTGGCTGGGGCTTTCTTGTGAGCTGTTAAACCTTTGTGCTTTATATCACATGCTTGAGACACTCCGGTAATCAACGAAGTAACAAAGTTTATTTATAGCTTCTGGTTCCAATGCTTTATGGTTACATTTGTGTTTTGTTATAGTCTCGAGTCTTACATTCAGTATCATTCACTCCGTTGACTTTTTTTATGAAACCCTCACTATCTCACATCAACAAATATGTTACTTTCTTCATATACCCTTGGCTGAACTATTTTCTGACTTAGGCCACACTGACGCCTTCTTATTTTTCCTTAAACCTTGAGCTCTATTTTCCCGACTGCTTCTCTCTAACGAAGGTTTCTAACTGCTCCCCACTTCTCTTTTTTAACTCACAAACTCTAACTGCTTCTTTCAAACTTGACTCCGCCCCTTTAGAATGTTCAGTTCTGTAACTGCCATTCTGGCTCAGCGGCCTTTTCAAATCCTGGCATACTCTCATCTGCATACGACCAATCGGCTTCACATATGGAAATTAATCCTGCCTTCACTGTTGCTACCCTATTTGAGCCAATTCTTTCCTATCAGCCATATTGTAACCTAGAGCTACACACCAAAAATACAACATAGATAATAAAATTCACTACAAATGGCTCCTCCAGCTCTTTAAAATGGGTTTCTGACCGGAAAAACAAGACTGGAATATGGCTGGTGATCTCTCAAGCAGAAGAGAAGAATATGGTTCAGGCTCTTTGAGATGCAAGACCTGAACCTGGCTTGAAGTCTGTCAAAGATGCACCTGAACAACAGACCACCAGTGATGATCTTTGAATGGGACACTATGAAAACCGCTCTGTAGAGTTCTGAAACGGTTTAGAATGTTGTCAATAACTAAAAAACTTAACATCAAGAGATCAAATATACATTCTGTGGTATTGACTTGGGATTTTCTCCAGGTCTACTATTAGCTATGGATTACAATCAAGCCAAAGCACTTATTAAACAACGTATCACAGACACAGAGCGCCAACTAGATCTGGCCTCGGCTCCAACCTTCCTTATCAGTGAAGACAGCAGATACCTTGCCTCCCCTATGGCATATTTAACATACTTAGAGGTTCCTATTCATCGAAGGGCTTTCACCCTGGCCCGATGCCACGCTCTCCCATCAGCTGTACTCGAAGGCCGCTACCGGAAGATCCCTTTTCCAGAGAGGCTCTGCCCCTGTGACTCGGGTCATGTAGAAACAATAGAACATGTGCTCCTTCAGTGCCCGTTCTACAGGGATATCCGTGCCAGGCTTATCTTACCTCTGATAGACAAGCACCCAGGCCATTCAGGACAATTTTATACCCCCCTGCTACTTGCAGATACTAATTCAGCTACAACCTACAATGTCGCAAAGTTCTGTGCAGCAGCATACAAAATCCGCCAGGGAATGACTAGTTCCAAAAGTCAACTGTGTGTCCAGTAATCTTCTTCCCTGAATCTACAATTTGGTGATGGATCTGGGCATTGTATGTTTTTACCCTGTTTCCCCTTCTGCTCCCTCACCCATATTGTGTTTTTAGTAGTTATATTTATATTTTTAGTGTACCAAACATGCCAGGATTGTATGGAAATGTGACACTATTTCCTGTGCTGGTCAATGACCGAAATAAATGTTTTGATTTTGACTTAAATCCAACCATACACTGTAGAATAAATGCCATGGAATTGTTGGGTGTTGTAATTTCACAAGGTCTTTAGATTTCTCTGCCAAAGTGGAGTGGTGCCTCACCAAACCGCCAATCTCCAAGTTCCATAGCATTGAGATGGGACAATTAAAGTGGTATAAGACAGCATTAATTCTACAGTATAGATGCAGAATATGACAATTTTCTCAAATGGGTTACTTTCTATTATAAATACTTTCTTGTTTTGATTCAAAAGCCCAGTGAAAGTCCAAATAACCTGTACCAGAAAAGGAGATCTGAACAAGGAAATATATGAGTCACCCTCTGGATTTGATCCCTTGTGTACTGTCCATTGCTGGTCCCCAGGACAGGAACACAGTGAAACAGCTTGGCTTACCAACTGTCAAACGGATGGTTGATGCTCTCTGTGTTGACTGACATTGTGACTCACCTGTTCTGGGAGAGGACCCGCACTTATTTTTGTGAACAGATGATCAAAGGTGTCTACAAACATCATTAGATAAAATACAGGGGCTTTAAGCTCTGTAGTTAACAAGAAAGATTGCAGAAGTTTTACAGGTCCTGGATCTTTATGTGTAAGACATTGAGAAGTATTTATTTATTTATTTCCTCTCTCTCTCTCTCTCTCTCTCTCTCTCTCTCTCTCTATATATATATATATATATATATATACATACACACACACACACCACTCTTCTCCCCCCGAAGGGGGACTCAGGGCGGCCTAACAAAAGCATCATATGATGCTAGCATCATAAAAACAATCATAGTATAATCAAAATATTAAAAATTAAAACAACAATTAAAACAATTAAGACACATCCATTAAAATCGAAATCCAAAAGCCAGCCCGGGTCAATTCATTGCTGTAAGTTGTGTGATCTTCTTCCACTTGCTGCTCACTGATCAAACACTCGGTCCCATAACCAGGTCTTGATTTTCCTTCTAAAAGACAAGAGGGAGGTGGCCAATCTGATATCTCTAGGGAGGGCATTCCATAGGCAGGGGGCCACTGTTGAGAAGGCCCTGTCTCTCATTCCCATCAACCGTGTTTGTGATAGTGGTGGGATCAAGAGCAGGGCCTCTCCTGAAGTTCTTAAACTACATGATGATTCATATACGTTTGGACAGGTAATCTGGGCCAGAACCGTTTAGGGTTTTAAAGGTTAAAACAAGTATGCCTTGTTAATTTATGAAACTGGACTTTCTATTATGTTTTTTAACTGAATGAGAAGGGAGGAAAAACAGTTCATATGATTCTACGAGGGTTGAATGATAAGTAATGCCTCTACCTTCGTTACTTGGGTTTGTATGGGAATCTTTTAATAAATCAAACACAGAAATAATCCTTAGAATGTGCTCTTTAACTACCACTATTCACTTTTCCACATAATCACCGGACAATTGGATACATTTCTGCCAATGATGAACAAGTTTTCTGAAGCCGTCACGAAAGAAGTCAACACTCGGTTTCTGCAACCAGCGTCTCACAGGTCTCTCATCCTGGATACCTATTGTGCACAGATCTTCCGATAGCCAAGCAAAGAAATAATGTAACCCACACATTCTTGTGAAATGCTGATTATGTTTGAAATTTCTCTCTGAGTGATAAAACGATCATCCTGAATCAATCTGTCAATCTTTTGTTTGTGAAACTCAGTGTTGCAACTCAGAGTAAGCTTCACCTTGCTCCCAAACACCACCACACAAGAGCTGTAGTTTTATAGTTTATTGAGGAAAAATTCCAAGTCAAAATAAAGAATAAACATTGCAAAGTTCCAAAGATTTAGATTAAATGCAGAATAAAGTTCCAAGGATCTTCAGGTAAAAACAAGAGACACCACCTTAAAGGCAAAGTTCAAAGCAGAGTCCAAGGTACAAGCAATAAAACAATTGCCTCAAGAATCACCATGCAAGAAATCCCAAGCGTGCTGCTTTCCAGGCTAAGGTTATTCCATGAAGCTTTCAGACTAATAAGCTACGTTGAACTGATGCTTTCCCTTAGTTTGCAAGAAGCCTAAATACCTTTCTAACATGAAAACATTATGTTCTCACCAACATGAAAGCATTGTGATGACCTTGGCCCAAGCTGGCTTCTCGTCTGCTGGCCAGGCAAGAACTCCGCCTGACCCACAAATCAAGACGAGCCTGCCGGGTCAGGTCACTATCAAGGCTTTCTGCACTTTTAGTATCAGCGTGGGAAGGAGGCAAAAGCCTCCCCACCTGTTCGCTATCTCCTTTGTTAAAATTCTTTTCTTCTGAGAACCGCTGTGTTGTTGACTCTCCACTGTCTGTGGGAGCCTCAGAAAAAGACCTAGAAGCAGGCCCAGATATCTGAGGCACAGAAAAAGAGCCAGGAATCTGAATCCCATCATCCTCATCATCAGGGAACATCTCAGCCACAGCACTCAGTGGTTGCTGTCACAGGACGTCCAACTTTTTGTTTGTCATGCAAGTCAGATGTTCCCACCTCAACATCTTTAAACTTACTCGCCTAACCACGCACAGTGCTCACATCAACACAACCACCATAAACAGCTTATATTCTCTGATGAATCTCCTTTGGGGTGACACCTTCTGCTGTCAAGAATTCAAAGGCTGCACATTGCTTAAGTCACATTGACCGACCGTCTGTGCAGGGTTCCATACTTCGCACTTTAACAACACAACTGTTCAATGCTAAGGCTTCCTGCCAAAATGGAACTGTAGAGGAGAGTCTACTGAACAAGCCAGTACCTGCCACATACCAGTACTGCCATCTGTTGAGGAGTTACGAAGGTGGAGGCATTACATTTCATTCAACCCTCGTATAACTATAAAATACTGAGTTGTACCACATATACAATCAGTTACCAACTCTGTTTTCAATTTAGGCATTTTATTGGTCATAGAGGCATTGGATATGGGAGTGAGACAAAGACAAAATTAGAAGAATTGGGTGCATCCTGTTGTATAGAAATAGAATACAATATGTTTTGCCTACTCATACATGAATAAATAAACACACACACACACAGAGGAAGGATTTAAAATAAGCCAGATGATTTTATGTAGCCACCACTAGGGGTTTTCCCTACCCATGTCTATGAACTTATCCTACTTTGCAGTGACATCTGGTGTTTATGTGTGCAATATTTTTACACCGATGCTGTAAAAATACAGTTTACAGAACACCTCTGTTGTGATGCTTTTTATTACCATATCACATTGAGAAATTTTCCAGTTGTGGGACACTTCAGCCTCTTTTGAAGACCTCCATGGTTGAAAAGAGGCCTGAAAGGAGGGAACTCTGGAAATTGACCTCATCACATTGAGAAATTTCCCCCTCAGCCTCTTTTCAAGCAGGGAGAAGCACGGAGCTCATCACATGTTCCAGGGTTGAAAAGAGGCAGAAATGCCCTGAATGGAGCTCTTACCTCCTATCCTGCTTTACTCCCATGGTTACAACTGAAGAACAGGTGGGATGGGAACCATCCTGTTTCAGTTCTGTTTCATTGCTCAGCCATCAATATTCTCTTATTTACTTACTTAGGCAATCCCTCGTTGTCCAAGTAGGATTGTCTTCCAAGATTGGTGTCCTGGCAGTGGGTCCGTAGGTGACTGTGGAGCGTTATTCTTGATCTGCATCTTCTCCCGCAGTGAGGGTATTGGTTTCCAGGTGGAAGGCGGTCCCAGTTGGGGTTGGCTTGACACGCCTTCCTCTTGGCACATTTCTCTCTTTCACCCTCCATTTGTGCCTCTTCAAATTCTACAGCAGTGCTGGTCACAGCTGACCTCCAGCTGGAGCGCTCAAGGGCCAGGGCTTCCCAGTTCTCAGTGTTATTATTATTATTATTATTATTATTATTATTATTATAACTTTATTTGTACCCCGCTAGCATCTCCCGAAGGATTCGATGCGGCTTACAACAGGCCGAAGCCCACACAATACAACAATACAATACATAGCAAATAAGACAATTAAGCAGAAAAACAATACAATAGCAATACAACAAGACATTATTAAAAACTGAGCCGGCCAGGAGTAGGGTACAGGATTAAAAGTGCTGAAGTGTCGGAGGGATATGGGATTAAAATATAAGTGCAGTGTGCGGTGAGGGTGATCTTAACTCTACTAAAGTGCTTCTGGGCTTTGGTAGTGGGGTTCCTAATCTGAGAAGGCACGTTGGAACAGCCAAGTTTTCAGGTTCTTTCTGAAAACCACCAAGGTAGGGGCCTGTCTGAGATCTTTCGGGAGGGCATTCCAGAGGCGGGGAGCCACCACAGAGAAGGCCCTGTCCCGTGTCCCCACCAAACGCGCCTGCGACGCGGGCGGGATCACGAGCAGGGCCTCTCCTGATGACCCGAGTGAGTGTGTGGGTTCGTAGACTGTGATGCGGTCTCGCAGGTAGGGTGGTCCTGCACCTTAAATTGGCCTCAGAAAATAAACGGCAGCCAGTGGAGCTTCTTAAACAGAAGGGTTGACCTCTCTCTGTAATGGGCCCCCGTTAGCACAGTTCTCAGTGTCTGTGCCAGAGTTTTTAAGGTTGGCTTTGAGCCCATCTTTAAATCTCTTTTCCTGCCCACCAACATTCCAATTTCCATTCTTGAGTTCCTTTGGGAGATGGTGGTTCGGCATCCGGACAAGGTGGCCGGTCCAGTGGAGTTGATGGCAGAGGACCATCGCTTCAATGCTGGTGGTCTTTGCTTCTTCCAGCATGTTGATATTTGTCCGCTTGTCTTCCCAAGAGATTTGCAGGATTTTTCAGAGGCAACTCTGATGGAATCGTTCTAGGAGTTGCATGTGACATCTGTAGATAGTCCACATCTTGCAGGCGTATAGCAGGGTTGGGAGGACAATAGCTTTATAAACAAGCACCTTGGTTTCCCTACGGATGTCCCGATCCACAAACACTCTGTGCTTCATACAGAAAAATGCTGCACTCACAGAGCTCAAGCGGTGTTGTATTTCAGTGTCAATGTTAACTTTTTGTGGAGAGGTGGCTGCCAAGGAAGTTGGAATGGTCAACATTTTCTAATGTTACACCATTAAGCAGTATTTCTGGCATTGGAGAGGGGTTGGCTGGTGACTGCTGGAAGAGCACTTTGGTTTTCTCGATGTTCAATGACAGGCCGAGCTTCTCGTATGCTTCTGTGAAGGTGTTTAGAGTGGCTTGTAGATCTTCTTCTGAATGTGTATGGATGACGTTGTCATCAGCATACTGCAATTCTATAACAGATGTTGTTGTAAACTTGGTTTTGGCTTTCAGTCTGCTGAGGTTAAACAGCTTGCCATCTGTCCGATAGCTGATTTCCACTCCGATGGGAAGCTTCCCATCAACAAGATGAAGTATCATAGCGATGAAGGTGAAAAATAAGGTTGGGGCAATAACACATCCCTGTTTGACACCTGATTCCACCTTTTATGGGTAACTTTGGGAGCCATTGCTGTCCAAGACTGCTGCCATCATGTCATCATGGAGGAGCCACAGGTTGTTCACAAATTTGTTAGGGCACCCGATTTTTTGGAGGATTTGGGCTCGGCCTTTTGTAAGCCGCACCGAGTCCTTCGGGAGATGGTAGCGGGGTACAAATAAAGGATTATTATTATTGTTATTGTTATTGTTATTATTATTATTGGCTTGCTCTTGTCCCCTTTGGGAAATTGCTGTCTGGTTTGCTTTTGTCTGCTATGCAAAACTTTGTTTAGTTTATTTTGTATGGTTTTTATTCCTGGTATGTTTGGCTTCATGAAGAGACAGAGAGAGAGAGAGCAGGAGAGAGAGAGAGAGGCTTTGTGCTTCCTTGCCACAACTTTGTGCTTCTACTATTTTAAAGTTGATCTTGCTATTTTATTGTTTTATATCAGTGGCTCTCTGGCTTACGACTCCCAGAAATCCCAGTCGGTTTACCAGCTGTTAGGATTTCTGGGAGTTGAAGGCCAAAACATCTGGGGATCTACAGGTTGAGAACCACTGTTCTATGTGAATGTATACATTATTTGTTATTTAGAAGGTACATTTTCATAATTAAAAACACGTAACAAAAAGGGGGGTTTCAGGGGGCCAGAATGGATTAATAGCATTTCAATGGGAAATTTTGCCTTGAAAGAAGAGTATTTTGAGTTAAGAGCTTGGTCACAGAATGAACAGAGCTCTTAAGTCAAGGCATCGCTGTACAAATCTTTGGAGTTCTCTACTATTTTCCATTTTCCTACTAATTATTTTAATGAAGATAGATCAAAGTTCTGCCATTTCTTTGTAATCAGCAGGGCCAAGCCTCTGCTAAAGCAGTATGAGACAATGGGATCTGAAGGCTGGCAAATGTCACTCATTTCTCCACCCACCCTGCCCAGTGGGACCCTGATGCCACTCTGGAGAGCTTTGTTTCTAAAAAAGACCTCTGTTCCCTGATGGAGGCTTGGATAGCTCACCACTTAGTCGAAAGTAGAAAAAGTGCCAGCAGGAAGCGGCTGCCTGTTTTCTCATTTCCAAATCAGATGGTGACTCAGGCTAAATGTTTCCCACCCAGAGATGTTGTTATATAAAGAAACTTATTTTTGTTCATCACATAAAAATAATACAGTAGTAAATGAGCTCCCTGCTTAATCCAGGGCTGGGGAAAAGTCAGCTTTCCAGATGTTTTGGACTTTAACTCCCAAACATTCCAGCCTGGATGGCTAATGGTAGCAGGAATCATGTAGTCTGAAATATCTGGAAATCCAAAACCTTTGACTTAAATTAACCAATAGCTTGGTCAAAGTCAGTGTCATAGGGTGTATCCATAATGCAGATTTCCAGCAGTTTGGAAGCCCTCTAACTGCCATGGCTCAATGCTATGTGTTACTGTCGAGATCCAGTAGTCTCAAGAATGCCAGACACAGAGTTAAGAGCCAAACACAGGTTTATTGATAACAAACAAAACTGAAGGACACTTACTTCAGTGTCTCAAACAGCAACAAAAGTCTATAGCAACTGCTATGTAAAAAAACACAAGTAGAAAATAAACCGGATTATTCTGGGATATAATCCGCGTTAACAAAAACAGAAGCAAACTGCTTGAAACCAACAATGTTGATAGATAACAGAGTCACAAAGATAAATCACACAAAGCGAGGCTGAAAAAACAATCCAAGGTCAAAAAACACATTTAGGAGTTGAAGCCAGAAGTTCACAGCACTATGTCGTAAATCCAGGAAACAGTCCGTAGTCAGCAGGAGGAATTCAGTCCTTACTTACAGGATACAAAGCAGGATAAACACAGCAACTCGGTGATCTGTAATCCCGGGACCCAAAGCAAGAATATGGCAGGAACAAAGTTCTACACACGAATAAGACACTTTTGCCTTCTGCAAAGGTCCATTGCAAACATAACAACTTATATCTCATAGCTCATTATCGCTAGAAGAGCTACTCCCTTCTTCCTCATTACTACTCCCAGCTGCCTCATCCCCCGCAGCTGAGCTCTGTTGCCCATCCCTCCATCGCTGCCAGCATCTGTCAAGACTTAGGTCTTGCCAGGAGCTCCCAGGTTGCCAGTCACTCGTGAAACCCTCAAACTCTTCACTCGAGGTAGGCTGTGCAGAAATGTCCCTGATTTCCTGCACATGGGTCCAGTCTAAACCTTCATCCTCACTCGAAGTCTCATCACTCCCATTAAAGCCCATGAATTCCTCATCAGATGTGGGAGTGCTAAGTATATCCCGAATGCGCTTCTTCTGAAACTCTTCATCAGAATCAGGTTTCCGAGTAGACCACTTGACTCCCCTGCTCTCCTCTCCATCCTCCATTTCACACTCCGAGAAACCCTCGAAATCCTCTGAATCTGTTGGTGCCATAAAGATGTCTCTCTAATCCTCTTACGCTGCTGCTCCTCCTCCACCTGAGCAGCCCTTTTCCCCCTTCTCCCAGTAGTAGCAATGCTACTGTCATGCTGAACTATAACAGTTACAGTAAATTGTAACAGGATCAAGTATATGTGTATGTGTGTATGTTAAAGAAAACCTTATACTGTTGATTATTATGTGCAGCTGCTAATGTAGATCAGCTAGTAAGTTTGGTCCACACCCGGTGGGGTATAACTGTATGGGTTTTAGAATACAGTTCAGCTTTTACTCTGAGGAGCCTTTGCTCAGGCATTTTGCTCAACCATTTCCACTGCTCTCTCATTTGGATTAAGATGAAGAAGCCTTATTCTGTATTGCTTACAAAGACTATGTAAGTTTGTTGCACTGTTTGTTTTGTTTGCAACATTGCAAGTTTATGTTTTAACTCTGCTGATAAGAGTAAAGTTTTTTTCTGTTCTTTTCCCTCTTGCCTGGGTGCAATGTTATTTTGTCTTCTGCACTGGATCTGACTGAAACACGCAATGCGCAACACTATGGAATTCTGGGATGTAGTTTATTGTGGCCTCAGAATAATAGATTAGTGCTCTGACAGAAAACTACAAATCCCAATATTATGAAGCATTGAGCCATGGCTGTTGAAGTGCTTTTAAACTGCTGGAAATCTGTATTATGGATACATCCCTATTCTCAGCCTACCCACCCTACAAGATTGTTGTCAACTAAATGGGAGTGGGTTGGAGGACCAAATGTAGACTCACTGCCTTGATCTCTTGGAGGAAAAATGGGACAGAAATTGTCAGGATTATTGAGCTATGCATGTGTGTTTTTCAATGTGTTTCTATGCAATTTAAGATGGATTAAGATGTATTTCTCGATAAAATAGTAAAGAGTAGAGACATCACACTGGCAACAAAGATCCGCCTAGTCAAAGCCGTGGTATTCCCTGTTATAACCTACGGATGTGAGAGCTGGACCTTAGGGAAGGCTGAGTGAAGGAAGATCGATGCTTTTAAGCTGTGGTGTTGGAGGAAAGTTCTGAGAGTGCCTTGGACTGCGAGAAGATCCAACCAGTCCATCCTCCAGGAAATAAAGCCCGGCTGCTCACTGGAGGGAATGATACTAGAGACAAAGTTGAAGTACTTTGGCCACATCATGAGGAGACAGCAAAGCCTAGAGAAGACAATTATGCTGGGGAAAGTGGAAGGCAAAAGGAAGAGGGGCCGACCAAGGGCAAGATGGATGGATGACATCCTTGAAGTGACTGGACTGACCTTGAAGGAGTTGGGGGTGGTGACGGCCGACAGGGAGCTCTGGCGTGGGCTGGCCCATGAGGTCACGAAGAGTCGGAGACGACTGAATGAATAAACAACAAGAAGATGTATTTCAAGATGGATTCTATTCTGCTCTTTTGTGTATTAAGAAAACATAGTACTGAGGCAGAGAAAATGTAACCTTGACAGAAATGAGATAACGTGTTCCCTGGCTGGGAAAAAGAGGGAGGATCTGGTCTCAGCCAGATAAGCAAATGTTCAGAAACTGTTGTTTTGTGCTTTGTAGTTCCTGTCTGATGCTTGCTGTGAATAGACGTGTATAGATGTACTTAGTAAACTTAGTTTTCTGTTGTAACTAAAAGTCTGCAGAGTCCTGCTGATCTACCAATCCTTCCGCTGGCAAACGTCAATACTCTGACAGATATGTGAATACCAACAACAATAACAGGAAGCATAACCCCTCTTCTCTTCTTCCATTCCCATCAATGGTGTTTGTTCCTATACTTCATGTGATATCAGATGTCAAAATCTGGCCATCATTAGAACAACTACAGGCAGCCCCCAAGTTACAAACAAGACAGGTTCTGTAGATTTGTTCTTCAGTTGAATTTGTATGTAAGTCAGAAGAGGTACATTTTTAAGTGTAACTCCAACCAAATATATATTTCATTCAGTTTTAGATAGCACAGGGAAGGGCTAACATGTCTGTAATGTTTCTTTTTCTGTCAGTGCACCTGTTAAGGAGATTCAACCTTACTCTCAGAGCCCTTCCACACAGCCCTATATCCCAGAATATCAAAGCAGGAAATCCCACATTATCTGAGTGTGGACTTAGATAACCCAGTTCAAAGCAGAGAATGTGGGATTTTCTGCCTTGATATTCTGGGATATAGGACTGTGTGGAACGGCACTCAGTCCCTGTGATAATTGGATTTTGAAAAGCTTGGCTTGTTATGGAAACAAGGATTGGAGATAAAGCTTTAGTTGACATCCCCTTTCCCCATGATAACTCTTTCAGGAGTGATTTTCTTTTCCTAAGGGTAGAATTCTCTCACTTCCTATTGTTTTACCCCTGTTCTTAACTATGAGTTGTTTGGAAGTCAGATTATTATTATTATTATTATTATTATTATTATTATTATTATTATTAAACTTTATTTGTACCCCGCTAGCATCTCCCGAAGGACTCGATGCGGCTTACAAAGGCCAAGGCCTCAACACACAACATAACAATACAAAACCCAAGGCAAATTAAAAACAATTGAAGCAATATAACAACAAGCAATAAACAATACACTAAGACACAATGAAACTGGGCCTGGCCAGAGTAATGGGTACAGGATTAAAAGTGCTGATGTGACAGGTGGTATATAAGGCTTATAGGGCAAGTGCAGTGTGCAGCGTGCGGCAATCTTAGTTTTAATAAAGTGCTTATGGGACTTGGTATTGGAGATTTCCTATTCTGGGAAGGCACATCGGAACAGCCAGGTCTTCAAGTTCTTTCTAAAGACTGCCAGTGTAGGGGCCTGTCTAAGATCTTTGGGGAGGGTGTTCCAGAGTCAGGGGGCCACCACAGAAAAGGCCCTGTCTCGTGTCCCCACCAAACGCGCTTGCGATGCAGGCGGGATCACGAGCAGGGCCTCTCCAGATGAACGAAGTGAACGCGTGGGTTCATAGACGGAGATGCGGTCACGCAGGTAGGATGGTCCCAAACCGTTTAGGGCTTTGTAGGTAAGCACCTGCACCTTAAATTGGGCTCGGAAAATAAACGGCAGCCAGTGGAGCTCCTTGAACAGGAGGGTTGACCTCTCTCTGTAAGGGGCCCCAGTTAACATCCTGTCCGCTGCTCGTTGGACCAGTTGGAACTTCCAAGCCGTTTTCAAGGGCAGCCCCACGTAGAGTGCATTGCAGTAGTCCAATCTGGAGGTGACCAAGGCATGGACCACCCCGGCCAGATGTTTGTAACTCGGGGACAGCCTGTACTGTATAGTAAAAAACTAGAGACTATTAATACCAAGAAATTGGAATCTTCAGAGAAGCATATGATGTTTGTTGCAGGCCTCCCTTCTTTATTGGAAGGTAGTTTTCCATTTTGTGGTGAGTGGGCAAAAGCATAACTATTTCACATGATTACTAGCCATCCCCTGCCATGCATTGCTGTGGCCCAGTCTGTGTATATGTGTTTTGTATGTATATATGTGTGTATATGTGTGTGTATCTCTCCAAAGGGGACCCAATGTTTGGTTTCAAGTTTGAAATATTTCACTGGTGAATGAATCACAGACAGCAAAAGTCCATTAAGCAGAGACCATCCACATTAAAAATTTAACCCAAAGGGGATAAGTTCCTCATTTAATTCTCAGAAGGAAATACAGTTTGCCTTGAAAATCCAAATATAGCCTTTACATTCACAACCTATTTCTCCATTTTCCATTTCCCAGTTATGCTTCCACTTTCTCACTTTCATAATGTAATGGTTTGCTTCAGTGTCCTTTTAGCTTTCCTGAACCAGATGTAGAGTTTTATAATGTTCATGCGAATTTTAAAAGGTAGTGATACCCAAAAGGCACAAGCTTCCATCTGAACAGCAGAACAGACCTGACTAGTACTTGGATGGAAAATTGCCAATGAATCCCAGGTATTGTTGACTATATTTCAGAGCAAAAAAGTGTCAAAACCACCTCTAAGTATTCATTGTCTAAGAAAGTTCTATGAAATGCAGGATGTTGCCGTAAGTCAACAGACGACTTAGAAACACATGCACACATACAATAATCAGACAGTGATGGTACATATATAAAATAGGGGAGGCAACAGCTAATCAAAAGCAGGATACTATGGAAGTTATCAAAGACATCCATGTTATTTTGCGAATGGCTACTTGCCAGTACCATCCTTTACTTGGAAATTATTCTCCTCTGCCACATTATTCTAAAATGCCCTACTGGCTACCACAGGGAATCAAGCCAGCCTCATCAGAGCAAATAATAAAAATGGTTAATCATATACAGCTCTTACTACTACCTATTCGGCTGTAAAATTAGAAGAAAAACCCTTTGCTTCCTCTAATACCCCATTATGGGATTCTTTGAAAGTGAAGAGATTAAGAAAGCCTTCTGAATTTTTCACCCTTTGAGAATTACTGCCATAAAGTTTATTTGTTAAAAGCCACTGTTAGTGTTTCAGACCATTTATTGAGTCGGTAAGCATGGCTTGTGTATATATAGCCGCAGGAGAAGTAACACCATGCCTGCTTGAACTTACGGGGAAAATGGCCTGACAAAGATTTCTGATGCTGTTACTTAAAGGTGTTGCATGTAAATAGCCACATTTTGAACAAAGGTCTAAGCACATCCTGCATTTTTTGTTTTTCACAATAACGAATTACTACTGTGACCCAGCTTTACACTGATATTCATTTGAGCCATTTGGGCAACATGTAGTCTAGTAGCATGTTCTCAGCCTAAAACACTGTTTGAATTAGTACACTATGTGCAAATGCATGTTAAAACCTTGGGGTGGTTTCTAAACAACAACATTGTCTAATTTAAAATATTAACAAGACAGTGAGATCAAATTTAGACTAGAACTATGGCTATGCAGGGTCTGTCCCAGGAGAGCGTTTACACTAAAGTCCAAAGCTCCAGATTAAAGCTCACCCTCACAGATGCCAAAATGTACAAGCATAACATGAAATACAGAGGCATGAAGTCTTATACATTTGATACCTATTCCAGTGTTGGGACTCAGTCTGTGTGTGAACCTGAGCCTCAATCTCTGATTGTATTGCCCAATGTTGATGCTAATGTTGATGCAAATGTTGATGGGCCTAATTTAGATAGTGAGGCTGAAGTGATCAATGAGGACGAGGCTCAAGATGGAGACACTTTGGGCAGTAAAAAACCTACAGGCTTTGATTTAGAGGCTTCAAGGGAAAAGCCAAGTTCTCATGAGAAAGTTTCTGTCAGACCGAGAGAAGAAAATTCACTCCCTTTTCCTCCTAGCCCGAACTTGCAAGATAACTTGACACTTGGTCGGGTCAACGATAATAGCCGCAGTTTGGAGATAAGCCAGAACCGCAGGGAGGCTCAATGTTTACGTAGGTCCGAGAGAATCTGACAACTGAAACGAAAGATTAGAGTTAGTCGGAATCAGTTTCTGGGATTTAAGAGTGCTCATGAGGGAGATTTTGTCAGACCAAGCATCGTTTAGTTTCAAGTACAAACCTCCTGGGTTTTCCAGTTTCCAGTGGTCTGGTCTCTAAGGGAATTTCTGGCTTCAAGTGAGATTAGCAGGGGGCTAATCTGTTCATGGATTTCTATTGAGAGTTTTCTGAACTCTGAGTTTTCTGCTTTGGATTTTCTGCAAGCTTTCTGGACATTGCTGTTTGCTGTTTCATTTTGGCTTTTTTTTACCTTTGGACTTCATTCTATTTTATATTAATCATTCAATAAAAAGGATTACATTTTTCCTGAACCAAGGTGTGGTATATTAATGACAAGAGGGCCCTGTTTCCTGATCTGGAGTGCAACATCCTGATTGGCTAACTGAGAGGCTGGTCTCAATCTGCACCCTGATTAGCTGGCGCTTCTGTGATGTTGGTGAAGGGGAGGAGATGGTGGGGGATTCAGCTCTGAAGGGGTGGCTCTCCTGGGGGAGTCTGAGCCCTGAAAATTCCCTGTCAATATAGGGAGTTGTTAATGAAAGCTTGATTGATTTAATTGTTTTAATCCTTGGTGATAAGGAAGTGTCTTGGGAAAAGCAAGGGTGAAGGATCTTATTAATTAATTAATTTATTATTATTATTTACAGTATTTATATTCCACCCTTCTCACCCCGAATGGGACTCAGGGTGGATCACAATGTACATATACATGACAAACATTCAATGCTATTTTTGACATACAAGACATACAGACAGATAGAGGCCATTCAGCAGTTCTTCCATTTTGGATCCTGGAGGTTGCTCGATTCGGCCACAGGGGGAGCTGTCACTTCGTCCACTATGACGTCGAGCCTTTTTGATAATAGTATCTCCTCCTTGCTCTCCAGAATTTTTATGGTGTCATAAATTAGCCTCCCCACTTTAAGCGGTCCCTAATTCCTCATCTCACAGCACACAGGTGTTTTTGAACTGCTTAGGTCAACAGTGAGCTGGGCATTTTTTTAACAGATTTTTTAAACAGCTATTAACAGTTGGGTGCTCAACCCTGACTCGGACTTTGAACTTGCCACCTTTCGATTGGCAGTGATTTATTGCAGCTGATTAACCAGTTGTGCTACCAGCCCGGCCTTTTGTTTCAAGATCATCATCGTGAAACAAAAGATGATGATCTTCTGTAATCAACCTTGGATGTCAAATAAAGGAATTCAAATGAGTATACACATTTTTATTCTCTGTTTCCATGGCCAGCCATCTCTCAGCTGGATTGAAACAACCAGCTGAGCAAGTATTGGCTGGCGCTATCAGCTTGGGAGTGGAAACTGTCTGCTGATCCACATGTGTACACAATTGACTTCAATTTTCACCTTTGTCTAGGGAATTTGCCCAGCCCCAGATGTCCAAGAAATTCCTCAGTGGGGTCAGCAAGTAGGTGATGGACTCTGTGGCTCACTTGGGCAGAAATCATATTATTTAATACATATTTGATACACATAGGGGTAATGCAGAGAGTAAAGGATACAAGATAGGCAAAAAAATTACAAAAAAGGATATATTTTTAAAGGGTTGGGAAAGGATAGAGTCTTTGTATGAGATTTGCTGGTGATCTGTTCCTCTCATGTGCTGATATGTATCAGTGCATATTTGTGGACTTTGAATTTGTGTGTGTATGAGAAAATGAACTTAAAGGGAGAGTTGTGGCTGCTGATTTTGCTATTTTCTGGAGTTGCGGAAGGTTTCTGGACTTTGAAGAAGGTACAGGCAGCCACCAAGTTACAAACAAGATAGGTTCTGTAGGTTTGTTCTTAAGCTGAATTTGTATGTATGTCAGAACAGATACATTTTTATGTGTAAGTCCAGCTGAAGAGAGAGAGAGAGAGAGTGTATTTTTGATAGCATAGGGAAGAGTTAACACCCCCATGGTGTTTGTTTTGCTGTCTGTGTCCCTGTTTAGAAGATTTCGCCTTACTCTCTGTCCTTGTAATAATTGAATTTTGACAAATTTGGCTTGTTGTGGAAACAAGGAATAGTAAAAAAAAAAACTAAAAAAACCCCTTCCATTTAGATACCTTTTCCCCATGTTAACTCTTCCAGGAGTGAATTTCCCTTCTTCGGGGTAGATTTCACTTCCTGTTGTCTCATCCCTATTCTTAACTATGAGTTATTTGTAAGTGAGATGTTTGTAACTCAGGGATTGCCTGTATCCAAAATGTTGAACTCTATTCCCCCAAAAAGTCAGTGTCTTAGAAAGCTTTTCTTTTTTAATGATTACAACCTCGAATGGATTTATCATCTCTCATATGGCACTGACTAGCATCTTTAGGCAAAGCAATGCCTATCAATGTTTTCCATTCCTGTGGCTTCCTCCTCAATCCATAGGTAATCTCATTGAAGGGCAATTGAACTCCAATATTGGCCATTTAACTCTAGTATTGAGATGCATTTCCCTTATGTTTCTTTTCCTCCCAGAATTGAAAATTGGTTGTTTGAGTGAAGAAAAACATAATTCTCGAGTCACGACTATGAAGAAGGGGATGATTAATACTTTTTGATAGTTAATTTCAACACTTTCTTCCAGGCCCTGAACAATTTACTCTCCTGATCTCCCACGTCTGTTAGGCTGTCACCAGATACAATGTGTGTGAATGTGAAAAATGCTCACTTGAGGCTATCATGAAATTCTGCACATTTTTCCAAGTTGAATAGTTTTGTTCATCAGACATAATTCTCAAGTCCATTGTTAGCTCCCACTCTAATGTAACGTACTTTGGAAAAAAATGTAAAGTAATGAAAAAGTTGTAGGAAGGGATAAAAACAGTAATATAATGAGATACTTTTGAGAACATTATAACCAGCTACAATAACGAAATAGTTTTCTAATGCCAACACAAATAACAGGAAAGTCATTGTTTTTCAAAAGTAACTTTTGAAGCTCTATACAATGGTCCGTCCTGATGTTTTCCATAACAATGTCTTCCATATGATATCTGTGAAACCTAGCTGTCATAAATGATCACTGAGATTTTCTTGCATATATTTGAACTTCAGTTGATACAGACAACATGACCTCTAGGAAACCTGCCATTCACCCTATCCTTGTCCCGCCAATAACTCCCTTGTTGGATTAGGTTACTGGGCATTAACATGGGCCCCCAAATCTGGAGACGTGGCTATGTTGTTGTGTGGGTTCTTCAGTTTTGCTATGCATAGCCTTACTCCAATGCAGGCTCCAGAAAGATCAGTTGGGACAGGTTTAAATAACAAAAATAGGTTTAGTATAGGCATGGTTAGGTACTGTTGGAATCTTCGTAATTCGGAATAAATTTGGAAAAATTACCTTTTTGAAGTAATTTCGACATTTTTAAGGAAACTGAAAGTCCTTTTGCCCTTCTGAAGCCTTTTCCACCATTTTTGTTACAACTTATGAAGTGAATTGGAAATTATTCCGTTTTTCCCCGCTTCTGGTCCCTGGCCTCGGTTCAATTCAGAGAAACCAGTTTTAAAGCCAGAGAAGCCAGTTTTAAACCAGAGAAGGAAGGACTTTCCTATGTTTGCTTTTTCCCGCTTCTGGTCCCTGGCCTTGGCTCAAGCCAGAGAAGCCAGTTTTAAACCAGAAAAGGAAGGAATTTCCTGGCCTTGGCTCAAGCCAGAGAAGTGAGGTTTAAAGCCAGAGAAGCCAGTTTTAAACCAGAAAAGGAAGGAATTTCCTGGCCTTGGCTCAAGCCAGAGAAGTGAGGTTTAAAGCCAGAGAAGCCAGTTTTAAACCAGAAAAGGAAGGAATTTCCTCCACTTGCTTTTCCCCACTTCTGGAGTAAAAAAAACTACTTTCAAAGTAAAGACCATCCAATGAAACAGGAAAGAACACTTTCAAACCATTAATGAAAGAATTTGGAAGTCTCTGAAGTTTCAAAAAGTTTTGAACATTTTTTTCTGTGAAAATCAGAATTGACCTTAGAATCGAACCACCAGCACCCCTACATTTGAAATGAGTTTTGAACCATTTTTTTTATCAAACAAGCCTAGTTTAGTAAACAGAATAGAACAATATATTAACCTTTAATAACACTGGCCAACAAACATTTGGAAGCCTCAAATGTTAGCTCTATTTCTGGTATATTTGACCTGTTGATTCTAAAAATGGCACCAGTTTCTTCCTATCAGTTCTAATTTTTGAGAAATAGAACATCTGCCATATACCATCCACCACCTGTTCACCCATAAAAACAAAGATAATTATATCTAAGAAACTAGAGCTGATGTGGTCTATCCAATACAATTTTCTGAATCAGAACCCCAACTTATCCCAGGAACAGTCCTAAAAATCAAGACACCATGATTTTTTTTTGTTTGGGTCATGTAAGGTAAAGGTAAATGCTTTCCCTTGACATTAAGTCCAGTTGTGTCCGACTCTGGGGCTTTGGTGCTCATCTCCATTTCTAAGCCGAAGAGCTGGCATTGTCCATAGACACCTCCAAGGTCATGTGGCCAGCATGACTGCATGGAGTGCCGTTACCTTCCTGCCAGACCTATTGAGCTACTCACATTTACATGTTTTCAAACTGCTAGGTTGACAGAAGCTGGGGCTGACAGAGGAAGCTCACACCACTCCCTGGATTCAAACCTGCAACCTTTCAGTCAACAAGTTTAGCAGCTCAGAGGGTTTAAACTCCCCAAAGACACAGGTAGTTCTTCTTCATCAATTCCAAAACCCTGTCTCTATCAGCTCAAAACCGTCTCTATGTCTCTATGTCAACTTCAAACTATGTCTGAATCTCACAAAGGAAAGAATCACCTTTCATACTTTCTGTTAAACTGACTGACTTCATTCATGCCAAATCCGCCTGTTGCCTCGTTTGCATTTCATGGCATCTGATCCCATTCTGAAGCTGAAATTCAGCTACCTGCCAAGGAGTGAACGGTGCCCCCATAAACCAAGTCTGAAAGCAGTAGGAACAGAGGTTTATTACTTTCAGGCCTGAAAGGATGTCTGATACAGAGCCTACGCTCAAAAGGATCGGACATAGCCATGCAATACAGTAAAAGACATTTTATCCTCTTTGAGAGCCATTCATTCAAAGTTTCCGTACCCGCTCCTGATTGGCCAGAAATTAGTCCACTTTCATGGGCTCCCTTTTCATTTGATGTGGGATCTTTGGTATAAGACAAAGTGCGAATTGCCCTCCAGATGTATGACTTATATAGCCAATATAAGGGATTATGGGTGTGCATAATTGGAGTGCCACACAATGCCTATCCCTGGAGTATTCAACGTTTATATTGGAAAGTGTATACTGTACTTTTAAAGGTTGTATATTATTTGATATCATGGTCTATGGCTGGTACAATAAACAATTCAGTTGAAATGCCCCTGGAGTAAGAGCTTGGCTGTAACCATGAATCAAACAATGCTTATTACTTCTAAATGTTCTCCGGGGATCCTTCAGTCCAATGGGAAATGTTTCCACTTCAAGTCCAATTCTCTCCATGTCTTGTTTGACAGTTTGGCTAGAACAAAACATTTGTTCTGTTGTCAGGGAATATTGATTCAGATTTGCTATAAAATATGTAATAATGTTCATTGATTTTTAAATCTATGTTTTTTAAATCTATGTACTCTCTCTAATTTGTCAAATAAAATGTCTGTATATTCTTCCTCATTTTATTATTATTTATTATGAATTCTTAAGGACTATTTTACACTTCATATTATAGATATGAAGTAAGCCGCTCCGAGTCCCCTCGGGGAGATGGGATATAAATAAAGTTTATTATTATTATTATTATTATTTCAGTTATGGCCATTTAGTCTGTTTTCTAGGAAGAATACATCCTCATCTCTATACTGGATTGAAGGGTGGGCATTTTGCAAGGTTAATCCTGGCAGTGAGCAACTCTATCATCGTGTGTAGGAATCAATTATTTTTATCATGTTAGAAGCAACTTGAGAAACTGCAAGTCTTGTCTGGTGTGAGAAAACCGGCTGCCTGCAGAGACGTTGCCCAGAAGACGCCTGTGAGAGGCTTCTCTCATGTCCTCACATGGGAAGCTGGAGTTGACAGATGGGAACTCATCCCGTCTCGCAGATTCATATCACCAACCTTCAGGTCAACAGTTAAGCTGCCACAAGGGTTTAACCCATTGTGCCATCGCAGCTCAATTGATATTCTTCTTTCAAATAAAATGAGTGTTGATTTAATGACTAATAATTTCGGTAAATTGTCCTGAATTGCCCTTCAAAAACAGCCTTTAGACAATAGGCGATGAGGAGCAGGGCCTTCTCAGTGGTGGCCCCCCACCTGTGGAACTCACTCTCAGGGGAAATCAGGGCATCAACATCCCTCCTTGCCTTCAGGAGGAAGGTAAAGACATGGTTGTGGGACCAGGCCTTTGGACATCCTGACAATTAGATATGGAAACCAGATTTAGTGGAAATTGGAACTTAAACTATGAGACCCTGAAACGCTGACCATTAATGAGGTTTGTATTGATTTTATTGCTTTTATTGCTTTTATTGGTTTTATGGTTGTTTTTGCCGATAATAATTATTGTCTTCTGTTAACTGTTATTGCTAAAATTATTGTGTTAACTGTTGTTATTGTCTTTTGCTGTTGTGATGCGGGCATCGAATTGTGCCTCGCTTTTGTAAGCCGCCCTGAGTCCCCCCCGGGGTGAGAAGGGCGGGGTAGAAGCAACCGAAATAAATAAAATAAATAAATAAATATTGAAAGTAAAAGAAAAATGCTTTACTTCAGCAAACACAAAGCATAAGCAAATGAAATTGAAAAGTGCAAAAGAAAGCAAGGAATTCTTAATCCAGACATAAATTCAAGTCTCTTACAAGGTCCTCAAATGAAACACCAGCCTTCCATCAGACAACAGACGATGAACTAAGTTCTTAGCAGCAGACACAAAGCAGATTCCATAGGAGTGAAAACAGCAGTATCAGGGTCATTATTACCAGTGAAAGCTGACTAATCCTTCCTCTGATTTATAGCCCTGAATTCCCCACGCAAGAGGTGGTAGGGCGTCTCCCAATTAGCTCAGCGTTTTTAGCAGCTATTCTGTCTGAACGGCGTCTGTGCTCTGTCTCTCTAGAAATGTGGGCACTTTGAAACCCTCATTGTCTGATTCTTCTTCTCCCTCCACTTCCCTGCTTCCCTTCCTCTTCCGAAGATGAGGAATCCCCAACATAAATGGATGCATTTTAATGTGTAAAATATGTCATACATTTTCTCCAATATGTTTCCTGTTGTGATGACTATGTATTCTTTTCAGGTGTCTAACGTTTCGGATCAGTGTTTATGTTGTCACCTCTTAAGACTTCCCATTAAGACTTAAGACTTCCCGTTATCCATAAAAAACTGACCTTAATAGATGATTTCTGTAGATGCACTTCCCAAGAGTCCCTAGTTTATTCTATCCAATGCCATCATCCATGGAAAATGGTGGTATATTTCTAGTTGTTTATTAAATGGACCATCTACATTTGTGGAGCCCTCGGTGGTGCAGTGAGTTAAACCCTTGTGCCAGCAATACTGAAGACCGACTGAGAAGAGTATGGATGAGCTCCCTCTGTCAGCACCAGCTCCCTATGCAGGAACATGAGAGAAGCCTCCCACAGGATGATAAAACACCAAACTATCTGGGCATCCCCTGGGCAACATTCCTGCAGACAACCAATTCACTCACACCAGAAGTGACTTGCACTTTCTCAACTCATTCCAGACACACACACAAAAACAAACAAACAAAACCTACATTTGTGTCCCACATTTTAATCTAAGGCGCTTATGTATTGTTCCCGTGCACCACTCCTATTTAATCTTTCAAATAGTCTTGTGAAGTAGCTCAGTCTGAAAGATCATGACTAGCCCAAGATCATCCAGCAAGATTTGCAGTTGAGTGGGCATTTCAGTTCTAGTTTGACATTCTAATTATACTGTCATACAGATCTTGATACTGCATTAGTATTTTATTTGGTACTGGGGTGACTAGTGAGTCATGTATTTGGGATAAAGGAAATCTAGGATTTTATTCAAGACTTTAGAAGAGATATGCCGAATTTACCAGTTACTAAAGTACTTACTGAGTACCTAACCAGGAAGTCCAGATATCACAAATAAACCTGTTAATCTCCCTTGTCTCTTCTCACTAATCTTGAGAAAGAGGGAGAAATTACACAGTACATATAATTGACAAAAGTCTCCCCGAGAACAACAACCATGTGAGTATAATGTTTTACCTTAATTATGACATGTAAAGGGGGCATGTGCTATCCATGTTCTCTACCACCAGGTCAATTACTCTGTACTTGCAGAAGCTGGATAGAGAGAAGGACCTTCTAGACTGGGGAGGCTCTCCCTTTCTCAGCAAGTCTCCCTCCATGTCAGGAGGATGACAGAAATGACATAGAAAGAGATCCTTTGTTGGAGCTCAGCTTGTGATTGTGTTTCAGGATCAGGGTGCTTTGGATGTGGGGAGTGATGTCAATGAGTTTCAAGATGGTAATGGTTTGGTCAATGATATTGATGCAGAGAATGACCAGGAGATCCCTGTTCAAAGTGTAGTTTCCCATGAGAATGTCCCTGAAGGGTGTGGAGATGTTGGTGTGCTCCCTGAATTGCTACCAGAGAGTTCCCATGATTGGGAACATGAAAACACTTCAGTACCTGGCCCAGCTGCAGAAATTAATGAGCAAATAGATAGATGGGAGGAGATCAGTCAAAACAGAAAGCCGAACAGTGGCTTCAATGTTCTGCCAGGCTCTGACAGAAAAAGGTAAGAGATTCTCAGCTAAAGCGAAAACAATTTCTGAGCGCTAGAGACATAACTGTGCAGGTACAGCTGTACCAGGAGCTCCAATTTTGTTTGCTTTGCATTGAATGTTTGTTGTAGTCCTAAGTTTCAGGGACTCTGCAGATAGGTGGCTTCTTTTGGCTGCAATCATAGGGCAAGCCACCTGTCAGTTATAGTTAGGTTCCCTGGTCCCGCCCCCTTTTTGGGTTTTGGAGGGAATAAGAGCCATTTTGGGCTAGTCCACACAGAGGAGCCTTTCATACAGGACATAAAACCAAGAGCTCCTGTAGAAAGCTTTGTCTTCTACAGCTTGGCCGGGGAGAAAAGGCTCTATGGCTTGGCCGGGAGATATACAGCCTTACAGCTCCTCTGCTGAGGGAATCTGGTCTCACAGCACTTCAGCCAGCCATCACTGAAACCTGAACTCCTTCTTTTTTCCTTGGAGGTCTACAAAGCTCTGCTTGATAATTATTTATTTATTTATTTATTTACTGCATTTATTGACCGCCGCTCTCAGCCCTAGGGCGACTCGCGGCGGTGCACAACATATAAAAACAGTTTACAAAAGGGCAAAACAGGAAATCAATACAACAATAATACACTATAATCTAGTTACACTAAATAATCCGCTCCGTCACATCATAGAATCATAACCAATATCGTAATCCGTATTCCGTTCCAGTTGTCAATTACCAGTTGCCGTAGCGCTCAGTTGAATGCCTTCTCAAATAGCCAGGTCTTCAGGCTCTTACGGAAGGACAGAAGGGAGGGCGCCTGTCTGATGTCAGCAGGGAGGTCGTTCCACAGCCGGGGGGCCCCCACCGAGAAGGCCCTTTCTCTCGTCCCCGCCAGACGTGCCTGTGAGCAGGCGGGATCGAGAGAAGGGCCTCCCCAGACGATCTTAAGGTCCTCGTGGGCTCATAGGCCGAGAGCCGGTCAGGGGCCATCCAGGAACCGTTTAGGGCTTTATAGGCAACGCCAGCACTTTGAATTGGGCCCGGTAGCAAATCGGCAGCCAGTGGAGCTGGACAACAAAGGCGTTGTATGCTCCCTGCTCCGCTCCTGTTAGTAAACATGGCTGCCGCGCGCTGGACTAGCTGAAGCTTCCGGGCCGTCTTCAAGGGGTCACTCGCGGAAGCCAGAAGCAGTTGGTACCGGGTGTAGGGGCTCCACGCCAACAGAGGCAAAGACAGACTGCCCAGATTAGAAGTTAAGGATTTCCCCATTAGCTAAAATACAGTTATGAAGATAGTGCCTGTTCCCTGTGGACAAGATTGAGAGAGAGCCAATAGACTATTAAGAAGCCTTTAAGTACCTGTTTGTTTTCAATAATAAAGAACTTTGTTGAGCCTTTAAGCAATCTAAAGACTCTGTTTTAAGGAAATCAAAGGCCTTTAATCTGAGGCAGCCCCGGCATCCCGTTGGGCACACAGAATTTATGTCCTGTCTACAGTCTTATGCACAGGCCCAGCGTGCGACAGCAATAACTACGGAGGAGATAAAAGTCCCAAGTACAGGAAATGTAGTCAGATGAAGCATCATTTGGAATCAATTCAAGATCTCGTCCTTGTTTCATGGAAGCTTTGCTTGGAAAATTCGTGTTTAAGTTCCTTTTGTTTCGTGGTTTTGATTCTTGGACTGTGTGCTTTTATATTCATGCCTTGGATTCATGTTCCCCGATTTCTTGCATTTTGTTTGGGAAGTTTGGACTTTAGGTTCTTGTGGGTTTTTTCGGGCTATAGAGCCATGTTCTAGAGGCATTTCTCCTGACGTTTCGCCTGCATCTATGGCAAGCATCCTCAGAGGTTGAGGTCTGTTGGAATTAGGACAATGGGTTTATATATCTGTGGAATGGCTGGGGTGGGGCAAGGAGCTCTTCCCTGCTGCAGTTAGGTGTGAATGTTTCAGCTGATCACCTTCATTAGCATTTGAAGGCCTGCCTGAGCCTGGGAAAATCTGTTGCTGGGAGGTGTTAATCTGTGCCTGGTTTTTTCCTCTCTGTTGTTTAGCTGTTATAATTTTAGAGTTTTTTAATACTGGTAGCCAGATTTTGTTCATTTTCATGGTCTTCCTTTCTGTTGAAATTGTCCACATGCTTGTGGATTTCAATGGCTTCTCTGTGTAGTCTGACATGGTGGTTGTTGTTGTGGTCCAGCATTTCTGTGTTCTCAAATAATATGCTGTGTCCAGGTTGGTTCATCAGGTGCTCTGCTATGGCTGACTTCTCTGGTTGGAGTAGTCTGCAGTGCCTTTCATGTTCCTTGATTCGTGTTTGGGCGCTGCGTTTGGTAGTCCCTATGTAGACTTGTCCACAGCTGCATGGTATACGGTAGACTCCTGCAGAGGTGAGAGGATCCCTCTTGTCCTTTGCTGAACGTAGCATTTGTTGGATTTTCTTGGTGGGTTTGTAGATTGTTTGTATGTTGTGTTTCCTCATCAGCTTCCCTATGCGTCAGTGGTTCCCTTGATGTATGGCAGGAACACTTTTCCTCTGGGTGGATCTTCATCTTTACTCTCGTGGCTTGTTCTTGGTCTTGCAGCTCTTCTGATGTCTGAGGTGGAGTATCCATTGGCCTGGAGAGCCCAGTTGAGGTGGTTCAGTTCATCTTGGAGGAGGTGGGGTTCGCAGATTCTTTTTGCACGGTCTGCCAAGGCTTTAATGGTGCTTCTTTTTTGGACTTGGGTGATGGTTGGAGTTTTTATGTAGATATCTATCTGTGTGTGTGGGTTTTCTGTAGACGGTGTGACCCAATTGTTGACCTGGTTTGCGGATGACTAGGACATCTAGAAAAGGCAGTCTTCCTTCATTTTCTTTTTCCATGGTGAACTGGATGTTTGGGTGGATGCTGTTAAGATGGTCCAGGAACCTGTTGAGTTCTTCTTCTCCATGGCTCCAAATGGTGAAGTGTCATCCACATATCTGAACCATATAGTGGGCTTTTTTGTTGCTGTTTCCAGGGCTTGTTTTTCAAAGTGTTCCATGTAGAATTAGCTATGACCGGGCTGAGAGGGCTCCCCATAGCTACTCCATCTTTCTGTTCGTAGAATTCATTGTCCCACTGAAAGTAGCTGGTGGTGAGGCAATGGTGAAACAGAGCCGTGATGTCTTCTGGGAACCTCTGGTTGATGAGTGCCATGGTGTCTGCTACCGGGACCATGGTAAATAGAGATACCACATCGAAGCTGATCAGTTTGTCATTTGTATTTAGCTTGAGATTGCTGATTTTTTCTATGAAGTGGGCTGAGTCCTTGATGTAGTGTGTAGTGAGCCCAATATGGCTTTGTAACTGTGCAGCAAGAAATTTTGCTAGGTCGTATGTGGGGGATCCAATGGCACTCACGATGGGTCTGAGTGGGGTGGAGTCCTTATGGATTTTTGGGAGTCCATAAAGCCTGGGTGGAAGGGCTTCCGATTTACATAGCTGTTGTCGTATGTCAAAGTTTATGGAGGAGTTCTTAATCAGGGTGTTGGTTTTCTTGATTATTTTGGCAGTTGGGTCTTGCTTGAGTTTTTTGTATATAGTAGGGTCCAGGAGTTTTCTGATCTTCTCCTTGTATTGTTCTGTATGCATGATAACTGTGGCATTACAAGTTTGGACTTTGTTTTTTTTTATTTAATTAATTTAATTTACGCTATTTCTACCCTGCCCATATCAGCTCGAAGGTGACTCAGGGCGGCGAACAAGTCAGCACAATTTGATGCCATATATAAAAGACGTACATTAATAAAAGTAGAAAAAAACATCACAATGCATTTAAAAGCGTAAAAGCAGTGAACAATAAAAAAATTAAAACTATGTCTTCTTGTTCAGTCCCCATCCGTTCCATCATTTTAGCTGTTCCTAGGTCATTTTCTGATTCAAGTTTTCTGATTATGCTGAGGTTCCAAAAGCTTGCTCAAAGAGCCAAGTTTTCAGTTTTTTTCGAAAGGTCAGGGGGCCGATCTAATATCCCTAGGTAGGGAGTTCCATAGCTTAGGAGTCACCACAGAGAAGGCCCTGTCTCTCATCCCCGCTAGACGTGCCTGTGAAGCAGGCAGGATCGAGAGCAGGACCTTATGGACTTTGCTGGACTATCACCTTGAACTAATTTGTTCCTGCTTATCTTTTTTTACCTAATTGGATTTACCTATTTCTTTAAAGTGCTTTTTACTTTACTGCTTTTTAATTATCTTCAATAAAATGATTGTTTCCCTACTCAACGGTGTGGTGTTTAAAGTCAGAGGGCTTTTCCTGTTCTGGAGTGCAACATCCTTCTCCTTGCAAGTTTATCATAAACTTAGGAAAATTGCCTTTTAGAGTACTGGAATCCCCCACCAGTCAGCACTGACCATGCTTTATGGACAATTTATGTAGATGTGCTTCAAAAGAATCCCTAATTTATTCTACCCAAAGCCATCATCCATCAAAAGGGCCTCTTGACGCTTACTTTTCTATATTTGCTAAGAAAAGAACTTCAAGAAACATGGAGCTATAGCTTCTGAACTTTCAATAGCCTGGAGATGATAAAGGGATGCGGCATCTAGGCTATTCTCACAAACAAGTGCAAGGATAAAGAAATAAATTGGGTTTTGTAATATGTTGTGAAGACTGTCAGTTCTCCAAATGTAACAGAGATGTTTTTCTTTTCCCATCTCACTCACCATCTGTCAATGCATTCAGAAATACCTTGGCCATGTGCCTTTCATATTCACATTTTTTTCTAGTGAAATCAAGTGGAAATCCAAACACCAGCCTCCAGTTAATATCTGAAGTATAAAATCAGTACATGTTCACTCTGCTACAAGTAGATGGCAGCATTGAAGGAATGTCATGGAGTGAGGTTGGATCCACACTTTCCTATATTCCAGGATCTGATCCTAGATTATCTGCTTTGAACTGGATTATATGAGTATACACTGCTAGATCATCTGGGATAAGTAGATAATTTGAGATCAGATCCTGGGATATAGGGCAGTGTAGATCCAGCCTAAGTTAAAATCTGTCAGTTGTGCAGTTGTGATATGCTGAATCATTTCTGACTCACTTCCTGAGTCGTAACAAAAATGGTGAAAAAAGCTTCAGAAGGGCAAAGGGATGTGCGGGTTGAAATCGCTACAAAAGGGTAACTTTAACGAAATTATTATGAGTAACGAGTAATCCATTCCTAGTTCCATAGCTATGTTTTTTAAAAAAAAAAAAATAAACAGTTTTTTCCTTCTTTTGTTTGTGTTGGCATTTGTTTCCATGACTTTCTGAATTCTTAAGTAATGCCAAAGACAAACAAGGAGACTATAGCTCTCTTTATGCAGTATGTTCATGGAGAGGACTGAAAGAAAGAGTGGGGTGCAGCTGTTTTTGGTTCTACCACCAATGTCTGCTGGGCTTGTCCCACCTCCTAAAGTTTCTGTGTTACACACAGACTTCTGAAGAGGAAAACCAATGCATGTGTAGAGAGCCAACTCAGAATATCTGTGCTCAAATTCTTGCTCAGATATGAAAACCTATTGGGAAACCCTGGGCAAGCCATATAGTTTCAGTCCCAGAAAACCATGTGATAGATTCACCTTAGGGCTACCATAAGTTAGAAACAACACAAAAATTACAAGAGATCCCCATAATTTGTGGCTATGATGGTTGGTGAACTCTTGGAGTTGAAAATCCACTGATTGTGGTAATATGAAATAAAATAAAACAGAATAAAACTCCTTGCAGGTTATATTGCTCAACAAAGACTAGCTGATCCACCCCTCCAGAAGACACTTGGTGAATTGCTCACCTCAAAAGTTGAGGTTTTTTTTGATAATTTGAACCCAACCACCTGACGAACGCTCTTGCGAGTTGAAACCGGTTGTAGGTTGGAGTCAATTCATGTGACTACTGGAGTCTACTCATATGGAATACAGAACAGGACTTTTAGTCACACGAAGACTGTGTTTTATATTTCAAGAGAAGACCAATTGTTTCTACTTAATGTGAATGTGGCAGTCCTGTTTTTTTTGATACGTGTATGTGTAATATATACATTTAGTTAATTTAGTTATTTTCATATTACCACAATCAGTGGATTTTGGTCTCCACAG
Source organism: Anolis sagrei ordinatus (assembly GCF_025583915.1). Classification (NCBI taxonomy): domain Eukaryota; kingdom Metazoa; phylum Chordata; class Lepidosauria; order Squamata; family Anolidae; genus Anolis; species Anolis sagrei. Next base: position 122,537,249 of record NW_026847549.1, read on the forward strand.
TGTTAGGGGAACCCATTTTTCTTCTCTGGGAACTCTTGGAGTTGCCATCTTGAAAGGTAATTGTCCCAAGGCTTCTTTTTCCTTGTGTGCACGGTGCTCTCCCAACAACTCAAGAGCAAGGAGGGTTTATGTATGTACAGAAGTTAAACAATATATAGTGTTTCCATTGGTTGATCCATTCAAGCGTCCAGGTTTCATGAACAGCATTTGATGGTTTCCTGTGAACGAAACAAAATTAAATTAAATTGGCTAAAAGGTAAAGAAATGTATGCATAGGTAAGCATGAATTATTATTATTTATCTTGCTGGTTGAGCTGAAATCCTTCTTTGGATTTTTCTGAAAAGCATGAACTGATCATGATTATCCCCCAGAAGTTAATCTGTTTTAAAACGCATTGCATTTATCTCATGAACTGTTTGCTTTCCGACTAGATCATATGATAATTTAATGCCTTGAGGGTTAAACATGGAAAGCTATCATTTTATTTATTTCTGAAAAAGTAAGTAAGAGAACTGTTCTACTCACAATTTCCCATGTTTTCTTTGTGCAGAACTAGAACAATTCAGATATCTCGGTCCCAAAGTAGCATTAATTTCAGAAATATGTAAATGCATACATTTCGGTCTTGACTTCACTCCCATGATCCTCCTCAACCCCGCTGCAGCCAGGAAAGTGCTTCAGCTTCTTCTGGGGGTGAGGTTGTTTCCCAAAACCCAGGACAAAGACCTCTTTTTTACTTTATTGCAGTTTCTGTGTCATTTCAGCTAAGGGAATAATGTTACCAGCATGTCTGTGCAATCCTTGCTGCTTGAGAGAATTGCTGTTGCTAAGGAGCTGATCAAGAGGGCAGAGGTTCTCTGCAGGGTCCAGAAAGGTGGCATAGAAGGGGGTTCAAAACTCTGCAGCAGAATGAAAATGGAGTTAAAGTTCTTACGTAACTCTTGGAGAGTTAGCCATCAAAGAATCCCATCTGCCGAGTGCGTCCCTCACTCATCTGCAAGCTATCGTTGAATCTGCAGAGAACTTGAAGGAGATTGTTGCTGTTCTCTTACAAAGATAAATGTGGTGAAAAGCAAAGCTTGGTGGTGGACATTGGGTGAAAACAATTGGTCAAAAGGCCAAAGCCCTGCACAACATTTGGTTGGGCAGAGGCCAGTATGGCAACAAAAGCATCATTAAGCAAGCAGATTTCCTGCAAACAAGTGGGCAGCAACTGCTGCAACACAATAACATACATATTATCTTTGCATTCTACAATGGTGTGTCTTGTCCAATGGCAGAGAGACTGAAAGAGATTGGCATATCTGTGCGGGGAAGTCATAGTTGCTGTGAATGTATTAATGGAGCATACCAAGGAAGACCTCAACTTAAGTGTTAGCAAATCTGATGATGGAGATGAATGACAAAAGTAGATCTAGATGTTTTAATAGAAAGTGTAGCTTTTCCTTCAAAGGTCAGAGTAGATATGTGCAATAGGGTTAAGCTGGATATTACTACTCTGATTACTAAGCATGGATAGAGCCGCATCGAATTACTCGTTACTCGTAATAATTTGTTAAAGTTACCTTTTAAAAGTGATTTCGAAGCATTTAAAAAACCTGGAAGTCCCTTTGCCCTTCCGAAGCTTTCTCTACCATTTTTGTTACAACTCAGGAAGTGAGTCAAAAATTTTCAGCCCTCTAGCCTGCTGGAAGGCTGGGATGCTCCTTGCCTCCCCTCCCAGGCAATCAGGGGAGAGGTTTTGGGGAAGGGGGGGAGAGGGGTTTCGGCACTGGCAGCCATTGCTGTATATAAAGGGAAGCACATGGCTCAGAGGCTCATTCGGAGCCGGGAAGGGAAGGGAGAAGGGAGAAGGGGGAAAGGGAAAGAGAAAGACATAGACTAAGAGAAGTGAGGTTGGAAGAAGAGCACGGCAGGCAAGCAAGCAAGCAGAAAGGAAGAAGGGCTGGGGAAAGGGCTGTTGCCAGCCGTGCTTGGCTGCCTGTCTGCCTGTCTGCCTGGGCAGTGGGCACAGCCTGCCTTGCCACTTGTGTGTTGTTGCTGTTGAGATTTGGGTCGGGTGAGCACCGCAAGGGTAGTGTGTGTGTAGGTGAGTGGCATGGGAGGGAGCAACATGGAGGTACCAAAGCACTCACTCCAACATTTCTAAAAGCCAACATTGTAGATGGTCTCTCTGGCCTCAGTGTTTTTTAGTTTGTGTTGCACATTGCCTCAAAAGAACTAGATCTCCCATCAATTCAAGCCACTCTTTGAACACAAACTCTCCTTCCCAAAGTAGTGAAATCATCTTCCAAGGAAAAAAGGGCAGGGATGTTTCTTATTTTCTTTGTTTGCTGTGAGTTTCCTAAAAAGACACTAGAAATCCCATACATTGCACAATCGCATCCACCATTAACCAAGCAATTCGGTAATTTCAGAAATTTAGGGACGTTCCAAATTTTTTGGGGAAAGAAATTCGGAATTCAATTCCAAATTGAACCAGCAGCGCCCCCTACATCTGAAATGAGTTCTGAAACATTTTTTTTGATCAACCAAGCCTACTGATTACCTATGTCTCTGCCCTTAGTTACGGACAGAGGCGGCCCTAGGTAATTTTCAATGGTAAGCAAACAGTATTTTGGCGCCGGTGCCCCCCCCCCCCAAACCAATCACTGATATATATATTCTGTTCATTGTGGGAGTTCTGTGTGCCATATTTGGTTCAATTCCATCATTGGTGGAGTTCAGAATGCTCTTTGATTGTAGGTGAACTATACATCCCAGTAACTACAACTCACATATGTCAAGGTCTATTTTTCCCCAAGAGTGCCTCAAGAGCGCCCCTGGGCAAAATCAACTATACTGCAAATGCTTACGCTGCGTAATGGTTGAGCTATCCCTGGTTACGGAGGATGTTACTTATATTTAAGGAGAAAATTCTGACTGAGCAGGCAGCACAAGAGAGATATGAGAGTGTCCTCCTGGAAGGGTTTATGAAGGACAAGGAGCTGTTTTTGTGAATCTGCAGTTAAAGACATTTCTCCTATGGAAGTTAATAGGTAGCCACAGGAAGCTGGTACTGGTCTTGTCGGGCTAGCAATAGTACATACTTTTCTGACTTCGGGACCAAAGCATTTCGAAGCCTGAGTCTAGGGAGTGGTGTTGTAGGTAAAAAGAGTGGGATTCTTGTGATGCCTTATAGGTAAGAACCGTGAGGTACCACAAGGGAGTTGGTTATAGGGAAATGTTTTTCATCCCATTGCATAGACTTCCTTACGGTAGTCCACGCTCTGGTTACATCCCACTTAGACTACTGCAACGCTCTCTATATGGGGTTGCCTTTGAAGACGGCCCGGAAGCTCCAACTGGTCCAATGTGCGGCAGCCATGATTGAAGGAGTGATGACATTATTATGTCCCATTGAAGTGGCGATGCGCCTCTGGGCTTTTACTGGCAGGCCATTCTAGTCTGGACGCGCATTGGGAAATTCCAGACCCCTGACACTTATGCTTCACACCATTTTGGCAAAGTATACAGGGCATCATGACCTGGGACTGGTACAGTWGGCTACCTCACCTATGATGAGCTCACCTCTAGCCAATTACTCTGCAATTACGTTATCCAACCCACTGTTACTATGCAAGCTTTGCAAAGAGCACAAGAAGGTTATATAAACAGCTTGGCTAGTCAATAAACTTCGAGATCACCTTCACCCTCCTGGACTGCCTGTCTTCTTCATGCGTCGCTACACATGATACTAACAGGAGCGGGACGTAGGGAGCATACAACCCCCCTGCTGTACCAGCTCCACTGGCTGCCGATCTGCTACCGGGCTCAATTCAAGGTGCTGGCATTGGCCTATAAATCCCTAAACGATTCCGGCCCAAAATACCTAACTGACCGCCTCTCGGCCTATGAGCCCACGAGGACTTTGAGATCTTCCGGGGAGGCCCTGCTCTCGATCCCGCCTGCCTCACAGGCACGGCTGGTGGGGACGAGAGATAGGGCCTTCTCGGTGGTGGCTTCTCGGCTGTGGAACACCCCGTGGACATCAGGCTAGCCCCCTCCCTGCTAATATTCCGCAGGAAGTTAAAGACCTGGCTATTTAAGAAGGCATTTGATCAATAAGTGCAATGACTGGCAATTGACCATAGGAATGGAACAGCGGAAATGATATCGGATTGTGGCTTGACGATGAGACGATTCGGAATGTAGTAGTAATTTTGTAGTAATGTTGTTGTCTGATAAGATGTTTTTATGATTATGACGAATTGTACACTGTTTTGCACTATGCTTTGTAGATTGCACTTGTTTTTCTTCATGTTGTACACCGCAATGAGTCGCCCTTGGGGCTGAGAATTGCGGTATATAAGCGCAGTAAATAAATAAATAAATAAATAAATACCTCCAAGCTTGGGGTGGGAGGGAGGTGCGAATGAACAAGATCTGTGACCCTCTTTTTACACTACCCAAAAACTCAACTTCAGTTGTATAATGGTTAGTTTGATGCTTGGATTTGGCATCTGTACCTTTGTTTATTCTCTTCTTCCATGGGATATCCCCCTCCCCCAAAACACCACTTGTTTTGTTTTGTTTTGTTTTTAATTTCCTCCTTCTGGTACTCAACATTGCTTAGAAGAAGAATAAACTGTGGTTAATTATCAATACATTTTAACTTGCTTTTTTCTGGGTCCTCACATTTCTCAAGACTCTGGAATTAAGGTTAACATGTGATAAATGTTAAAAATAAAATCCATTACCAAGCAAATAGCTTGACTCTGGCCTGATTACTCCCTATCATGAAAACACTATAATTGATGCTCTGCCTCCCTCTCTTTTTTTTTCCAGTGCTTTTCTAAGTGTGTTTGTAGATCAAGTCTGCAAACTGTTGATTTGTTTACCAGAACAATTTGTAGGCATATAGTGTGTGCTTTTAGGCTCCAGACTTTGCCCAGATGAGATTTGTTGCTTTCATTATAAGTTTCTGCAACCTGATTCCCTTTGGCAGCTCTTGGTTTGTTCCCACAGGAATCGGGAAGCACATTTTCAAGTTGCAAGTGGCCATCCTGACATCAGCTCCTCAAACTCTGCCTTCAGCCCTGTCAGAAAAATGTTCTAAAGTTGACTGGCACATGCCTTTTTGCCATTAGATTTGTTTTTTAACAGCCTCGCTGCCAGCATGTGATTCATGGGCTCATCCATCATCTTGCAGATCTGTCTTTCAATAAAAACAAGAAAGGTTTCTTTTCAGTAAATCAAAAAATAATGAACTGTTTTTGCATCTGTCGGAGAAAATCATTTGCCCTCCAGCAGATTCCTAATGCAATCAGTGGTAAAAGGGGATAGGATATAAAGTTCCAAAAGCAAAACAAGACATTTACCACTCAGCGTAGAGTCCCAGGATAATATTATGGGATATATGCAAACAAAATTTAAAGTGATTCTTACATTACAAAGTTCTTGTGGGTCTTTTCGGGCTATATGGCCATGTTCTAGAGGCATTTCTCCTGACGTTTCGCCTGCATCTGCGTCAAACCACCATGTCAGACTACACAGAGAAGCCATTGAAATACACAAACATGTGGACAATTTCAACAGAAAGGAGGAAACCATGAAAATGAACAAGATCTGGCTACCAGTATTAAAAAATTCCAAAATTGCAACAGCAAAAACAGCAGAGAGGAAACAGGCAGGGACATCTAATTACCTTTCAAGAAGAGTTTGCTCCAGGCACAGTCAGCGCATTGTATGCTAAACAAAATATTCACACCTAGCCCAACTGACAAAAGCCCTTTGTCTCACCCTGGTCATTCCACAGATATATAAACCCCCTTTTCCCAGTTACCAAACAGACCTCACCTCTGAGGATGCTTGCCATAGATGCAGGCAAAACGTCAGGAGAAATGCCTCTAGAACATGGCCATATAGCCCGAAAAAACCCACAAGAACTTAGGTATTCTGGCCATGAAAGCCTTCGACAATACATTCTTACATTGCAATTCACGATCCCCTCCTTCTGAGGAACAATATGCACAAGCATCACTAGGGACAGCACTTCATGTTTTATGCCCAAGTCTGAGGAGAAGAGTTATTGACTTCCATGTGTGCAAGTGCAGCCGGCCAATTTTCTTACACCAGAAGTGACTTGCAGTTTCTCAAGTCGTTCCTGACACGACAAAAAAAAATATGTGTGCAAGTCTCTATTGTAGTAATGGGCAACCTTTTGAGCTTGGTGTGTCGAAATTCGCCAAAAAACCCCCAAAAAACGAGCATGAGTTGGGTGAGGTGTCACTTTCAGAAAAAAAAACATAATTTCATGACATTATAGTTTAAAAACAAAAATGTATAATCTATATAAATAAAAATGTAATGTTTGTTTGTGGAATTAACATAACTCAAAAACCACTGAGCGGATTGCCACCAAATTTGGACACAAGACACCTACTAATCCAAGGAGTGACCATCACTCTAAAACATTGATTTTTTTCATTTGGGAGTTGTAGTTGATGGGATTTATAGTTCACCTACAATCAAAGAGCATTCTGAACTCCACCAATGACGGAATTGAACCAAATGTGGCACACAAAACTCCCCTGACCAACAGAAAACACTAGAAGGGTTTGGTAGGCATTGACCTTGAGTTTGGGAGTTGTAGTTCATCTACATCTAGAGAGCACTGTGGACTCAAATAATGATGGATCTTGACCAAACTTGGCACGAATATTCCATATGCCCAAATATGAACACAGATGGAGTTTGGGGGGAATAGACCTTGACATTTGGTAGTTGTAGTTACTGGGATTTATAATTCGCCTACAATCAAAGAGCATTCTGAACGCCCCCACAAATGACAGAATTGGGGCAAACTTCCCACACAGAACCCCCATGACCAACAGAAAATACTTAAGGCCACCCAGTCCAACTCCCTTCACGAAGGCAAGAAAACACAAAGCCCTCCTGACAAAGAGCCATCCAACCAGAGAGAGAGAGAGAGAGAGAGAGAGAGAGAGAGAGAGATAGAGAGATAGAATTGATTCACATACAGAGAGATATATAGTATCATAGATTTGAAAGTGACCCCTAAAGAAGGACAATGATATGTTTCATGTTCCAGAGTAGGCAAACCAGACAATCTCCTCATCAACACTGACAAAGGAACAACAAGAAATACTGTTTACCCACAATCAGAAAGAAATTACATTTATTAGAAACAAAGACTTTCTCATTATTTTCCAGATCACCAGACTGGGCCACAGCAACGCATGGCAGGGGATTTCTAGTCTATCTATATAAATAAAAATGTAATGTTAGTTTGTGGGATTAACATAACTCAAAAACCACCAGACGAATTGACACCAAATTTGGACACAATACACCTATCAGGCCAACGAGTGACCATCACTCATAAAAACACTGAAAATCACAGTGGAAGGGACTTAAAAAGCCAAAAAAGCAAAAAGACACTGCAGCGCATGCGCAAAAATGACTCCCCCCGGCAAACAATCACATATCCATACTCTCTTTCAGAATACAGCTCCCAGCTTCCCCTAGACCAGTGTTGTGGTTCAGCAACAGCATGATGGACATGATGGGACTGAGAGTGCAAGTGGGCATGATGGGAATGGGAATACAGATGCAGGTGTGAGATTTCAGATTTCTCAGTTTTCTCAGCCACAGTCTGTAGCTAGAGAGAATCCCTTGTTCTCAAGGGAAAGGAATGTGGCTGATAACACACTCGGTGAAGGTCAGCGCGAGCTGCAGGTGTTAAGGAGAAGTTTACGGATTGCGGCCAAATCTTGAGGCCATCTGCTGGTGGGAAAACTGCTCGTTAGCTGTTCTGTTTAATGTTCAATGTTTTGATGTTTTTCCTATAAGAAGACTGCTTGAAAGCTGATTCAGTGTCAGATCCAACTTTGCAATATGGATTGCTGTACCTTTGGCTCTAGGGCTTGGGCCTTGGGGTTCGTTTGCTTCCTGTAACTTCATGCTATTGCCTGGATTGTATCCTGCTTCTTTGCCTCAAGTTTCCTGCCTTGATTCAACAGAACTTTGGACCTATACTTTGTACCATTGAATTTTTACTGCTTTTACTTGGATTTGTTTGAAACTTCAATAAACTTCTTTCTTCTCAAGCTTGGCTGGTTTGTCAGAGAGCAAGGTGAAGCTTAACCTGAGACGCAACAACCAGGCCCTTTAGATGAGGAGGATTATCCAAATGCACTGCTTCCAAGATGCAAGCTTTCTTCTCCTTGAGAGCATCCCAATCCCTGCAGATTTCCAGTTTCCTATTCCTGGACTGCAAATCCCAGCAATCCTCCAGCAATCCTCCAGATAGATATCTTAGATAGAGATAGATAGGGAGATAGATCAATCAGGAGTTGCAGTCCAAGAATAGGTAGAGAACGAAGAAAGGGGAGAAAGAGGAAGGGAAAGAAAAGGGATGGAGGAAGGGAAGAGGAAAAGAAGGAAGGAGAGAAGAAAAGAAAAAAAGGGAAGGAAGGAGAAAAAGAAAGAAGTGAAAGAGGGAGGGAAGTTGGCCACAGCAACACGTGGCAGGTGCAGCTAGTTGTAATAGCAGCAGAATATCGAAAAGAAAGCAGCAAAATATCGAAAAGTCTGGTCCAGAGCCAAAACAGAAAGTTAAAACCAATAGATTAACTAGAGAGCCCATAGTCAAATTACCAAAATTCGAAGCCCAAGAAACAGCAAAGACAGGTCCCAGGACGAGAGCAAATAGGCATTGGACTCAAGCCAGGTAACAATGTTGTCCATTGCAAAGGAGGCATGGCACTGAGGATCTCAGTTGGTGTTTGGTTAACTATTGTTTCTCAGCTAATATCCGAGACTTGCAATACATTGCTGGCTCATTCCTATGCTCTAGAGGTGTGAGTATGAACAAGCCATCTGTAGCTTGGAGCACCCAGTGGCACAGTGGGTTTAAACATTGAGCTGCTAAAATTGATGACCGAAAAGTCGCAGGTTCGAATCTGGGGAGCAGAGTGAGCTTCTGCTGTCAGCCCCAGCTTCTGTTAAACTAGCAGTTCAAAAATATGCAAATGTGAGTAGATCAATAGCAGTTTGAAAATATGCAAATGTGAGTTGATCAATAGGTACCACTCCGGCGGGAAGGTAAAGGCACTCCTTGCAGTCATGCTGGCCGCATGACCTTGGAGGTGTCTATGGACAACACCGACTCTTTGGCTTAGAAATGCAGATGACCGCCAACCCCCAGTTGGACACAACTGGACTTAATGTCAGGGGAAAATCTTTACCTTTACATTCTGTAGCTTGCTCAGATATGCTTCAGCTTCCTTCAGAGAAGCATGGACAGATTCCTGGGGAGTGTCTGCTTCTGATGAAGTTTCATCTTCAGCAGTGGCTAAAGTAGGCAGGACAGACTGCTGGCTGAGAGCGGCCGCCCTCCATCTCCTCTGCTGGCCCTTCTAGCAACCTCTCATCCTCACTCTCAGAGTTGGCCATGACAATGGGTCTCAATCCCAATTACAGTCACAGAGATCTCATTAGCACTTTTCAGCCAGCTGGCAAACTCCATCCCGTTCCTTTGAGCCTTATATCAAAATTTGATGGCTTTCTCCCCAAACCGCAAGGTTTTTCAGATGCTTTTTACTGTGACCATTTTATTTATTCACTCTAAATGCATGCTGCTGTACTCTCCTTTTTGAAAATTTATTGCTGCAAGTCAACCACCCCGAGGCTTTGTTTTTCTAAAAAAGGGAAAACTAAAACTAGTAGGAGATAAATCTTGAAATATAAAATAAATAAATTGCCAGTGACTGAAAAGAGTGGAAGCAATCCTTTCAGTTAAGCACTGCCACTTCAACAAAGGGTAAAAGAAATATCACAAGTTCAGCGAATGGCAAAGCTATGTCATGCAGTGCCAATATATTCTGACATTTGTCCTTGAAGCTGGAGAAGAAAGCATTATCCATTCCCAACAGAGGCTACAAAGATGACTGTTTGATTTAAAGAATGGAAATACCTCTTTACTACATTCCTCTCAGTCAAATCCTGAATGTAATACCTTTAAAAACTCCTCTGGGTGTATTTAATCTTATAGATCAGTGTTTCTCAACCTGGGGGTCAGGACCCCTGGGGGGGTCGTGACAGGGTGTCAGAGGGGTCGCTAAAGACCATCATAAAAAAACGTATTTTCTGTTAGTCATGGGGATTTTGTGTTGGAAGTTTGACTCAATTCTATCATTGGTGGGATTCAGAATGCTCTTTGATTGTAGGTGAACTATAAATCCCAGCAACTACAACTCCCAAATGTCAAGTCTCTTTCCCCCTAACTCCACCAGTGTTCATATTTGGGCATATTGAGTATTTGTGCCAAGTTTGGTCCATATCCATCATTGTTTGAGTCCACAGTGCTCTCTGGATGTAGGTGAACTACAACTCCCAGCAAAGCTTTTTGGTATTTTCTGTTGGCCATGGAAGTTGTGTGTGTCAATTTTGGTTTAATTCCATTGTTGGTAGAGTTCAGAATGCTCTGATTGAACTATAAATCCAAGCAACTACAACTCCCAAATGACAAAATTACCTCCCCCCTCCCCGAACCTCAGCAGTATTTAACTTTGGGCGTATGGGGTATTTGTGCCAAATTTGATCCAGTGAATGAAAATACACCCTGCATATTGGATATTTACAATTAATAACAGTAGCAAAATTACAATTACGAAATAGCAACTAAAATAATTTTATGATTGGGGGTCACCACAACATGAGGAACTGTATTAAGGGGTCACAGCATTATGAAGGTTGAGAAACACTGTTATAGATAGTAGTGAGTGGAAAATTTAAAAAATACAGTATCTTCCTTTATCCTTCTCCAGATTCACCACAGTCTTCCAATAGCATAGATCAGTAGAAGACTTATAGTAGCCTGACTGGTCAGGCCTTAACAGTCATACTTTTTGTGGGTTTTCTCCTGCAATTTTTTTTCAATTATATTTTAATGAGCTGCAGGTATATAAAATAAATACAGAATCACTAGAAAGGACATCTTAATATCAGTGAAACTAGGTGTTGCTCTGAAACAAATTATATTCAGCCTTTTGATATATTTCTTGAAAAGGCTTTGTGTTCCATGGGAATTCACACTGTGTGTGTATGGCTGTTTTTACGCAACCATTTAAACTGAGTTAGGATGTGAATTAAAGAGACTCGGTTGCCTTTGAAGTGCCTACACAGGCACTCCAGGAATTGGCTGTTTGCTGGGATGGTGGTGTTGCACTCCAGCGCAGGAAATAGGGCCTTCTTGTCATTAATACACCACATCTTGGTTTAGGAAAAATACAATCCCTTTCTTATTGAATGATGAATATAAAATAGATAGAAGTCCAAAGGTAAAGAAGTCAAAATGAAATAGCAAATAGCAATATCCAAAAAGCTAGCAGAAAATCCAAAGCAGTAATATCCAGAAAACCCTCAATAGAAATCCATGAACAGATTAGCCCCTGCTAAATCTCACTTGAAACCAGAAATTCCCTTGGAGACCAGACTGCTGGAAACTGGAAAACCCTGGAGCTTTGTACTTGAAACTAAACGATGCTTGGTCTGAGGAAATCCCCCTCCCGGCCACTCTTAAATCCCAGAAACTGATTCCGGCTAACTCTAATCTTTGGTTTCAGTTGTCGAATTCTCTCAGATCTACGTAAACATTGAGTCTCCCTGCGGCTCTGGCTTATCTCTAAACTGCGGCTGTTATCATTGACCTGACCAGGTGTCAAGTTATCTTGCAAGCTCGGGCCAGAAGGAGAAGGGAGTGAATTTTCTTTCTCATGAGAACTTGGCTTTTCCCTTGAAGCCTCTAAATCAAAGCCTGTAGGATTTTTGTTCTGTCACGCACGGGGCCTGTAATAATTGTCTTTTGAAATAGGACGTGCACCTTGTGCCCAGCGGGAAGCCAGAGCGCCACGAAAGAGGCCCTCAAGGATTTTCCTGAAGAAATTGTATTTAGATGGCTTGAAAGGTTAAACAAAGTCCTTTATTACTGAACAAATTAAACAGATATTTCTCAAATCTTCAATGAGTCATACAAATGCTTCAAGGCTTTAAATCAACTGGTGGCTTCCTTAATCTTGTCCACAAGGGACAGGCAACTGTCTTCATTAACTGTTCTTATACTTCGAGAGGAAAACCCTTTTTTAACCTCTCCCAGGCTGTCTATTATCTAAGCTTTACTGATGTGGGAACAACAACCGGATCCAAACTGCGTCTTGGACCTACCAGTAAAGGCTTGCAGATTCTCCAGCTGGAGTTCTTTGGGTCTGTAAAGGTGTTTTCCCTCCGGAATTTCTTAAGACTTTAGGGCTGTTTCCCTCAGATGCTGTAAGGCTGAGAGGCTGCAAGCTCCCAGCCAGAGCTTTGGGAATGTCTTAAGAAATGAAGCTTTTCTGCAGGTGACGCTTGTCCACTTCCTCTAACTTAGCTTTCCTCACTAAGACTAACTAAAAATGGCCCCCTCTTCCCTTCCCATCTCCCTGGGAGAAGGGGCGGATCCAAACTTAAAAATGATAGACAGGTGGCTTGCCCTATGACTGCAAACCAAAGGAAGCCACCCTTTTGCAGTATCCCTGAAACTTTTGAATGAATGCAAACACTTAATAGAAAGAAAATAAAGTTGGAGCTCCTGGTACAGATGTACCAGCACAATTTTTACTGCCCAAAGTGTCTCCATCTTAAACCTCGTCCTCATTGATCACTTCAGCCTCACTATCCAACATTTACATCAATATTTTTTCAAATAATTTTTATTGGTTTTACCATAAGAAAGTATAACAAACATAAACAAAAAGAAAAACATCAGATATAGGAGGTAGAAAAACAGATTTTAAAAAAACCTTTTAAAAAAAGACCATGTCCCTACCATTCCCCTTACCCATTCTCCCCTACCACACCTTTGAGTAGGAGAAGAGAAGAAAGAGAAAAAAAGAGGAAAAAGAAAGAAAGAAAGAAAAAGTATATACATTAAAACAAGTTGTGACTTCCGCTCTTCTTCCTTTGCTTCCTTGATTTTTCCCCTTTTTCTTCTTTTTTTTATTGTGCTCCCCTCTCTCCTCTCAAAGATAGTAAGAGAGGAGGGGGGCGGGGCGGGGGAAGTTATGTTCATAAAAAGTAGCAATAATAATAATAATAATAATAATAATAATAATAATAATAATAGGAAAAAACAACAAAAAAGCCCATTCTCTCACATCTTCTATTTTTCTTATCAACCTTGTCCATTAGGATTGTTTTTTCAAATAATCTTCTAATACTCTCCAATCAGTCCATTTCATCATACGTCAGTTCATCCATTTACATCAATATTATCAACATTAGGCAATACAATCAGAGATTCAGGCTCAAGTTCACACATAGGGTCACACACAGGCTGAGTCCCAACAGGTGGCCACAAAGATCCATTGATTATGGATCAATCCGATTCAAGGAACATTTTTTCCCACCTTGTCTGCTGAGATGTGCTGATAACAGTTGTGCTGATTGTGTGGCTCACACAATTGGGTAGTGGACCAGCACAGATCCATCCACAAAATGTTCCAGAGCTAAATATTTTTGATAGGGCCCCCAAATCTTTGAGCACCAGCATAAATAGCACCAAAAAACACTCCCTCTCAGTTCTTTTTCTTCTGCTTTGCTGTTCATCTCAGATCATTCCAGATGTTGAGTATTCTATTTTTGTTTTTTCTCTTCTGCCAAAAATTTTGATTGTAAAAATGCCAAATTGACTATAATGAGGAGATGAAGTTTCTTGAATATTTATTTATTTAAAACATTTATATTCCGCCCTTCTCACCCCGAAGAGGACTCAGGTCGGAGCACAGCATATATACAACAAACATTCAATGCCGGGACACAAATTCACATACAGTACATAAACATTAAAAACATTTATCAAAATATTAAAATACACAATTTAAAACCGTCCTAGTCATCTGTGTAAAATCTAATTGGCCTGGTCATCTTTCCTATTGTCACTTTATTGCCCTGTCCCAAAATCTTGGTCCCACAACAAAGTTTTTACCATCCTCTAAAGGACAGGAGGGAGGGGGCCGACCTGATCTCACCAGGAAGGGAGTTCCATAGTCAGGGAGCAATCACTGAGAAGGCCCTGTCTCTCGTCCCCACCAATCGTGCCTGTGACAATGGCGGGATGGAAAGGAGGGCCTCGCCAGAGGATCTTAATCTCCGCGATGGTTCATAGGGGGAATATATTGAAATTGAAGAATTTAAATAAAGGGGGTTGGGATATGGACTACCCAATTCATGGCAGGAGCTGGGAGGCAAATTTTTATTATTTATTATTATTTATTTATTTCGCATATTTCTACCCTGCCCTTCTCAACCCCCGAGGGGGGACTCAGGGGCCCAATTCGATGCCTACACAATAATACAGATAAACATATATAAACAGCAATTAAAACAATTATAACAGTTAAAAACAATCAATTATAACTCACAATCAATAAAAAATCAATCTCATGCTCAACGTTCGCCAACTCAGAGTCCATAAATTCATTCCAACTTGTCCATTCCTATCAGTCGTCATTGTCCTTTATTTATCTGCCAGATTACCCAAACGCCTGGTCCCAAATCCACGTTTTTAATTTCCTTCTAAAGGAAAGGAGGGATGTTGATGATCTAATTTCCCTGGGGAGTGAATTCCACAGGTGAGGGGCCACGACCGAGAAGGCCCTGCTCCTTGTCCCCGCCAGTCTCACTTGTGATACTGGATACTCGGAACTGGATCGACAGCCAGTGGAGCTGACATAACAGAGGGGTGGTATGCTCCCGGTATGATGCTCCGGTGAGTAATCTGGCTGCCTCCCGCTGGACTAATTTCCGAACAGTCTTCAAAGGCAACCCCATGTAGAGTGCGTTGCAGTAATCTATTTGGGATGTAACAAGAGTGTGGACCATTGTGGCCAGATCCGACTTCCCAAAGTACAGGCGCAGCTGGCGCACAAGTTTTAATTGTGCAAAAGATCTCCTGGCCACTGCTGAGACCTGAAATTATCTCTCCTTCAGTTTCGCTCTTCCCAGTCAGTTCCTCCACAGACTCTATTGTTTCCAATTTTGCATTGCTATTTTGAAGACACAATAAACTACCATTAACAAATGTGGATCCTCCTGTGCTGTTAACTAATACACTATTTGGGGTGGGGGGTGGGGGGTAGGATTAGCAGATAATTCCTTACATTTAGCCAGTTATTTCCAACCTATGCATTGGGATATATTTTTATTACACATATATAATCAATTTTATGGTTCTTTTAACAGTAAAAAGGATCTCAGCAAGAACCTGTGGAAGAATCTATAGAAAATTATCCAACAACATTCAAGAAGTATTGTAGGGGGAAAACCTGTGATTGTCTCTTTGCCTCAGGCAAAGGAGAATGATCATGAGTCTGAGTTAAATGATCAGATTTCTGCTGACCATCAGGGGTTAGTGTATAGAAATGATGATCAAGAGTCTTTATAGTTCAACCTTTACATCCTCATATCGTGTCAGCTTTTCCAGTTGTTTCTCTTCAATCCTGCTGTCACCTGGGATTGCAACATCCTTTGTTTTTTGACATGATCATGAGGTCAGGAGTATTGTGCTCCAAAACTCTTGTCTATCTGAATTCAGAAGTCCCAGAGTAGCTCATTCTCTGTAACTTTTTCAGGCTTGTGTTCCCACCAGTTCTTTGTTGCAGGCAGATGGTATTTGTGGCACAAGTTCCAATGAATCATCTGAGGAACGGTGTTATGCCTCTGCTTGTAGTCTGTCTGCACGATCTTCTTCTTCTTCTTCTTCTTCTTCTTCTTCTTCTTCTTCTTAGTAGTAGTAGTAGTAGTAGTAGTAGTAGTAGTAGTAGTAGTAGTCAGTGTGATTTAGAAGTGTCAGTGTTTCTAGGAGACCATGGTTCAACTCCTGCACAGCCATGGAAACCCAATTTATTTATTTATTTATTTACTTTACTTGTATACCGCAGTTTCTCAGCCTAACAGGCGACTCAACGCGGTTTACAACAAAGGTACAATGGCCTTATAAAAGTCACACTATCTCTGTCACAGAGGAAGACAATTTCAAAAAACTACCTATAAATAAACCTTGCCAAGAAAACCTTATGAGAGGAACCCCATAAGGGGTTAGTTGTTGTTTAACATCTACATGAAGCCGCTAGGGGAGATCATCCGGAGTTTCGGGGTGCGATGTCATCTGTACGCAGATGATGTCCAACTCTGTCACTCCTTTCCACCTGCTACTAAGGAGGCTGTCGAGGTCCTGAACCGGTGCTTGGCCGCTGTGACGGTCTGGATGAGGGCGAACAAATTGAAACTGAATCCAGACAAGACAGAGGTACTCCTGGTCAGTCGTAAGGCCGAACAGGGTATAGGGTTACAGCCTGTGTTGGACGGGGTCGCACTCCCCCTGAAGACGCAGGTTCGCAGCTTGGGTGTGATCCTGGACTCATCGCTGAGCCTGGAACCCCAGGTTTCGGCGGTGACCAGGGGAGCATTTGCACAGTTAAAGCTCGTGCGCCAGCTGCGCCCGTACCTTGGGAAGTCTGACTTGGCCACGGTAGTCCACGCTCTGGTTACATCCCGTTTAGACTACTGCAACGCTCTCTACGTGGGGTTGCCTTTGAAGACGGCTCGGAAGTTCAACTAGTCCAATGTTCGGCAGCCATGATACTAACAGGAGCGGAGCGCAGGGAGCATACAACTCCTCTGCTTCACCAGCTCCACTGGCTGCCGATTTGCTACCGGGCTCAATTCAAAGTGCTGGCGTTGGCCTTTAAAGCCCTAAACGGTTCTGGCCCAAGCTACCTATCCGAACGTACCACCAGGACTCTAAGATCTTCTGGGGAGGCCCTGCTCTCAATCCCGCCTGCATCACAGGCACGGCTGGCGGGGACGAGGGACAGGGCCTTTTCTGTGGTGGCCTCTCGTCTGTGGAACGCCCTTCCCATGGACATTAGATCAGCCCCTTCGTTAATGGTGTTTCGAAGAAAACTAAAAACCTGGCTGTTTGAACAGGCGTTCGGTTAAACAATGCAATGTACACGATGAATATAGGAAACTGAATTATGGGAGACGAATTGGATCACGATTCTAGTTACGAGACGTTAATGTGTTGTTATTGATGTGTCATTTTGTATATTTGCTGTTAATGGTTTTTAAATTTTGTATGCTGTTGGACTGACTTTTGCTCTTGTTGTAAACCGCGTTGAGTCGCCTACAAGGCTGAGAAATTGCGGTATACAAGCAAAGTAAATAAATAAATAAATAAATAGTCATCTTCATAACAATGTATGCAGAGGAATGCAGTCATATTCTCCAAAAAGATAAATGAATTGGTTGTCCATGAAAAATGAAGAAGATTGAGTTGTATCTAGAGCAGACAGTAAATCCAGAAGTTCTGGGCAGTTTGCTTTTTCCAAACTATATAACAAAGCTTGCAGATTCTTGGAGCTGTAACACAGAAATGTAACATTTCCAAATCTACTGTGTTCTAGATTTATACACCAATGCAACCAGGATCGTTGTTTGATCTGGTGTAAAGTAACTATGAGTTAGGTTCTTGTGGGTTTTTTCAGGCTATAGGGCCATGTTCTAGAGGTATTTTCTCCTGACGTTTCGACTGCATCTATGGCAAGCATCCTTAAAGGTAGTGAGGTCTGTTGGAATTAGGACAATGGGTTTATATATCTGTGGAATGGCTGGGGTGGGGCAAAGAGCTCTTCTCTGCTGGAGCTAGGTGTGAATGTTTCAACTGACCACCTTCATTTGAAGGCCTGGCTGAGCCTGGGAAAATCTTTTGTTGAGAGGTGTTAAGATGTGCCTGGTTGTTTCCTCTCTGTTGTTTTGCTGTTTTAATTTTAGAGTTTTTTAATACTGGTAGCCAGATTTTGTTCATTTTCATGGTCTCTTCTTTCTGTTGAAATTGTCCACATGCTTGTGGATTTCAATGGCTTCTCTGTGTAGTCTGACATGGTGGTTGTTGGTGTGGTCCAGCATTTCTGTGTTCTCAAATAATATGCTGTGTCCAGGTTGGTTCATCAGGTGCTCTGCTATGGCTGACTTCTCTGGTTGAAGTAGTCTGCAGTGCCTTTCATGTTCCTTGATTCGTGTTTGTGCAATGCTGCGTTTGGTGGTCCCTATGTAGACTTGTCCACAGCTGCATGGTATACGGTAGACTCCTGCATAAGTGAGAGGATCCCTCTTGTCCATTGCTGAACATAGCATTTGTTGGATTTTCTTGGTGGGTTTGTAGATTGTTTGTATGTTGTGTTTCCTTATCAGCTTCCCTATGCGGTCAGTGGTTCTTAACACCTCTCAACAAAAGATTTTCCCAGGCTCAGCCAGGCCTTCAAATGCTAATGAAGGTGGTCAGTTGAAGCATTCACACAGCTCCAACAGAGAAGAGCTCTTTGCCCCACCCCAGCCATTCCACAGATATATAAACCCATTGTCCTAATTCCAACAGACCTCACTACCTCTGGGGATGCTTGCCATAGATGCAGGTGAAACGTCAGGAGAAAATGCCTCTAGAACATGGCCCTATAGCCCGAAAAAACCCACAAGAACCTAGTGATTCCAGCCATGAAAACCTTCGACAATACATTGAACTATGAGTTTTTCCCGCTTCCTGTGTGGTCAGTTTTTATTTCACTTGTCAAGAATACCAAATGCAAATTAAAATTCTCCCAGGCATGCCTGGACCTACTACACAAAAGTGCTATTAGAGCAAAGTTTTTCTGAGTAAAAATAATACGGTAAGGTCACCTTGTGTTTGCTTGACCATACTAGGGAGAAAAAGAATAATTGGGTGTTAATTGTAACAGGAACTGTAACTGTCAGCTCCAGTTTAGACAATATGACAGATTCAATCATTTGCTCAGTCAGTTTGTACTCTGTTATGCTCTCTCTCATGTGCGGATCCAGCTCAAATAATTGCATTTGCCAATGTGTCACTCACATGTTGTATATTTGACAGAATAGATGCAAGACAACTCTTAGGTTGCTTCTAAAATCTTCAGTTGGTTGGTTTTACTTAATGAGGTTTTAATTTGATGATCACAGTATGCTTCATCACACAGACAGCTTTGAAATGTATCCACCCATCATGCATTTTAGTGTTCTTTTGAAAAGTTTGTATAGAGAATAAAACTTCAAATTCACTCCAACCCCACCACTTTTTGACTAGTAGTATGTCTTTTTTCTTTTTTTAACTCACGGGATTGTTTCAGGCCCAGGAGAAGTCTTTATTGAAGCCAGGAAATAAAGCAGAATATGGTTTCTGGATTGTTTCCTGATATAGAAAAACCTTACCTGAGACTAAAACAACCCAGGAGAGCCAAAAAAATATGGCCAAATTGCACTGACTCCCACTGGTGAGCAGGGAGAGATTTGGGGTTTAGAAAATAGTTGGCCTTCCACACTCACAAGTTTCTCTTTCATAGTTTTACAGCTACCACTTAACTACTGTATATACTCAAGTATAAGCCTAGTTTTTCAGCACATTTTTATACTCGAGTGAGGGTCCTGGTGAGAAGGTGTAGGGCTGAAACATGCCCTTTAAAGGGCTTCAACAAGCTGCATGCCTCCTATTTTGGCACAGAAGATCAGCTGGATCTCTGTGCCAAGAGAAGAGGAGAAGCTGTATGCCTCAATCAATGTCATTTTATTGGTATCTATGCTGATGATCATGCCATTACTGCTCAAGCAGGGAGCTTTGAGATGGTTGAACAGAAGCTTTCCGAAGCTCTAGGTGCTCTCACTGCCTATTACAGGGAAAACCAGCTGATCCCCAACCCATCTAAAACACAGACATGTGCCTTTCATCTCAAGAACAGAGAAGCATCCCGAGCTTTGAAGGAATCCCACTGGAGCATTGCAGTGCACCCAAATACCTGGGAGTCACTCTGGACCGTGCTCTTACCTACTTGAAGCACTGCCTGAACATCAAACAAAAAGTGGGTGCTAGAAACAATATCATACGAAAGCTGACTGGCACAACCTGGGGATCACAACCAGATACAGTGAAGACATCTGCCCTTGCGCTGTGCTACTCTGCTGCTGAGTATGCATGCCCAGTGTGGAACACATCTCACCACACTAAAACAGTGGATGTGGCTCTTAATGAGACATGCCGCATTATCACGGGGTGTCTGCGCCCTACACCACTGGAGAAATTGCACTGCTTAGCCGGTTTTGCACCACCTGACATATGCCGGGAAGTAGCAGCCAATAGTGAAAGGACCAAGGCAGAGACATCTCCAGCCCACTTCCTGTTTGGGTATCAGCCAGCACGTCAACGACTTAAATCTAGAAATAGTTTTCTAAGATCTACAGAGACACTCGCTGGAACACCTCAGCAAGCAAGAGTCTAAAAATGGCAGGCTCAAACCCAGAACCTCAACCAATGGCTGATACCAAATGAGAGACTCCCCCCTGGGCACACAGAGGACTGGGCGACTTGGAAGGCACTGAACAGACTGCGCTCTGGCACCACGAGATACAGAGCTAATCTTCAGAAATGGGGCTACAAAGTGGAATCCTCGACATGCGGGTGTGGAGAAGAGCAAACTACAGACCACCTGCTGCAATGCAACCTGAGCCCTGCCACATGCACAATGGAGGACCTTCTTGCGGCAACACCAGAAGCACTCCAAACGGCCAGATACTGGTCAAAGGACATTTAATCAACTACCAAACTTCACAAATTTTGTATTTTGTCTGTTTGTTTGCTTTATTCTGTTAGAAATGTAATATATTTGACTGGTTGCCCTGACACAACAAAAAAAAATTGGTATCTATTTTTATTTTGAAATTATTTTGAAGTTTACCAGTAGCTGCTGCATTTCCCACCCTTGACTTATGAACAGCCATAAACTATACCTATTATTGTTGTTGCCTGCTATAGCATTGCACCTAATTTCCTGGGCCCTCTAGAAATTGCACTAGCCTTGGCCTGGCCTTTTTATATTGTCTTGAACAGGCAGGATTATTTTAAATATATCCGTATATTCCAGCATATAAGACGACTGGGCGTACAAGACGACCCCCAACTTTTCCAGTTAAAATATAGAGTTTGGGATATACTCACCATATAAGACTACCCCTCTTCCAACACACACTAAATAAAAAATTTAAAAGCATCAGATTTGATTTCAATATGGTAATTTTCCTATTACTGTACCTCCTTCTCTGCCTCTCAGATCTCGCACATGCGCACCTGCACCACTTCACTGCAGTCTTCAGGAGCGAGATCTGAGAGGCAGAGGAGGAGGTACGGTAATAGGATACAAGGGCGGGCTAGACAGGTAAAAGAGTTGTGTTTTTCTGGGCCCAGAGCCACTCTATCTCTTTTTTCCATACCCCTGGTGCCCCGGATGTCTGCAGCTTGCTCCACGTTTCACTTACACCTTCCCGGTGAGGCACCCCTTCACCTCACCATTGGGACGGCATTAAGTCCACGAATCCTGATGAATGGATTTTCTTCTACCGTACTTATACAACATCGCCCTTAATGCTTTCATACAGTCACTGCATACGACAGGGATGCAGAAACTGCCATTTTTGAGCTCCCCCCACAATATGCAGCAACCACAGATTCTCCAATCTGGACTGGAAGTTTCAGCACCCACTCTATAAGACGACCCCTGTGTATAAGACTACCCCCGCATATAAGACTACCCCCACGCATAAGACGACCCCAGACCTTTGAGAAGATTTTCTTGGGTTAGAAAGTAGTCTTATACGCCAGAATAGATGGTATATGTGCTATTGTGTTTTTTATGCTTATATTGCTTTGTTAATTTTATGTTTTTATGTTAATTTTATGGTATGTTGTTTACTCTGTATGTATTGATGATGTTACTTGGAAACCGCTCTGAGTCCCCTCGGGGAGATAGAGTGGTATAAAGTTTTGTTGTTGTTGTTGTTGTTATACTCGGGTCAATAAGTTTTCCCGTTTTTTTGTGGTAAAATTAGGTGCCTCGGCTTATATTCAGGTCAGCTTATACTCAAGTATATACGGTGGCTTAATGGCTTGCTCCCCTCCTTCCTTATTCTCCTATCCATCCAATAGACCCAACCAGATTTAAAACTCCTTTCAAAGCCACCAAACTTTTTTATCCCACTTCTCTTACTCCTCTCAATTTTCTGTCTTGGAAGTGCAGTCTTAAAATATTTGTGTTTTTTTCTGCTTATGTAGTGATCCTGCATCCCAACCCTCACAAAGAAGGGGTCGCTTATATTAATGGCTGTTATGCTGGCCACGTGACCTTGGAAGTGTCTACGGACAAGGCCGGCTCTTTAGCTTAGAAATGGAGATGAGGACCAACCCCCAGAGTCGAAAATGACCAGACTTAATGTCTGGGGAAAACTTTTACCTTTACCTTATATTAATGGTAGGCATGTGCAAATCATTCTGTTTTCGTTTAGAACTCCCCCACTTCTGTTTTTTGGATGATTCTGGAAGATTAAGAGGGGGGCCTTTCGGATTCGTAATTCAGAACCCTGATTTCTGTTTCCATTTTGGGAAGAATCATCCCAAAAACAGAATGGGCTGAGGGGGGCACCCGAAAACAGAACAAAAGCAGAATGGATTATGTGCCATTTCGAGCAACCGTAATAGTTGCCAAATTTTTGTCTTTCTGAGGATCACATCTAGCCCTAACCTTGCAGGTATGATGAAAGCTAGAAGTGGGGTCAACCTGCGATTGTAACTGTTCTCCACCCCCACTTCACATATGCACAGACATGGGGATGAAACAGATGATGAAAGAATGGTTAATGCTCCCTCCGTGCTGTCTTCTCCATGTAAATGGCAGCTCCCACTCACTAGGTTGCCATTCTCATGGAAATGCTAGCAACATAATAGAGGAATCGTTCATACCACATAATTGTGGTTCCATATCGACTGGCATGTTTCCATCCAAGGAAATCATGGGATTTGTTGTTTAGGCTGATGTATGTATCAGTCTCAGCCTAAGAGACTGATTACATACTCCACAATTCCATAAGATGCTGCCATGGCAGCTAAAGTGGAATCACAGAGAAAGGGCCCTGGGTTGCTCACACATACATTATACAAAATTGAAATTTCTTTAGTGCTATAGTAATTCGAAGTTAGACAATATGACTATAATATATCTGTCTGCTTCCTTACATAACAAAATTGGAAAATTCCCTGGTTGAAAATACATAATTTGTTGTTAAGCACATTCAAGTCATTTACAACTTATGGCGACCCTTATTAGGATATTTTCAATTGCTAAGAATTTGTGACTTGCCTAGGGTCACATAATGGGTTCTCATGGTTGCTCAGGTGGTGTTGCCTGAGCTCTGCGAGTGCAGTTTTTTCCCCGAATGAAGCAGAGAGTGTTTGAGGACCGGGACATCCGTACGGATACCAAGGTGCTGATTTATAAAGCTATTGTCCTCCCAACCCTGCTATATGCCTGCGAGATGTGGACTGTCTACAGACGTCACATGCAACTCCTGGACCGATTCCATCAGCGCTGCCTCTGGAAAAACCTGTCTATCCTTGGGTAGACAAGCAGACAAATCTCAGTGTACTGGAAGAAGCAAATACCACCAGCATTGAAGTGATAGTCCTTCGCCATCAACACCGCTGGACCAGCCACGTTATCCGGATGCCCAACCACCATCTCCCAAAGCAGTTGCTCTACTCCGAACTCAAGAATTAAAAATTGAATGTTGGTGGGCAGAAAAAGAGCCAACCTTAAAAACTGTGGCATAGACACTGAGAAGTGGGAAGACCTGGCTCTTGAGTGCTCCAGCTGTAGGTCGGCTGTGACCACCAGTGCTGAAGAATTTGAAGAGGCATGAAGGCAAAAGAGAGAAACGTGCCAAGAAGAAGGCACATCAAGCCAACCCCAACTGGGACCGCCTTCCACCTGGAAACCAATGCCCTCACTGCGGGAGAAGATGCAGATCAAGAATAGGGCTCCACAGTCACCTACGGACCCACCGCTAGTACACTGATCCTGGAAGACTATCCTACTCAGACAATGAGGGATTGCTTAAGTAAGTAAGTAAGTAAAAGTATAATGGTTGCAATAGGGATTCAAACCCTTTTCCTAGGAATAATCCTCATTGAAGTATTGTTACTTAGGAACCTTCAAGTCCATGCATATATAAATACTGTCAGTGCTATTCAAAGTGATAGTCTCTGGATCAGTACAAGCTATCAGTTGCCAGAAAGAAAGAATCATTTGGAGTCAATGAGCACAAATATGATATGAGCCCCTGGCATATTTGGGGAGCAAAATGATACTCCCCAATACCAGATAGCTTGAAAAGCTTTGTGTAGGTGATTAACTTAATTTTAATTGTGTATTGAGTTCTCTTCGTGCGTAAATGCTTCCAAGACAGAATGTTTTGTCAAACAACTCTTCAAAGTTATTAAAGGAATAACTGAACAAACAACTGTTTTTAAGATACCTGAGATCACTGAGGAATACCATGTTCTTTCTGCTAAGCCTATCTGCTGTACAGAAGGGAGTTTCTGGTTGATACACAAGAACATAAAAGGTCATTCTGACACACACTTGTTCTCTGATATTTTATAGAAGAGCTGATATTTCTCCAGGGACACTTGTAAGACAAGCAGCTCTGCTTCATCCCCTGATGTAGCTATTGCAGTTGTTCTGCCTTAGAGTCAAAGTGGCACCCGATGCCCAGTGAGGAGGGCAGAGCTAACCAATTCCCCCCCAACTGCCTCTCAATATCCCACCAAGGACACATTCACATATTTGTTTTCGCAGCATGACAGAATTATTTGCTATAAAAAGCAGAAAATATACAATAGGAACCCTGCAATTGGGCATAATTTGAAAAGGGGCCAAGCTGGGTTCCATACAGTATTTGAGTGATTGGTTTGGCTTTGAAAAGTTTAAGTGCTGCCGGTATAAAGTGGCCTCCTCCCATAGAATCATAGAATCAAAGAGTTGGAAGAGACCTCATGGGCCATCCAGTCCAACCCCCTGCCAAGAAGCAGGAATATTGCATTCAAATCACCCCTGACAGATGGCCATCCAGCCTCTGTTTAAAAGCTTCCAAAGAAGGAGCCTCCACCACACTCCGGGGCAGAGAGTTCCACTGCTGAGCAGCTCTCACAGTCAGGAAGTTCTTCCTCATGTTCAGATGGAATCTCCTTTCTTGTAGTTTGAAGCCACTGTTCCGCATCCTAGTCTCCAGGGAAGCAGAGAACAAGCCTGCTCCCTCCTCCTTGTGGCTTCCTCTCACATATTTATACATGGCTATCATATCTCCTCTCATCTTCTCTTCTGCAGGCTAAACATGCCCCACTCTTTAAGCCGCTCCTCATATGGCTTGTTCCCCAGACCCTTGATCATTTTAGTCACCCTCCTCTGGACACATTCCAGCTTGTCAATATCTCTCTTCAATTGTGGTGCCCAGAATTGGACACAATATTCCAGGTGTGGTCTAACCAAAGCGGAATAGAGGGGTAGCATTACTTCCCTAGATCTAGACACTATGCTCCTATTGATGCAGGCCAAAATCCCATTGGCTTTTTTAGCCGCCACATCACATTGTTGGCTCATGTTTAACTTGTTGTCCACGAGGACTCCAGTATCTTTTTCACACGTACTGCTCTCGAGCCAGGCATTGTCCCCCATTCTGTATCTTTGCTTTTCGTTTTTTTCTGCCTAAGTGGAGTATCTTGCATTTGTCCCTGTTGAACTTCATTTTATTAGTTTTGGCCCATCTCTCTAGTCTGTCAAGTCATTTTGAATTCTGCTCCTGTCCTCTGGAGTATTGGCTATCCCTCCCAATTTGGTGTTGTTTGCAAACTTGATGATCATGCCTTCTAGCCTTCATCTAAGTCATTAATAAAGATGTTGAACAGACCGGGCCCAGGATGGGACCCTGTGGCACTCCGCTTGTCACTTCTTTCCAGGATGAAGAGGAAGCACTGGTGAGCATCCTCTGGGTTCGTCCATTTAACCAATTACAGATCCACCTCACCGTAGTTTTGCCTAGCCCACATTGAACTAGTTTGTTTGTCAGAAAGTCATGGGGGACCTTGTCGAAGGCCTTACTGAAATCCAGGTACGCTACATCCACGGCATTCCCCGCATCTATCCAGCTTGATTAGTCTGGCATGACTTGTTTTTGATAAATCCATGTTGACTATTAGCAATGACTGCATTTGTTTCTAAGTGTTTGCAAACCACTTCCTTAACAATCTTTTCCAGAATCTTGCCTGGTATCAACGTGAGGCTGACCGAATATAGTTAATGTTTGTGATGTTTAATATAATAAACAAAATAACCAATCAGTTACTTCCAACTCTTCGTGACCTTATGGACCAGCCCACGCCAGAGATCCCTGTCGGCCGTCACCATCCCCAGCTCCTTCAAGGTCAAGCCAGTCACTTCAAGGATACCATCCATCCATCTTGCCTCTTCCTTTTTCCTTCCATTTTCCCCAGCATCATTGTCTTCTCTAAACTTTCCTCTCTTCTCATTATGTGGCCAGAATACTTCATCTTTGCCTCTAATATCCTTATTATTATTATTATTATTATTATTATTATTATTATTATTATTTCTTACCCTCCCCTCCTCGGGCTCTAGGCAAGTTACATAGTAAAAGAGAAAGATAAGGTAGAGAGAGAAAGGCAGTTATCATATGTCAAATAAGGGACACGGAGGGCATTAGGGAGAACGTGGAAGAATATTCTTTGTGTGTTTGGGAGAACATGAAATTAGTGACACGAGTTTGAATGGGTAGTTCTGAACAATATCGATTCCAAGAGGAATGAGCAAAAAGCTTCACTTTCTGCTTGTTCACTGATACTTATAAATTCACTGGTGAAATCAGTGATTGTATATTCTCCAGTCATGAACTAATATCTGCAATGGGAACACAGATTGCCTGGTTGCCAGTGTTTTACATAGATGAAGGTCAAAAGGGAGGCAACAGGTGATGCTGTTATTAGCGATTCCTGAGTCCCTGTGATGTGGAATCTAACTGCAAAAATAGAATCTGCAATCAAAGGCAATCAAGTAATGCCTCTCCTTCAATCTCTGGCTAGCTCAAAGAGAACAATAAACAGAGAGGCAAGAAGACTTTGGTTAAGAGGTCAAGTGCTGGATGTACTTGATTTGAAAGCATGTGGGGGGGGGGGACCCACACAATGTCTTTGGCTATTAACTTGGCCAGACGAAGTTCAAATAATTTAACTTCAAGCTAACAACCCTTCACTATCCTCCTACCTCCTATCCTCCAAAACCATCAGCGCTGCCTCCGGAAAATCCTGCAAATCTCTTGGGAAGACAAGCGGACAAACGTCAGGGTGCTGGAAGAAGCAAAGACCACCAGCATTGAAGTGATGGTCCTCAGCCATCAACTCCACTGGGCCAGCCACGTTGTCCGGATGCCTGACCACCGTCTCCCAAAGCAGTTGCTCTACTCTGAACTTAAGAACGGAAAACGGAACGTTGGTGGACAGGAAAAGCCAACCTTAAAATCTCTGGCATAGACACTGGGAACTGGGAAGCACTCCAGCTGGAGGTCAGCTGTGACCAGCAGTGCTGCAGAATTCGAGGAGGCACGAGTGGAGGGTGAAAGAGAGAAACGTGCCAGGAGGAAGGTGCGTCAAGCCAACCCTTCCAGCTGGAAACCAATGCCTTCACTGTGGGAGAAGATGCGGGTCAAGAATTGGGTTCCACAGCCACCTACGAATCCACAAGGAAACCCATCATGGAAGACCATCTTACTCGTCCAATGAGGGATCGCCTAAGAAGAAGATCCTCCTACTTGCTTCTACTGTGGTTCATGAACTTCCTAAGCTCCTGAGCAGCATGTAAAGAAAGATTTGGAGCCCCAGCATTAGAATCTATTAATGGTGCCTATAAGCTGCCATCTGTGTCAGAGGCAGTATGCCTTTAAATATCAAATTGCCGGTAATATACAAGGGTTGAATGAAAAGTAATGTCCTCACCTTCGTAACTTCTCAGTGATGGCAGTACTGGTATGCAGCAGGTACTGGCTTGTTCAGTAGACTCTCCTCTACAGTTCCATTTTGGCGGGAAGCCTTAGCATTGAACGGTTGTGTTGTTTAAGTGTGAAGTATGGAACCCTGCACAGATGGTCAGTCAATGCGACTTAAACAACATGTAGTCATTGAATTCTTGACAGCAGAAGGTGTCACCCCAAAGGAGATTCATCAGAGAATGCAAGCTGTTTATGGTGATTGTTTTGTTGTGAGTACTGTGCGTCGTTGGGCGAGAAAGTTTAAAGATGTTGAGGTGGGAACATCTGACTTGTGTGACAAACAAAGAGTTGGATTCCTGTGACAGCAACCACCGAGTTTCACAAGCAAAAGGTTGACAGATTGATTCAGGAAAATTCCTCATATCACTCAGAGAGAAATTTCAAGCATAATCATTTCACAAGAACGTGTGGGTTGTTGGTAGATTGTTTTGTATTTTGTGTTTCCTCATCACTATCTACAAACCCACCAAGAAAATCCAACAAATGCTCCGTTCAGCAAAGGACAAGAGGGATCCTCTCACCTCGGCAGGAGTCTACCGTGTACCATGCAGCTGTGGACAAGTCTACATAGGGACCACCAAACGCAGCATTGCCCAAACACGAATCAAGGAACATGAAAGGCACTGCAGACTACTTCAACCAGAGAAGTCAGCCATAGCAGAGCACCTGATGAACCAACCTGGACACAGCATATTATTTGAGAACACAGAAATGCTGGACCACTCTCACAACCACCATGTCAGACTACACAGAGAAGGCATTGAAATCCACAAGCATGTGGACAATTTCAACAGAAAGGAGGAGACCATGAAAATGAACAAAATCTGGCTACCAGTATTAAAAAACTCTAAAATTACAACAGCAAAACAGCAGAGAGGAAACAACCAGGCACATCTTAACACCTCTCAACAAAAGATTTCCCAGGCTCAGGCAGGCCTTCAAATGCTAATGAAGGTGGTCAGTTGAAACATTCACACCTAGCTCCAGCAGAGAAGAGCTCTTTGCCCCACCCCAGCCATTCCACAGATATATAAACCCATTGTCCTATTTCCAACAGACCTCACTACCTCTGAGGATGCTTGCCATAGATGCAGGCGAAACGTCAGGAGAAATGCCTCTAGAACATGGCCCTATAGCCTGAAAAAACCCCACAAGAACCTAATGGTTGTATCACTCAGAGAGAAATTTCAAGTATAATCGGCATTTCACAAGAACCGGTGGGTCACATTATTGTTTTGCTTGGCTATTGGAAGATCTGTGCACAATGGGTACCCAGGATGAGAGAACTGTGAGATGCTGGTTGTGGAAACAGTGTTGACTTCTTCTGTGACAGCTTCAGAAAACTTGTTCATCGTTGGCAGAAATGTATCCAATTGCCTGGTTTTTTTAGTCGTGTCAGGAACGACCTGAGAAACTGCAAGTCGCTTCTGGTGTGAGAGAATTGGCCGTCTGCAAGGACGTTGCCCAGGGGACGCCCGGATGTTTTGATGTTTTGTCATCCTAGTGGGAGGCTTCTCTCATGTCCCCGCGTGAGGAGCTGGAGCTGATAGAGGGAGCTCATCTGCCTCTCCCCGGATTCGAACCTGCGACCTGTCGGTCTTCAGTCCTGCTAGCACAAGGTTTTAACCCACTGTGCCACCGGGGGCTCCTCAATTGCCTGGTGATTATGTGGAAAAGTGAATAGTGGTAGTGGGGAATTGTGGTGCACAGAATGTGTCCAATTCTGGGCACCACAATTCAAGAGAGATATAGACAAGCTGGAATGTGTCCAGAGGAGAGCGACTAAAATGATAAAAGGTCTGGAGAACAAGCCCTATGAGGAGCGGCTTAAGGAGCTGGGCAAGTTTAGCCTGAAGAAAAGAAGGCTGAGAGGGGATATGATAGCCATGTATAAATATGTGAGAGGAAGCCACAGGGAGGAGGGAGCAAGCTTGTTTTCTGCTTCCCTGGAGACTAGGACGCGGAACAATGGCTTCAAACTACAAGAGAGGAGATTCCATCTGAACATGAGGAAGAACTTCCTGACTGTGAGAGCCGTTCAGCAGTGGAACTCTCTGCCCCGGAGTGTGGTGGAGGCTCCTTCTTTGGAAGCTTTTAAACAGGGGCTGGATGGCCATCTGTCAGGGGTGATTTGAATGCAATATTCCTGCTTCTTGGCAGGGGGTTGGACTGGATGGCCCATGAGGTCTCTTCCAACTCTTTGATTCTATGATTCTATAAAGAGCACATTCTAAGGATTATCTCTGTGTTTGATTTATTAAAATATTCCCTTCCAAACCCAAGTAACAAAGGTGGAGGCATTACTTTTCATTCAACCCTCATACAAGTTGGAAGCTGAATTGTAGACTGCCAGTAGGGATGTGTTCACTGAATGAACAATGCTGGGCTAAGATAGGATTTTGCTGCCATCCAGCATGACACCTCCTATGCTCTTAAGACATAAAGATGATCTGTTTAATGTTTTGTTGCAGACTGGTTGAGAAATGTGTTTAAAAGTCCTCCTTTGAAAAGAAAGTACTTGTAATACATAAAAGCTATAGTTTCACATTCATCTGATTCCTGCCTATATATCATCATAAATACACTACCGGTAATACATAATCCTGAAATGCATTACGCCCTCTTTTGTACACATACCGACGAAAAGGGATTTTTTTGTCAACAAGCAAGAAATGCTTTGTATATTTACAACCCTGTCATTTTACAGATGCATGGTACAATACCTTCAATATAACTGTTTGTTAATCCTCTGGCTCCTATTGAATAAAATAGTATTACTAGTATTACCTTCCTAGGGATGCTGTATTTTAATCTTATCAAGTTATTGTGCTTTATGAAAAAGGATTATATGTGTGTGTGTGTGTGTAATGTTCGTTTGTGGGATTAACATAACTCAAAAACCACTGGACAAATTGACACTAAATTTGGACACAAGACACCTATCAGGCCAACGAGTGACCATCACTCATAAAAACACTGAAAAACACATCGGAAGAGACTTAAAAAGCCAAAAAAATAAAAAAACAATTACAACACATGTGCAAAACCACATATACACAAATATATACATGCACATATACACACACAAAACACATATATACGGACTGGGCCACAACAATGTGTGGCAGGGGATGGCTAGTGTGTGTGTGTGTGTGTATCTATATAAATAAATAAAAATGTAATGTTCGTTTGTGGGATTAACAGAACTCAACAACCACTGGACGAATTGACACCAAATTTGGACACAAGACACCTAACAACCCAATGTATGTTCTTCACTCAAAAACATTGATTTTCTCATTTGGGAGTTGTAGTTGCTGGGATTTATAGTTCATCAAAATCAAAGAGCATTCTGAACCCCACCAACGATGCAAACTTGGCACACAGTTCTCCCATGACCAACGGAAAATACTGGAAGGGTTTGGTGGGCAGTGTCCTTTGGTTTTGGAGTTGTAGTTCACCTACATCCAGAGATCACTGTAGTCTCAAACAATGATGGATCTGGACCAAACTCTACAAGAATATTCAATATGCCCAAATGTGAACACTGGTGGAGTTCGGGGGAAATAGAATCTTGATATGTGGGAGATGTAGTTGCTGGGATTTATAGTTCACCTACAATCAAAGAGCATTCTGAACCCCACCAACGATAGAATTGGGCCAAACTTCCCACACAGAACCCCCATGTGGGCTACAGCAACGTGTGGCAGGGGGCGGCTAGTGTGTGTGTATGTATGTGTGTGTGTGTGTGTGTGTGTATAATATATATATTCATTTGTGGGATTAACATAACTCAAAAACCACTGGATGAATTGACACCAAATTTGGACACAAGACACCTATCAGGCCAACGAGTGACCATCACTCATAAAAACACTGACAAACACAGCAGAAGGGACTTAAAAAGTAAAAAAAAAAAGCAAGAAGATGCTACAGCACATGTGCAAAAACGACTCCTCCAGCCAACAACACACACAATCGCATATCCATACTCTCTTCTGGACTACAGCTCCCAGCATCCCCTAGACCAGGCCCTTTAGGAGAGGAGGATGATCCAAATGCACTGCTTCCAAGCTACAAGCTTTCTTCTCCTTGGATTTCTTTGAGCATCCCAGTCCCTGCATATTTCCAATTTCCTATTCCTGGACTTCAGCTCTCAGGAATCCTCCAAATAGATAGATTAGATAGAGATAGATAAGTAGGTAGATAGATAGATCGATCAGGAGGACTGCTGGGAGTTGCAGTCCAATAATATGTAGAGAAGGAGTGAAGGACATACATTGGGTTGTTAGGTGTATGCTGTCCAAATTTGGTGTCAATTCCCCAAGTGGTTTTTGAGTTCTATTAATTCCACAAACGAACATTACATTTTATGTGTGTGTGTGTGTGTGTGAACAGAGGCAAAGAACCTATCTTAGATTAATAGAATGGCATCAAACACGGGTTAACCAAAAATGGAAAGCAATACCAGAAATCAAAAAGAGCAACAATATTTTTTTTTTGCAATTCTGTATCATTCTAACTCAACAGCAATCACCAACAGGAGCACTGAGATTCTGAATTATCTTGAGGGCTCCACGTTAGCTCAATGGCTTGTGGGCCATATAATTTAATGAATTTGCTATAGTGATCTCTGATGGCCATTGCTGGTGAATGGACAAGGCAGCAAATGCCCAGTTTTCTCTGGGTTGAAATGGAAAAAAATATCCCACAAATGCATAAAAGAACAACATCCATTAAAGCCATCAGAAATGCACATTATCCCTAAGTATGACGATCCTTCTGGACTCGGCTCCATTAGCAATTGCGCACAGAGAGCTCCAATTAGATTGTTTGGAAGGAAGACAATGGCTTAATCTTCAGCTGGGGATTTAATAACATCATCATCACTATCTGTCCTTGAATAGCCTGGGCATGGACCTACCTCCAGTTTCTACACTTCAGATATCATGCCTTTAAAGTACTCCAAGTATCACTTCTTCCTTGAACCATTTCAAACTGGCTTGGAGTTGAGACTACTATGGCCTCCTTAGTGAATGATCTCTATCTTAATACTGACAGTGTGTGTGTGTGTGTCCCTGTTGGTGCTTTTAGATCTCTCAGTGGCTTTTGATACTATCAACCATGGTATCTATAACAAACAACAGGCACCACCTAAAATATAAACACATGTTCAATATATATAATCCCATATGTATAATCCCATATATATAATCCCATATATATAATCCCAATGCTGCTCAGCCAAAATTATAAAGCTGTTAAAAGGATGAAGGAGTATGGTTGCTGAACCAACTGTATATTTAAAAGTTAGGAACTGGGAACCACTAGAACTGAGAGACTGAGAGACTTAAAATGCTTCTTCAAATGAATTCCGCTGCCATCATTCCACTATTAATGAGGCTGAGGTAATATTGAGAGTTTGTTCTGTAACTCACTCTGTGTCACTATAGTTTCTTAGAAGCTGCTGTGAAGCTGTTTTTAGTAATACTTTGACCACAAAGGTATTCACACTGAGGCTGGTATAAGTTGAATAAAAGAACTAGAACGTTTATTGAACAGGCTTGAAATATTCAGGTACAAATGCTTAATGGTTTCAGTAAAATACTGGCATAAAAAGCTTGTGGTTGCATTAGAGTCAAAATCTTAAAAAATGTTTTGGGTTAGAAGTCTTCAAAGTTCCACAACAAAAAATTACTTCAGGAAATGAATCCCTGAAAGTAACTCCCAAAATGCCCCTTAGGAATCTAGCCAAAAACCCTGAACTAGACTTCCTTAGGAATTTGAACAGACCACTAAGGGGTACTGCTCCTTCACAGTATTCTAGCTATTAACACAATAGCTACTTTGAATACTTCGCAAAAGGTAAAGGTAAAGGTAGTCCCCTGACATTAAGTCCAGTCACGTCTGACTCTGGGGTGTGGTGCTCATCTCCATTTCTAAGCCGAAGAGCCAGCGTTGTCCGTAGACACCTCCAAGGTCATGTGGCCGGCATGACTGCATGGAGCGCCGTTACCTTCCCGCTGGAGCGGTACCTATTGATCTACTCACATTTGCATGTTTTTGAACTGCTAGGTTGGCAGAAGCTAGGGCTGACAGCGGAAGCTCACGCTGCTCCCCGGAATCGAACCTGCGACCTTTCGATCAACAAGCTCAGCAGCTCAGTGCTTTAACCCACTGCGCCACCGGGGGCAAAAGGCTAACCTAATCTTCTTCTCTAAACCCAAACTTGCTCTCACTAACACCAACACTTCTTCTCTCTCTAACACCCAACTCCAACTCCCTAAACTGGGACTTCAAGCCTCTGTTTAAAAGACACTTTTTTCCTTTAGACCACTTAGGCTCCGCCTGCAACTTCCTAGCCAATCCTAGCCTTCTGGTTTTCCCTCTAAGACTTGAACATGCCCCTCAAGGCAAACCTACCTAAAATGGTTTCTCCCTGTCTGCCTTCTCCAAAATGGATGCTGTGGCTTTGCCAGGCCCACTCCCTTTGGTTTTAGGCAACCAGCTAAGGTAAGGGATTAATTACAGTATCCTTCTGGAACGCCTGGGATTGGGAATCAGAGACACTATGTCGCAATGATACTGGTCATACCTCTCAGGAAGGTATCAGATGATGGTAGTGCTTGGTGATACTTAGGGTCCTTCCACACAGCCCTATATCCCAGAATATCAAGGTAAAAAAGTCACACAATATCTGCTTTGAACTGGGTTATCTGAGTCCACATTCAGAAAATGTAGGATTTTCTGTCTTGATATTCTGGTATATAGGGCTGTGCAGAAGGGCTCCTACATCTTAAAAAATGAGGAATTATGTAGCATCCCACAAGGGGCTATTTTATTTGTTTGTTTGTTTGTTTATTATTTACAGTATTTATATACCCCTTTTCTCACTCAAAGCGGTTTAGAATCATAGAATCAAAGAGTTGGAAGAGACCTCATGGGCCATCCAGTCCAACCCCCAGCCAAGAAGCAGGAATATTGCATTCAAATCACCCCTGACAGATGGCCATCCAGCCCCTGTTTAAAAGCTTCCAAAGAAGGAGCCTCCACCACATTCCGGGCAGAGAGTTCCACTGCTGAACGGCTCTCACAATCAGGAAGTTCTTCCTCATGTTCAGATGGAATCTCCTCTCTTGTAGTTTGAAGCCATTGTTCCGCATCCTAGTCTCCAGGGAAGCAGAAAACAAGCTTGCTTTACACATAAATAATGGCAAAATTCAATGCTTTACAACTACAATCGTAAAATCACACATTAGACACAAATCATATTAAAACAGTACATCAACAAGCATCAAAACAATCACTAAAACCATAAAACAATCTCGTCAGTCGAGTTGCCATTCCAGTACTTGTCCCTCTAAAAAAGCTGCATACATCTATTGTCTGAAGGCCTGGTCCCAGAACCATGATTTTAATTTTTTTTCTAAAGGCCAGGAGGGAGGGAGCAGATCTTACCTCATTTGGGAGTGTGCTCCATAGGTTGGGGGCCACAGCCGAGAAGGCCCTGTTCCTCGTCCCCGCCAGCCGCATTTGTGCTGTTGACAGGAGCAAGAACAGGGCCTCCCCGGATGATCTTAAATTGCAAGGTGGGACGTAGGGGCAGTTGTGTTTGGACAAGTAAGCTGTGCCAGAACCGTATAGAGCTTTATAGGTAAAAACCAGCACTTTGAATTGGGCTCAGAGATGGACCGGCAGCCAGTGGAGCTGGCAAAACAGGGGGATGGTATGCTCCCTGTATGCCGCCCCAGTTAGTAATCTGGCTGCCACCCGTTGAACTAGCTGAAGTGTCCAAACTGTCTTCAAAGGCAGCCCCACGTAGAGCGCATTGCAGTAATCTATTCGGGATGAGTCTGTGCCTCTGCAGCAGTCGGTGCATTAGCAAAGCACATTGCAGTTTTTTGTGTCTTATCATGGGCAAAAATGTAGAGAAGTCTGGAGCAGTGTAATTCAACTTCAAGAACTGAGAACAATGTAGCTCATCATGTGAAGTCTGTTCTGAATGCTTTCCCACATACCATCCAGTTCTGAATTGGCTCTATGCAATTTCTTTCCCCTAACTCAAAACCCACATCAAAGGACATAATTCTGGGATAGCTGAAAACATCAAAGTAGATACAATCAGGGCTTTGAACAACATCTCAAGTGAAGACTTCTTCTACTAGTTTGAAAAGTAGTAGTAATGCTGGAATCATTGCATTTGATTGCAAGGGGCCTATTTTGAAGAAGATAAGCTGTAATTGCATGCATGATCAAGAACATTTTAAAATCATTCTCATGACCTTTGGGGCAGGCCATGTATGTGTGTTTTTTAAAGGTCAGCTTTATCCATATGCAAATGGGGAACATCATTAATGATCTGATCTGTAGTGGACGAAATGGATTAGCAACAGGAACAAAAAGTTGTTCTCTTTAGGGCAGATCCAGACAACGTTTTATCCCACAAACATCCACGTTTAAAAAACGTGGATGTTTCTGGAAAACTGTCTAGACCAGTGGTTCTCAACCTGGGTCCCCAGATGTTTTTGGCCTTCAACTCCCCGAAATCCTAACAGCTGGTAAACTGGCTGGGATTTCTGGGAGTTGTAGGCCAAAAACATCTGGGGACCCCAGGTTGAGAAC
This sequence comes from Anolis sagrei ordinatus, assembly GCF_025583915.1. Lineage (NCBI taxonomy): Eukaryota > Metazoa > Chordata > Lepidosauria > Squamata > Anolidae > Anolis > Anolis sagrei. The sequence continues at coordinate 122,573,919 of NW_026847549.1, forward strand.
CACTGGTCTAGACCCATGCCAGAAAGCACGTGCTTTCTGGGGTGGGTGTCCAGACGTTCTCTTGGGACTAGACCAAGAGAACGTCTGGAGGCCTTACCCCCCTCCCCCCAAACCCTCAGACCCCTTAGAAAAGTAATGAAAACTTACATGGCCTCCATTACAGGCTTCGGTCAGCTCTCCCGGCCCATAGAAATGACAAGACAGGAGAGCGGGTGGTGGGGTGGTGGTGGTGGTGATTTTCCTCCGTCCTCCCCCCCCCCCCACTCTCCTGTAATTTCTACGGGCTGGGAGAGCTGGCCAAAGCCTATAATGGAGGCCGCATAAGTTTTCGTTACTTTTCTAAGGGGTCTGGAGGCTTGGGGGGGGGGGGAGAGGAGTGGGCATTCCCACAGTTTATTGGGCTTATTTAGCATGGTAAACTCTGGGAATACTGTCTGGACTGCAGTATTCTGCAGTCCAGAACAGAAAATAGTGGGTTTATCCCACACCTTCCAAGACGGTACGGAATAAACCCACTATCTAATTAATTTGCTACAAACCAGGGTTTTCCTGGTTTGTAGAGAATTAATTCAGGACTGTCCAGAACATTGTCTGGTCAGTCCCTTCTTTATTGGGGTAGATACAGGGGCGGCTCAACCCATTATACAAAGTAAGCATTTGCAGTATAGTTGATTTTGCCCAGGGGCGCTCTTGAGGCACTCTTGGGAAAAAATAGACCTTGACATATGCGAGTTGTAGTTACTGGGATGTATAGTTCACCTACAATCAAAGAGCATTCTGAACTCCACCAATGATGGAATTGAACCAAATATGGCACACAGAACTCCCACGACAAAGAGAAAATATATATCAGTGATTGGTTGGGGGGGGGGCCAAAATACTGTTTGCTTATCATTGAAAATTACTTAGGGCCACCACTGGGTAGAGATACCTCACAACCTCGGAGGATGCTTGCCACAGATGTAGGCGAAACGTCAGGAGAGAATGCTTCTAGAACATGGCCATACAGCTCGAAAAACCTACCACAACCCAGTGATTTTGGCCATGAAAGCCTTCGACAACGCATTCTCTTTTTGTGTTTGTTAACGCAAATGCTTCCAGCCACTAGGAGGCATAGCATTCCTATCAGTTTCATGCGTGAAACATTCCCTGCTAATATATTATTTTCATCTAGCTTTAAAGCTGGTTTAGGAAATCAAAAGCCACCTACAGATTTCAGCTATTTCATATTTTCAGTTACAGCCCAGGTTCACTCTGAATCATGCAGCAAATCCCAACAATAACTTTGGCAAAAGGCAGTGTTCTGTTTCAGGGAAAGGTTACAATTATTATCTGTGACATCTATGGAATATGCCCATTGTCCCAATGCCCAGCAGTATTTAAGGCAAATTACAGGTCTTTCCATTCTCACTGCACCCATCCTTTTCCTCTCCCCCTGATTTCCCTCCTATCTATTGTTAGATTCATATCTTTTCTACCTAACGTGTTATATATATGGATAGCAACTTCATAAATAATACTGTAATTCAGAGACTTATTTAGAAATCTATGCCATGGATGTCATGGAACTCACTTGTACAGCATTGGCTTGCCTTTCTCATCATTTCTAACACTACATAATGATGACCCATTGATGCTACTTCAGCTGTCATGGTTCTGTCCTATGATATCCTGGGCTTTGTAGTTCATTTAGAAATCTCAGCCATAGAGCTCTGTGCTGTCACACGCTGGGCCTGTGCATAAGACTGTAGACAGGACATAAATTCCGTGTGCCCAATGGGACGCCGGGGCTGCCTCAGATTAAAGGCCCTTGGATTTCCTTAAAACAGAGTCTTTAGATTGTTTAAAGGTTCAACAATGTTCTTTATTGATGAAAACAAACAGGTACTTTAAAGCTTTCTTAACAGTCTATTGGCTCTCTCAATCTTGTTCACTGGGAACAGGCACTATCTTCATAACTGTATACTAACTAATGGGGAAATCCTTAACTTCTAATCTGGGCAGTCTGTCTTTGCCTCTGTTGGCGTGGAGCCCCTACACCCGGCACCAACTGCTTCTGGCTTCCGCGAGTGACCCTTACCAAGCAGAGCTTTGTAGACTTCCAGAGGAAAAGGAGTTCAGGTTTCGGTGATGGCTGGCTGAAGTTCTTCAGCAAAGGAGCTGTAAGGCTGTATGATCCTCGGCCAAGCTGTAGGCTGTAAATCTCCCCGGCCAAACTGTAGAAGACGAAGCTTTCTACAGGAGCTCTTGGTATTATGTCCTGCATGAAAAGCTTCTCTCTGTGGACTAAACCCAAACTGGCTCCTATTCCCTCCAAAACCCAAAAAGGGGGCGGGACCAGGGAACCTAACTATAATTGACAGGTGGCTTGCCCTATGAATGCAGCCAAAAGAAGCCACCTATTTGCAGAGCCCCTGAAACTTAGGACTACAACAAACATTAAATGCAAAGCAAACAAAATTGGAGCTCCTGGTACAGCTGTACCTGCACAAGCTCTATTGCCTTCCCAAATTACAAATGCAGGATTCCCTCAGATGAAGCCATAGTACAGGCAATCCCCAAGTTATGAACAAGAGAGGTTCTGTAGGTGTGTTCTTAAGTAGAATTTGTTTGTAAGTCAGAACAGGTACCTTTTTAAAGTGTAACTCCAGCCAAATATACATATATTTTAGCTTTGGATACCACAGGGAAAGGTTAACACCATAGTGGCGTTTGTTTTGCTGTTTGCATCCCTGTTCAGAAGATTTCACCTCACTTTCTGTCCCTGTGATAATTGAATTTTGAAAACGTTGGAAACAAGGATTGGAGATAATAATAATAATAATAATAATAATAATAATAATAATAATAATTATTATTATTATTATTATTATTATTATTTTGATACGAAATCCAGCATATAGATCTCGTTTGCTGTGACATACTGTGCTTTTGTGTCAATAATAATAATAATAATAATAATAATAATAATAATTCAAACAGGACCAAAGGAATGGATTCGAAGACAAAGAAACAACATGGGATAAAATATTAAAATTAGAAAAGAAAAATATAACAAAAATATATAATCAACTGCTGGAATGGGAAACCGAAACAGAAGAAATTAAAAACTGTATGATCTTGTGGGCAAAAAATATAGGTAGACAAATAAAAATCCAAGAATGGCAACTTATATGGAGGAAAAAATTAATATATACCTACTCAGTTATGCTCAAGGAAAGCTGGCTTCCAAATTTCCATAGATGGTACATGACACCTTACAAGCTTAGCCTGATGTATAAAAACTATCAAAATATGTGTTGGAAATGCAAAAAACAGGTAGGAAGTTACTTTCACATGTGGTGGTCTTGCCCAGTATCAACTAAGTTTTCGAGAAATATACAAGAAGAAACCCAGAAAATCCTGGAAAAAAAAACATCCCCTGCAAGCCCAAAAACTTCCTATTAGGCCTTACGGATGAAGAACTAAATTTAGGAAGTAACGAGGATATCATCTTTACCTATATAATAACAGTGGCGCGAATAACCTTCGCGAAACAGTGGAAGGATGAACAAACGCCAACAACCGAGCAATTGCTCGACAAACTTTTAGACATCAGAGACATGGACAAATTAACGTACTTCTTGAAAACCAGTTCCGGAAAACCAATGAAACAAACGGACTGGAAAGCAGTAGAGAAATACGGGATAAAGAGGGCTGAAGAAAGTACTGCTTAAAGACTGAAACGAGGAGGATTAAAAAAAATAATAATACTAGAATAGAGGGGTCAAAAGGAAACTAGGATCCCATCCTCGAATAAAGAGGAAGAATTGGGAGACTATAATCCGCAAATAGTTATACCGTTTGGACACAAAATGGAAGTCAAATTTTAACTTTGCTATCATTTTCTATCCTTTTCTTTTACTCTAGGGGGGTTTGTGTGTATGCATATATGTATGTATGGTAGAGTGTGTGGGGGTGAGTGGGGATATTTCTTTTCTTTTTTTCCCTCTTAACCTTCCTTTGGTTTTTGTATTTTCTGGTTATGCTATGTGTGTAATGTATATTTTTCTATTTGGTAAACTCAATAAAGATTATTTTTTAAAATAATAATAATAATAATCTTTATTTATACCCCACCACCAAAGGGGACTTGGGGCAGCTAACATGAGGCCAAGCCCAAAGATACAATACAACAAAATAAAATACAAAATGCAGACAACAAAAATTACATCAAAATAAAATACGTACAGTAGCAAAATAAAATAAATAAAACAAATTTACACAATATAAAATTGAACAGAATGAGCAGGCCAAATGAACGAGGTAAAATGATAAAACCCTGGATGAGTTAGGAAAGAAAATATGTAGTTGCAGGAAACCCAAAAAGAATAAACAGTGGGGTAGATATTCAGCGGAGACTCCTTTTCTCCATGATAAGTCTTTCAGGAGTGAATATCCCTTCTTAGGGGTAGATTTCTCTCACTTCCTCTTGTCTCACCCTCGTTCTTAACTATGAGTTGTTTAGAAGTTGGAAGTTTGTAAGTCGAGGACTGCCTGTAGCTAAAATGAAATCAAAGTATCATGAAATCAAAGGCGCCCTTAGAACAGTTATTGTTCCTTTCCATGTCTATTACTTTAAATAGTTAATTGCCCAGGAACAAAGACAAATTACCGTATCTTAGTGATGATTTTTATTACAGCACTAGCCGCCCCCTGCCATGGCCCAGTCTGTGTATATATGTTTTGTGTGTGTATATATGTATATATCTGTTTGTATATATTTGTGTATATGAGTATATATGTGTGTTTGTGTATATATGTGGTTTTTCACATATGTTGTAATGTTTTCTTTTTTGTTTCTTAAGTCTCTTCTGCAGTGTTTTGTTTCAGTGAGAAGTGTATTGCGTCCAAATTTGGTGACAATTCGTCCAGCGGTTTTTGAGTTCTGTTAATCCCACAAACGAACATTACATCTGTATTTATATAGATGAATACTGGAAAATACTTTTTTATGAAACAGTAAGATGGGTTATTTTTAAATAACCTGCTTACGATTGTTTTATGTTTATATCTTATATGGCATGCTATTGATTTTGTGAGTAACTTACATCTAAGCGTATTTTCATAAACCCACCAGTGCTTTGGTAACTCCCAAATAAATGGGTAGATGAGCTGACTATCTTTTCAGATTGCTAGATCCCAATCCATAGACAAATAATGAAGAAAATAATATGTTGACAGATATTTCTTTTTTCTCTAGAACACAGGTGAAGGGGGGGGAGTTGTAATGAAATTATTTTATAATGCTACTAGCCGTCCCCTGTCACGCGTTGCTGTGGCCCACATGGGGGTTCTGTGTGGAAGGTTTGGCCCAATTCTATTGTTGGTGGGGTTCAGGATGCTCTGTGATTGTAGGTGAACTATAAATCCTGGCAACTGCAACTCCCAAATGTTAAGATTCTATGTTCCCCAAACCACCAGAGTTCACATTTAGGTATATTGATTATTCGTGTAGAGTTTGGTCCAGATCCATCATTGTTTTAGTCCACAGTGATCTCTGGATGTGGGTGAACTACAACTCCAAAACCAAAGGACACTGCCCACCAAACCCTTCCAGTATTTGCCGTTGTTCATGGGAGAACTGTGTGCCAAGTTTGGTTCAATTCCATTGTTGGTGGGGTTCAGAATGCTCTTTGATTGTAGGTGAACTTTAAATCCCAGAAACTACAACTCCCAAATGACAAAATCAATTTTTTTGAGTGAAGGACATACATTGGGTTGTTAGGTGTCTTGTGTCCAAATTTGGTGTCAATTTGTCCAGTGGTTTTGAGTTCTGTTAATCCCAGAAACGTACATTACATTTTTATTTATATAGATTGTGGGCAGGAAAGCTTGGAGAAGAAAATGATGCAGGGGAAAATGGAAGGAAAAAGGAAGAGGGGTTGAACAAGGGCAAGATGGATGGATGATATCCTTGAAGTGACTGGCTTGACCTTGGAGGAGCTGGGGGTGGTGACGGCAGACAGGGAGCTCTGGCGTGTGCTGGTCCATGACTGAAAAAATAAACAACAACAACTTGCAGACCAGTCCAATGTATGTTCAGGCCCCTTTCCACACAGCTAAATAAAATCCCACAATATCTGCTTTGAATTGGAATATATGGCAGTGTGGACTCAGATAACCCAGTTCAAACCAGATATTGTGGGATTTTCTGCCTTGATATTCTGGAATATAGGGCTGTCTGGAAGGGTCCTCAGTGGAACAGATCTCGAGTTCAAGGACAATGATGTGCATATGATGAAAACCCTAAAAATAAACAGTGTCTCTAAGGCTTCAACTACAAGTTGAACAGACTGCAGAAGGTTTCTAAAGGACGAATGTGGAGAGGCTGCACAGGTCTTTTCCCTTTGGTCATTTATCAGGACAGAATTATCCACACTAAGCTACTTTTTGACATGTAAACATCTACACCAGTAAATAAGCAGGATAGCAGGCTTCTATAAAAAAAAACATGGAAGCTGAACACTCTATAGAGGAGTACATTTTTAATGTATTCTCACTGGCATAATTATGCATATAAATCACAGATTTCACTGGCATTTGACATTGGGTCATAAGTTTCACAATCACAAATTTTGTATTAAATGGTTGAGACACAGTGATGAAATACAACTACCATTATCGATGAAAAAGAAGTGAGGACTATTGATCAACTTGTATTAATAAACACAAACTTTGGTTATTACGGCACATTGCTATAACCCTACTTAAGCGATCCCTCATTGTCTGAGTAGGATAGTCTTCCAAGTTCAGTGTACTGGCGGTGGGTCCGTAGGTGATTGTGGAGCCCTATTCTTGATTTGCATCTTCTCCTGCAGTGACGGCATCTGTTTCCAGGTGGAAGATGGTCCCGGTCGGCGTTGGCTTGATGCGCCTTCCTCTTAGCACGTTTCTCTCTTTCACCCTCCATTCATGCCTCTTCAAATTCTACAGCACTGTTGGTCACAGCTGACCTCCAACTGGAGTGCTCAAGGGCCAGGGCTTCCTGGTTCTCAGTGTCTATGCCAGAGCTTTTAAGGTTGGCTTTGAGCCCATCTTTAAATCTCTTTTTCTGTCCACCAACATTCCGTTTTCTATTCTTGAGTTCGGAGTATAGCAACTGTTTTGGGAGACGGTGGTCAGGCATCTGGACAAGGTGGTCGGTCTAGCGGAGTTGCTGGTGGTCTTTGCTTCTTCCAGCATGCTGACATTTGTCCGCTTGTCTACCCAAGAGATTTGCAGGATTTTCCAGAGGCAGCACTAATGGAAGCGTTCCAGGAGTTGCATGTGACGTCTGTAGACAGTCCACGCCTCGCAGGTATATAGCAGGGTTGGGAGGACAATAGCTTTATAAACAAGTACCTTACGGATGTCCCGGTCCTCAAACACTCTCTGCTTCATTCGGAAAAAAGCTGCACTCGCAGAGCTCAGGCAGTGTTGTATTTCAGTGTCAATGTTGACTTTTGTGGAGAGGTGACTGCCAAAGTAGCAGAAATGATCAACATTTTCTAATGGTACACCATCGAGCTGTATTTCTGGCATTGGAGAGGGATTGGTTGGTGACTGCTGGAAGAGCACTTTGGTTTTCTCGATGTTTAATGATAGTCCGAGCTTCTCGTATGCTTTTGCGAAGGTGTTTAGAGTGGCTTGTATAACCCTAATAATGTTCACATACTGCAGGGGATGGTGAAAACATGGGATGCAGCCAATTATGTTCCCTATTATGTCTATCTATGTATGGTGCATGTATTTTCAACAGTCTGATGTTGTTCATTAGTGACATTTTAAGCTATACATCTAAAAATAGCTCCACTATTCAACTTTGAAATGTAATGGTTCTGCGAAGCCCTCTGCCATATTTTCAAAGCAAAACCTTCAAAGGTGTGACTTAAGAACAAAAATCCAAAATGCATGGATTGATTTTTTTTTGAAGGTCCACATTTTCGAAAACATAATAGGCTAGTTTTAAGCAGTGTTAGACATCTTTTCGCACCAAGAATAGTTCTCCCTACAATCTTCATGTCCCAAAACGTTCTCAGAGAAAAATATGAAATTGATTTTATTCAAGAAATGGCGACGGTCATACTGGAAAATCTATTTCATAGAGATGAAGCGATCTGAAATTAGAACTCAATGAATGTTTTGATATTTTCATCTATTCTTATTAAGTAAAAGCAATGGAATCTTTCCAACCTGGTTATGAAAAATTAGTTGGAACTGCCAACCTCAATACCAAACTACGAGGGGTATTTTTTTTAAGTAAGATCCGTTTTGTTGTAGACACTAGTAGTTCGCACGCATACCACAACAAGCGCGTGCGTCGTGTACCGGCATGCCTCGGGAACAACTGTGCTCCGTTTCCGCTCTGTAGCTAACCTTTACGGTTGTGTTCTGTGCTTTAAAAATGTTTAAGACTATCAACTCATCCGCCGCGTGTGAGGTTCGCTCAGTGATATGGTTTTTGTCAGCAAGGAACCTGCTTGCTGCAGAAATTCATCGACAGATTTGTGAAGTGTACGGTGATACTGTTATGAGTGAAAGCAAAGTGCGTAAGTGGGTACGACAATTCAAAGATGGCCGTGACAACGTCCATGATGAGGACCGCTCCGGTCGCCCTTCTTTGATTACAGACGATTTGGTTATCGGAGCAGGCAGCAAGTTTTTATGAAGAGGGTATTTTAAAATTGGTTCAGAGGTATGATAAGTGTTTGAACAAATTACATGTAAATAGAATCATAGAATCAAAGAGTTGGAAGAGACCTCATGGGCCATCCAGTCCAACCCCTGCCAAGAAGCAGGAATATTGCATTCAAATCACCCCTGACAGATGCCCATCCAGCCTCTGTTTAAAAGCTTCCAAAGAAGGAGCCTCCACCACACTCCGGGGCAGAGAGTTCCACTGCTGAACGGCTCTCACAGTCAGGAAGTTCTTCCTCATGTTCAGATGGAATCTCCTCTCTTGTAGTTTGAAGCCATTGTTCATGTCCTAGTCTCCAGGGAAGCAGAAAACAAGCTTGCTCCCTCCTCCCTGTGGCTTCCTCTCGCATATTTATACATGGCTATCATATCCCCTCTCAGTCTTCTCTTCTTCAGGCTAAACATGCCCAGCTCCTTAAGCCGCTCCTCATAGGGCTTGTTCTCCAGACCTTTTATCATTTTAGTCGCTCTCCTCTGGACACATTCCAGCTTGTCAATATCTCTCTTGAATTGTGGTGCCCAGAATTGGACACAATATTCCAGATGTGGTCTAACCAAAACAGAATAGAGGGGTAGCATTACTTCCCTAGATCTAGACACTATGCTCCTATCGATGCAGGCCAAAATCCCATTGGCTTTTTTTGCTGCCACATCACATTGTTGGCTCATGTTTAACTTGTTGTCCACGAGGACTCCAAGATCTTTTTCACACGTACTGCTCTCGAGCCAGGCATCCCATTCTGTATCTTTGCATTTCGTTTTTCCTGCCAAAGTGGAGTATCTTGCATTTGTCCCTGTTGAACTTCATTTTGTTAGTTTTGGCCCATCTCTCTAATCTGTCAAGATCATTTTGAATCCTGCTCCTGTCCTCTGGAGTATTGGCTATCCCTCCCAATTTGGTGTCGTCTGCAAACTTGATGATCCTGCCTTCTACCCCTTCATCTAAGTCATTAATAAAGATGTAAATAGAGTGAAGTATGTACTTTCTGAAAATAAATTTACATTTTTGAAATAAAGTTTTGTTGTGTACTTATGTTCCAACGGACCTTACATAAAAAATACCCCTCGTAGAAACCTTGTCCACTGATCAACTTTCATCCTTCAGGTCTAAACTTGGGGCCCTTCCACACAGCCATATAGCTCAGAATATCAAGACAGATAATCCAATATATCTGCTTTGAACTGGATTATGTGAGTTCACACTTCCATACAATCCAGTTCAATGTGGATTTTATACAGCTGTGTGTAAAAGCCCTAAGTGGTTAAAAAAGTAGTCAGGTCATGTGACAGAAATCCAGTCAGGCAGGTTCAAAAATTCCCAGTTTGAAACAATGCTGTGGGACTGCTAATTGCCTCCTATTTTTAAATGACTTCTCGGTAGTCTTTAGCATGTTCACTTAAATGTTTACTTTCAGCTGTGGTTACTTCTGGCAAGAGTGCCTAGGTTTAAATAACCTCAAGGCACCAGTTCCCCTCTGATCTTGGAAACTAGGCAGGAAACTTTCCATTGATACCTGGTTCCATACCCTCCACATTGGCTGGGGTTAGGGGCACAGGACTCCCTTGCCATTTTCTGTTGCACTCCAGAACAGAAATAACCCTCTGACATTAAAGCATCACACGTTGAGTAGGAAAACAATCTTTTTTTATTGAAGATAAGTAAAAACAGCAAGGTAAAAATATGCTTTAAGAAAATAGTTAAGTCCAATAAGGTACAAGTATAAGCAAGAACAAAGTATTCCAAGGCAGGGTTCAGCAAAGTTCATAAACAAAGTCCAGACTTTTGTAAGAAAACCCAAAGAACCAGGAAAACAGCATGAGTATTGTTCTGTCATGCGCTGGGCCTGTAAAGAATTGCCTTTAAGTAGGATGTGCAACTTGAGCCCAGCGGGAAGTCAGCCCCCCCCCCCCGAAGAGAAGTTCTTAGAGATTTTCCACTACAAATGGTCTTTAGATGGCTTGTGAAATATAACAAAGTCCTTTATTAATGAACAATCAAACAGAAACTTCTCTTGTCTTCAATAAAGTTAAACAAATGCTTCCAGGCTTTTATGCAACAGGTGGCTTCCTAATCTTGCCCACGAGGGACAGGCAACTGTCTTCAATGACTGTTTCTTTACTTTAAAGGAAAATCCCTATTTAACTTCTCCCAGGCTGACTGTAATCTAAGTCTTACTGATATGGGCTCTGCTACCGGGTCGAACTGCGTCTCGAGCATCGAGTGGACCTACCAGTAAGGCCAGTAGATTCTCCAGCTGGAGTTCTTTGGTCTTCCAAACTGTTTACCCTCCGAAATTCCTCAAAGCTTTAGGGCTGTTTACCTGGAAATCTTTGGATGCTCTTAAGACTGTTCTCCCCCACAAAGTCTTAAGGGTTGAAGCTTTTGTACAGGAGAAGCTTGTACACGTCCTCTAAATTAGCTTTCCTTACTGAGACTAACTAAAAATGGCTCCCTTCCATTTCCAATTGCCCTGAACAAGGGGCGGAACCAAAACTTAATGATGATGGACAGGTGACTTGCCCTACAACTGCAACCAAAGGAAGCCACCTTTCTGCAGAATCCCTGAAACCTTGGACTGCAAGTAAACATTAATTCCAAGCAAATAAAGTTGGAGCTCCTGGTACAGCCATAGCAGCACAAGTATATAATCCCAAGAGACAAAGAGTCAAACCAAGAACAAAAAATCCTTAATATGAATCTTCCAAGCAAGGCTTCTGTGGAACAAGAACAAGGACTTAGCAGGATTATGAAACGATGCTTCATCTGACTATTTTTTCCCTGGTGAGAACTTTATATCCCAACACCAAAATTGGTTTCGCTTTCCTTGACTGCCTCTTGCCCTTATCTCTCGAAGCCTAGGAGAACGGCGAAGGCCTTGGCTGAGCTGTCTGTTTTGGCTAAATTCCAGCCATCTGTTTATAGCAAATAAATCTGGAGCTCCTTGAACAGCTGTTCCAGAACAGACAAGCATTCGACGAGTGAGCCAACACTCTGAGATATGGATGGAGGATGATGAGGAACGATTTGAGTGTGACGACTGACCATTATAATTATTGATTGTAACTGCTGTTTTACTGTAATATGTATTATGATGTTTTATTGATTGTATGTGATATTATGGTTGGAAACCGGTCTGAGTCCCTCAAGAGAGGTGAGAAGGCCGGTACACAAAACTTTAAAATAAATAAATAAATAAATAAATAAATAAAAATAACACAATTTAAAACCGTCCTATGTGCAACTACTCTAACGAAACAGTAACGAAATTTCGTCACTCTACAATAACGAAATTCCTTCCAACTATACTTTAGAAACACTTTAGAAACGAGATGCCAGCACCCGCAGTTTTGCAGTGACGGTTGAAACTATTTTTTGTAATCGAAGGCATATCCCTGGAAGCCGCTTTTGGCATCTCCTCTCCTTCTTAGCCTAGGATTATTTATTTATTGTGTCAGTGCAACCAGTCAATTATATTACATTTCTAACAAAGCAAAAAAAAAAAAAGACAAAATACGAAAATTGTGAGTTTGGTAGTTGATTAAATGTCCTTTGACCAGTATCTGGCCACTTGGAGTGCCTCTGGTGTTCCTGCAAGAAGGTCCTCCATTGTGCATGTGGCAGGGCTCAGGTTGCATTGCAGCAGGTGGTCAGTGGTTTGCCCTTCCCCACACCCGCATGTCGTGGATTCCACTTTGTAGCCCCATTATTTAAGATTGGCTCTGCATCTCGTAGTGCCAGAGCGCAGTCTGTTCAGCACCTTCCAAGTCGCCCAGTTTTCTGTGTGCCCAGGAGGAAGTCTCTCGTTTGCTGTCAGCCATTGATTGAGGTGCTGGGTTTGAGCCTGCCACTTTTGGACTCTCGCTTGCTGAGGTATTCCAGCGAGTATCTCTTCTTAGAAAACTATTTCTTGATTTAAGAGCCCCTGAAGTCTGCCAAATTATAATTATATGCAACTACTATAACGAAAGGAGCCCCCAGTGGCGCAGTGGGTTAAACCCCTGTGCTGGCAGGACTGAAGACTGACAGGTCACAGGTTCAAATCCGGGGAGAGGCGTTTGAGCTCCCTCTATCAGCTCCAGCTCCTCATGCGGGGACATGATGGAAGCCACTGGAGCCCCCGGTGGCACAGTGGGTTTCAACCCCTGTGTCGGCAGGACTGATGACCGACAGGTTGCAGGTTTGAATCCGGGGAGAGGCGGATGAGCTCCCTCTATCAGCTCCAGCTCCTCATGCGGGGACATGAGAAAAGCCTTCCACAAGGATGATAAAAAACATCAAATCATCCAGGCGTCCCCTGGGCAACGTCCTTGCAGATGGCCAATTCTCACACCAGAAGCGACTTGCTCCTGACACGACAAAAATAATAATAATAAAAAATGAGGGAAGCCTCCCACAAGGATGATAAAAAACATCAAATCATCTGGGCGTCCCCTGGGCAACATCCTTGCAGACGGCCAATTCTCTCACACCAGAAGCGACTTGCAGTTTCTCAAGTCGCTCCTGACATGACCCAAAAACCCTATAAGGAAACAGTAACGAAATTTCGTCACTCCACAATAACGAAATTCCTACCAACTATACTTTAGCATCATTTTAGAAACGAGATGCCAGCACCCCCAGTTTTGCAGTGACGATTGAAACTATGTTTTGTAATTGAAGGATTTTTGTAATATCCCTGGAAGGCGCTTCTGGCATCTCCTCTCCTCCTGAGCCTAGGGTGCCTGCTTAGAAGAGGCCACGCCCCTATTCTCCCTCCCTCGCGCATGCGCCGTGTGCGGAGAGGCGCGCGCGGGAGGCTGACCACAACCAACAACAAGCATGAATACGGAAGGAGGGCGAGCGCGGCGCGAGCGAGCGAGGGCCCGCCCCTTTCGCCTCGCGCCTCCCTCCTTTCCCGAAGCGGGGAAAGGAGGCGCCTCTCCCTGTCAGCAGCTCGGGCGCTTCTCCGCCTCACTCACTCGCGGTATGACCTGAGGGGAGGCGGAGCGGGCCAGGCTTAGTCCGCGGCGGAGGCGCTTCGGGAGCGTCGGCGGCGGCGTCGACCCCATGTCCCGCCCGGCCGGCGCGGAGTACACGCTGCGGAGCCTGGGCCACCTGATGGGCGAGCGGAAGGGCGCCGGGGAGCGGAGCCTGCTGTCGGCGGGCGGCTCGGTCTCCAGCCTGGGCTCGTCGTCGGGCGCGGCGGCGGCGGAGCTGGAGCTGGAGCGGGCGGCGCGGCGGCAGTTCCAGGCGGGCGAGACGCCGGGCTTGGTGTACGCGGCGGCGGCCTTCTCGGCGCTGGGCGGCTTCCTCTTCGGCTACGACACCGGCGTGATCTCCGGGGCGCTGCTCCTGCTCAAGCGCGAGCTCGGCCTCGACGCCGCCTGGCAGGAGCTGCTGGTCTCCGGCTCCGTCGCCGCCGCCGCCCTCGCCGCCTTCCTCGGAGGAGCCCTCAACGGGTGGCTCGGCCGGCGCGCCTCCGTCCTCCTGGCCAGCCTCGCCTTCGCCGCCGGAGCCGCCCTCCTCGCCGCCGCCCCCGGCAAGCACACCCTCCTCGCCGGGCGCCTCGTCGTCGGCCTCGGCATCGGTGAGCACCGCTCCTCCATCTCCCCCTCTCCCCCTTAGCCATACACCACCCAAGCACTCCCGGCAGATGGCCATCCGGCCTCTCCCACAGACTCCACACTCAGGAATTCCTTCCTGATCTTTAGGGAGAACCTCAAGACATAGATTCTTGGAAGGAAACCCCGAGGGTCACAGAGGGAAACACAATCAAAGCACTCCCCGCAGATGGCCACCCAGCCTCTGTCTCAAAGCCTTCCAGACCTTTAGCAAGAATCTCAAGTCATAGATTCTTGAAAGGAGACCCTAAGGGTCACAGAGGGAAACTCAATCAAAGCACTCTCCGCAGATGGCCACCCAGCCTCTGTTTCTAAGCCTCCACACTCAGGAAGTTCTTCCTGACTTTTAGCAAGAATCTCAAGTAATAGATTCTTGGAAGGAATTGGAAGAAGACCCCAAGGGTCACTGAGGGAAACACAATCAAAGCACTCCCCGCAGATGGCCACCCAGCCTCTGTCTCAAATGACTCCAAAGGAAGTCATTCCTGAACTTTAGCAATAATCTCTAGTCATAGATTCTGGGAAGGAGTTGGAAGGAGACCCCAAGGGTCACAGAGGGAAACACAATCAAAGCACTCTCCGCAGATGGCCATCCAGTCTCTCTCACAGACTCCACACTCAGGAAGTCCTTTCTGATCTTTACCAAGAATCTCAAGTCATAGATTCTTGAAGGAGATTCTAAGGGTCACAGAGGGAAACTCAATCAAAGCACTCCCCACAAATGGCCACCCATCCTCTTTTTCTAAGCCTCCACACTCAGGAAGTCCTTCTTGACTTTTAGCAAGAATCTCAAGTCATAGATTCTTGGAAGGAGACCCCGAGAGTCACAGAGGGAAACACAATCAAAGCACTCCCCGCAGATGGCCACCCAGCCCCTGTTTCAAAGCCTTCGGAGGAGACTCCACACTCAGGAAGACCTTCCTGATCTTTAGCAAGAATCTCAAGTCATAGATTCTTGGAAGGAGATCCCGAGGGTCACAGAGGGAAACACAATCAAAGCACTCCCTGCAGATGGCCAGCCAGCCTCTGTCACAAAGCCTTCCAGACCTTTAGCAAGAATCTCAAGTCATAGATTCTTGGAAGGAGTTGGAAGGAGACACCAAGGGTCACGGAGGGAAACACAATCAAAGCACTACCCACTGATGGCCACCCAGCCCCTGTTTCAAAGCCTCCAGAGGAGACTCCACACTCAGGAAGTCCTTCCTGAGCTTTAGCAAGAATCTCAAGTAATAGAATCTTGGTAGGAATTGTAAGAAGACCCCAAGGATCACAGAGGGAAACACAATCAAAGCACTCCCCACAGATGGCCACTCACCCTCTGCACCCAGCCTCTGTCACAAAGCCTTCCTGACCTTTAGCAAGAATCTCAAGTAATAGATTCTTGGAAGGAGTTGGAAGAAGACCCCAAGGGTCACAGAGGGAAACACAATCAAAGCATTCCTCATAGATGTCCACCCAGCCTCTGTTTCAAACCCTCTGGAGGAGACTCCACACTCAGGAAGTCCTTCCTGATCTTTAGCAAAACTCTCAAGTTGGAAGAAGACCCCAAGGGTCACAGAGGGAAACACAATCAAAGTACTCCTTATAGAAGGCCAGCCATCCTCTCAAAGCCTCTGAAGAAGACTCCACACTCAGGAAGTCCTTCCTGACCTTTAGCAAGAATCTCAAGCTTGGAAGGAGTTGTAAGAAGACCCCAAGGGTCACAGAGGGAAACACAATCAAAGCACTCCCCGCACATGGCCACCCAGCCTTCGTTTCAAAGCCTCCGGAGGAGTTCTTACAGTCAGGAAGTTCTTCCTAATGTTTTGATAGAATCTTACTGTTGGAAGGAACCCTGAGGGCCACCCAATCCAACCCCTTGTCATGCACAATCAAAGCACTCCCAACAGATGGTCAACCAGCCTCTGTTTAAAAGCCTCCAGAGGAGACTCCACACTCCAAGGCAGCATATGTCATAGTTCTTACAGTCAAGAAGTTCTTCCTGATATTTAGCAAGAATCTTATTATAGAATCCTAGAGTTCGAAGGAGACCCCTTGCAAGGGTCACAGAGGGGAACACAATCAAAGCACTTCCCACAGATGTCCACTTAGCCTCTGTTTAAAAACCTCCAGAGGAGACTCCACCAACTCCAAGGCAGCACATCCCACTGCTGGACAGCTCTTACCATCAAGAAGTTCTTCCTAAGGTTCAGATGGAGTCTTTTTTTTATAGAATTCTAGAGTTAGAAGAGACCCGCAAGGGTCACAGAGGGAAACACAATCAAAGCACTCCTCACAGATGGCCACCCAGCCTCAGTTTAAAAGCCTCCCGAGAAGGAAACCCCACCACACTGTCATAGTTCTTAATAAATAATAATAATAATAATAACAACAACAACAACACTTTATTTGTACCCTGCTACCATCTCCCCAAGGGACTCGGTGCGGCTTACATGAGGTCGAGCCCAAATACAACAATACAAGCAATAATAGCAACAATAACAACAAGCATTTAAAATAAAAACATGGACAATAAAATAAGTTCTTACAGTCAGGAATTTCTTCCTAATGTTTAAATAGAATCCTACAGTTGGAAGAGACCCCCAAGTACCACCCAGTTCAACCCCTTGTCATACACAATCAAAGCACTCCCAACAGATGCCCATCCAGCCTCTGTTTAAAAGCCTTCCGAGAAGGAGGCGCTGTCACACTCTGAAGCAACATTTCCCACGGCCAAACAGCTCTTTCTTATTTTCAGGAAGTTCTTCCTAATGTTTAAATCCTAGAGTTGGAAAAAACCCCAGGGCCATTAATTCCGCAACTCCGTTTGGCCATGCATGAAGGCACAAGCAAAGCACTCCCAGCAGCTGGCCTCTGTGTAAAACCTCCAGGTGAGACTCCACCACACTCCAAGGCAGTGTATGTCATAGTTCTTACAACCAGTATTCAGCAAAACCTCTAGTCATAGAATGCTAGAGTTGGAAGAGACCCGAACAGTCACAGTCAAAGTACTCCCTACAGATGCTCATGTGATCTCTGTTTTAAAACCTTCAGAGGAGACTCCTCTACACTCCAAAGCAGCATATTCCAGTGCTGAACAGATCTTTTCAGGAAGTTCTTGCTATTGTGTAGGTGGAATTTATTTTCCTGCCATTTGAATCCATTGCTCTATATCGTAGTCTCCAAAGCAGCTGAAAAAAGCCTGCTCCCTCTTCATTGTGATATCTTTTCAGATATTTAAACATGGCTCTCATGTCCCCTCTGTTTTTTTTCTCCCTCCAAGCTAAACATACCCAGTTCCCTAAGCTGTTCCTCATAGAGCTTGGTTTCCAAACCTTGGGTCATTTTGGTCTCCTTCCTGTAGAAAACCTCTAGCTTGTTAATGTCCTTCATGAATTGTGGTGCCCAGAACTAGACACAGTGGTCCAGGTAAGGTCTAGCCAAAGTAGAATAAACTACGACTTCCCTCAATAAACATTGGTGGGCATCTGACCTCTGTTTTAAAACCCCCAGAGAAGGAAACTCCACCACATTTGGAGGCAGCATGTTTCACTGCTGAGCAGCTCTTACCACTAGGAAATTCTGTTAATGTAAGATTAGTGTAATGTGAATGTTTAAATGTAATTTTGTGTAATGCCTGTGAATGTAACCTGATTGCATTAGCAGAGAGTGTATTGACTCTGAAAGGGTTAATCAGTCAAGCATCTAATGAACTGTGAAGTTGTGACCCTGAGTGTGCCTGGAACATGTAGGGAGGATCCAGAGATAAGATTTTGTACGTCCTTCTTAATTCGGTGCTGTTGTCTTGTTTCTGTTCTTTTTGGTTGGGTGTCAGTGCGAGTGTTTGCTGTATATTTGCTCTACTCAGTAAAGCTATACACTTGCTTTTACTGAAGTCCCAAAGTGTCCGTTCTTCTAAGCTTCAAAGTTTCTGTCGCACTCTGACAAATTCTTCCTAATGTTTAGGTGGAATCTCTTTTCATAGAATCAGAGTTGGAAGAGACCTCATGGGCCATTCAGTCCAACCCCCTGCCAAGAAGCAGGAAAATTGCATTCAAAACACCCCCGACAGATGGCCATCCAAACACACCCCTTTGCTAGGGACTCCTCGGTTGTGCCTGTAAACTCTTCCTGGGTACCTTTTTCCTCTCAAGGTGTGTACCTGCAATTTAGAATTAATGCAGTTTATTTACTTTATTTTTTATTCATCCTTTCTCTCGATACAGTGACTTAAGGTGAATATTTTAGATCAGAGCATAAAAATATTAAAATATCTGTAGAACTACATTTAAAAACTACACCCCCTCAAAATAGCACTTAAACCTTCATCACCTATAGCTCAGTGCTATGGAATCCTGAGCGTTGTGGTAGTTTTACAAGGTCCTTACCAAACTACAACTTCCAGGATTCCATAGCATTTAAACGGAGGCTGGATGGCCATCTGTCAGGGGTGATCTGAATGCAATATTCCTGCTTCTTGTCAGGGGGTTGGACTGGATGGCCCATGAGGTCTCTTCCAACTATTTGATTCTATGATTCTATGATGAATGGTAAACATGATACCATAGAATTAAAAGCAGAGCCAATGCATCAAAATATGGATAGAAAAATGAAAAAAATTTTTTTAGATCAGAGCATAAAAATATTAAAATATCTGTAGAACTACATTTAAAAACTACACCCCCTCAAAATAGCACTTAAACCTTCATCACCTATAGCTCAGTGTTATGGAATCCTGAGCTTTGTGGTAGTTTTACAAGGTCCTTACCAAACTACAACTTCCAGGATTCCATAGCATTGAGCCACATCAGGTAGAATCCAACTCCATTAACTCTACAGTGTATTTTGAACACCACTTTCAACTTCCTGAGTTTGTTCTGGTCAGTCGTCCCTTTAATAATCTGTTTTTTTAATGCATTTCCTGTTTTTAAAAATCTCTATTTTTTA
Source organism: Anolis sagrei ordinatus (assembly GCF_025583915.1). Taxonomy (NCBI): domain Eukaryota; kingdom Metazoa; phylum Chordata; class Lepidosauria; order Squamata; family Anolidae; genus Anolis; species Anolis sagrei. Next base: position 122,593,164 of record NW_026847549.1, read on the forward strand.
TTAAATACTAGCTGTCCCCTGCCATGCGTTGCTGTGGCCCAGTCTGTTGATCTAGAAAATGGCCTTGGATGGCCTTAAGTATTTTCTGTTGGTCATGGTGGTTCTGTGTGGGAAGTTTGCCCCGATTCTGTCGTTGTAGGGTTCAGAATGTGCTTTGATTGTAGGTGAACTGTGAATCCCAGTGACTTTAACTCCCAAACGTCAAGGTCTGTTTCCCCCAAACTCCATCTATGTTCATATTTGGGCGTATTGAATGCTTGTTCCAAGTTTGGTCCAGATCCATCATTGTTTGAGTCCACAGTGCTCTCTGGATGTAGGTGAACTACAACTCCCAAACTCAAGGTCAATGCCCATCAAGCCCTTCTAGTATTTTCTGTTGGTCATGGGAGTTCTGTGTGCCAAGTTTGGTTCAATTCCATCGTTGATGGAGTTAAGAATGCTCTTTGATCGTAGGTGAACTATAAATCCCAGCAACTACAACTCCCAAATGACAAAATCATAATTTTTTGAGTGACGGTCACTCCTTTTGTTGCCAAATTCGGTGTGATTTCGTTCATTGGTTGTTTTGTTTTTAAGGTACTTATTATGCACAGAGCATTTATATATATATAGATTTGTTAGCTCATGTATAGGTGACAAAAGTATCGTATATACTCGAGTATAAGTCGACCCGAATATAAACCGAGACACCTAATTTTACCATAAAAACTGGGAAAACGTATTGACTCAAGTATAAGCCGAGGGTGGAAAATGTAGGAGCGACTGATAAATTTCAAAATAAAAACAGATACCAATAAAATTACATTAACTGAGGCATCAGAAGGTTAAATGTTTTTGAATGTTTACATAACACTGTAATTTAAGATAAGACTGTCCAACTCTGAGTCTAAGCATCTTCAATGTGCTTATGTATCCTTCCAATAATAATAAGGAGAGTAACATAATAAATGTAATAATAATAATAATAATAATAATAATAATAATAATAATAATAATAATAATTTGTTTCATAAAGATCAAGTAGACAGAACATATTATAAAGAACAAAAATAACTTTCTGGCCTTGCATCGGACATTTTAGTGCAAATATTAAGACACAAATAGTGTTCAATTCAGCAAGTAAAATAATTGAAATGTAATAATAACAGTAATAATAGAGTAAAATAATAAATGTAATAATAACAATAAATATTGTAAAATAATACATGTAATAATAACATTAATAAAGTAAAATAATAATGTAATAATAATAGAGTAAAATGATAAAGGTAATAATAATAATAATTAGAGTAAAATAATACATGTAATAAAAAATAATAATAACAGAGTAAAATAATAAATAACCTTGACTCGAGTATAAGCCGAGAGGAACATTTTCAGCCTATAAAAAGGGCCGAAAAACTAGGCTTATACGCGAGTATATACAGTATATGGGATGTTGATAACATTGGGGAAGTGCATTTATGCACTTAACACTAGCAAGTAACAAGGAAGGTGAACAAATATCCACAAACAAAGGAAAAGATTAACAGTAAACATTGGATTCAAAAGGGGGAATGTTCCATGATCTCTTCAATGTTTTAAAAGAGCGGGGGAAGGCATTCGGGATAACTTTAGGGACCATGCTTTGACCCCTTGATACCTCTCTCAGATAAAACCAGGAGAGATTTTCCCCCCTTTCATAGTTGGGAATGTTACCTGTAGATATTCTCATGCTTGTTAAGTTTTGGGACAGTTTTGTGTATGCTTGTGCTGTCAAACTGTCTTGTCCACTGTGAGCAGATCAGAAATATTTGGCCATCCGGGTTGCCAGTCGTGCTTTCTTTACACTTCCTTGTTAGTCGGACGTTTACACTAGGCTTGAAAATGTTAGTGTACCTTCAGGACTACAGTGACCTTTTTAAAAACTGACTAAGAATGAAACCCTTCATGGAAGCAATGAGTTAGAATCCAAGTAACTCAAACCATACCTGCCTGTGCATTTAGAAACACTGATTTCTCATTTATTTAATTAATCATTTTCGGTGTGTTGTCTTGCTTTTAATATGTGGTTTAGTGGATACAATGTTTTATAGAACAGGTTTTAATCCCTGCTCAGCCACAGAGACCCAAAGGTTGGCCTCGGGCAAGTTACACTTTCTCAGCCTCAGGGAAGGGCAAAGGGAAGAACAAATCTTGCCATGAAAACCCAGTGATAAGTTCACCTTAAGGTCATTCTCAGCCACTTCCCCATCTCTTTTAAAATGGGTTGTTGTAGGTTTTTCCGGGCTGGTGAACCTATGACATGTGTGTCAGCACTGACACACATGGCTATTTTTGATGACACGCAGCCACATGCAGCCGCATACAGAGAAGTACACCTTATAAGAGCCAATCTAATTCCATCCTTAAATTTGCAAAAGGCTCTACAAATTTAACATCTGCACTTTTGAGCATTGTTCACTCCATAACTCAGCATGGAATATACATTTTTCTTATTTAAACTATAAATATTGCAAAATTATGTTGTTGTTTTTCTCGAAGTTGACACCCCACCCAAGTTATGCTCTGGTTTTTGGCAAATTTTGACACACCAAGCTCAAAAGGTTGCCCATCACTGCTCTAGACCATGGCCATATAGCCCAGAAAAACCTACAACAACCCAGTGATTCCGGCCATGAAAGCCTTCGACAATACATTGAACATCTTTTAAAACGATTTGCATTGGTGTAGCTGTTCTGTTGCACTGGATGAGCCATCCAAACAGTGCAGAATCTTTCTACAACTGGTATAAAAATCACTATCCTCCTGTAGCACTATTAAACAAATGCTTGAGTGAGTAACAAGAATGATGTCAAATGGTATATTTTCTCCATGGCAATAGAACGCTGTTCTTCAGCTGTTCATTCAATAATTTTAAGACTTAGTAACATGTTGAATGCTCTTTCTGTAAAGTTAGTATAATTATCCTGGCTTAAGTCTGTGATGAATCATGAGTAATCACAATATTGGTAATTCAGAGTTTAGAGTATTATTTACTGTTAATAAGTAGCAATTCATATAGAGTCAGTCAGTCAGTCAGTAGCCTTTATTTAGGTCAACAAACCATCAGCTAAGTCAAATTCATATACTTGATTGTTGGTTTGCTGTATTTATTTATTTACCACATTTGTATATTGCATTTCTCAGCCAGAGGTGACTCAAGGTGATCCATAGTTATGGTTGATGCCATAACAAATATCAAAATACAGTTAAAACAATTCAACATTTAAAATGTAATATAAAAAGCAAATATAGCTGTAAAAACAAGATCCTCAGTGTCTCCTTACTAAAATAGTTGTCCAGTTGCATCGTCAGTCATTCCATATATTCGTTTACTTCTAATTATGCTCCAGTAGAAAAAGCTTGCTCGAAGAGCCAGGTCTTAACCATTTTGCGGAATGTTAGAAGGGAGGGAGCCAATCTTGTATCCCTGGGGACAGCGTTCCATAGTCGAGGGGCCACCACTGAAAAGGCCCTGTCTCTTCCACGCCAAACACATCTGCGAGGAAGGCAGGATCGAGAGCAGGGCCTCCCCAGATGAGCTTAAAGTCCTAGATGGTTCATAAGGAGAGATACGTTTGGATAGGTAAGCCGGACCGGAACCATTTAGGGCTTTATAGGTTAAAGCCAGCACTTTGAATTGTGCCCAGTAGCAGACTGGCAGCCAGTGGAGCTAACGCAACAGAGGAGTTGTGTGCTCCCTGAGCGCTGCTCCCGTAAGCAACCTGGCTGCTGCTTGTTGGATCATTTGGAGCTTCTGGACAATTTTCAAAGGCAACCCCACGTAGAGAGTGTTGCAGTAGTCTATATGGGATGTAACCAGAGCATGGACTACTGTGAGAATTCTATAGAATGGGAAATTTCTGGGGACCAAATTAAGGTATGAATTGCTTATGTACATGCAGCTGCAGAAATGTTCTGTATCAGAATGATTAATTGTTATGTTTAAGTCAGCCTTGCATTTAGGTGCTTACCTGGTGGCTACAGGGGAGGAGAAATAATACAGAACAAGTACATGAATTCTATATATGCGTACCAGTGAGTGGCCAGAGGAGGGCTAGAGGATTCATCTTTTGTGCCCAACGCAGGCTGTGTGAGGAGGGAAACTTTCCCTTGTGTGCATCCACCTTAGAAGTGTAGTGGACTGTTGAATAAGGGGTGGAGCAGGCACATGGGCTTTCAACAGACTAATACATATTTTGTAAAACCCACTTGTTAACTTTGACCAAGTTATCCTCTCTGTGTCAGAGGAGGACAAACCCAAACCCCATAGAATAATAGGGATGGAGGAGACCACATGTACTATCCAGTACAAGTCCCTGCTACTCAGGAAAAGTGCAGTCAACGCACTCCCAACAGATGACCATCCATCTTCTGTTTAAAAGTCTCCAAAGAAAGAGCCTCCACCACACTCCAGGGCAGATACTTCCACTGTTGAACAACTCTCACGGTCAGGAAGTTCTTCCTAATGCTCCAGTGGAATCTCTTTTCCTGTATTTGAACCATTGCTCCAAGTCCTAGTCTCCAGGGCTGCAGAAAACAAGCTTGCCCCTCTTCCTTATGACAGCCATTCAAATATTTAAACACGGTGATCATTTCTCAACCTTCTCTTCGGTGGGCTAAACAGACCTAGATCTTTAAACAAGGTTTCCAGACCTTTGATCATTTGAGTCAGCCTCCTCTGGACACCGTTCGGCTTGTCAATATCTTTCTTGAATTGTGATACCCAGAATTGGAAACAATATTCCAGGTACAGTCTGAACAAAGCAGAATAGAGAGGCACCATTATTTCCCTTGATCTAGACCAGGGGTCCTCAAACTTTTTAAACACAGTCCCTCAAACTGTTGGAGGGCTGGATTATAATTTGAAAAAAAAAATGAATAAATTCCCATGCACACTGCACATATCTTATTTGTAGTGCAAAAACAATTAAAAACAATACAATAATTAAAATGGAGAACAATTTAAACAAATATAAACTTATTAGTATTTCAATGGGAAGTGTTGGCCTTTTTTTATCTGATGAGATAGGATTGTTGTTGTTGTTGTTGTTGTTGTGTGCTTTCAAGTCGTTTCAGACTTAGGTTGACCCTGAGCGAGGGCCGGGTAAATGACCTTGGAGGGCCGTATCCGCCCCCTGGGCTTACTTTGAGGACCCCTGATCTAGACACTATGTGGCCTAAATCCCCATTGACTTTTTTAGCTGCTGCATCACATTGTTGACTCATGTTCAACTTGTGGTCTACTAAGACTCCAAGATCTCTTCCACATGTACTGTTGTTGAGCCAGGAGTCACCCATCCTGTATCTTTGCATTTCATTTTTTTCTGGCTAAGTCTAGTGCTCTCAACATTGCTAAAGAAGCATACCATACAGTTCTAGGAAATGCCTACAGAGGACCTGTTTTGTCAGATGTGAATAAATGAAACTGTGAATGCTGGTTGTGTGGATATGGGAGTCATCTATATATATAAATTTCCTCCTGGCGTCGTATGGCGGAACAAAACTCAAAAACCCCCCAACGAAACGCCACCAAACTTCCCATGCCCCAAGGGCAACCAACAAGGTACAAACTAATCCACTCAGAAATCAAAAACACACAACAACAACCACAATAAACGACAAAGCAACTGAGCATGCGCACTGGCGCAAACTCCCTGGCGCGGACACACATGGCCCCCACCCCCCCCCCCGCGCGGCACACACAGACACGCGCACGGCCCCTCCCCCCCCCGGCGCGGCACACAAACACACACGCGTGCCCCCTCTCCCACCCGGCGCGGCACACACGCGCGCACCCCCACCCCCCCCGGCGCGGCACACACGCGCGCGTGTGCGCCCCCTCTCCCCCCCGCGCGGCACACACGCGCGCGCGCGCCCCCATCCCCCCTCCCCTCCTCCCTCTTACCCTCCTCACGTTACCTCCAAGTCACGCCCCCTTCTAAACCCATCCCCCCTCCCCTCCTCACCTTACCCCCAAGCCACGCCCCTTCTAAACCCATCCCCCCTCCCCTCCTCCCTCCTCACGTTACCTCCAAGCCACGCCCCCTTCTAAACCCATCCCCCCTCCCCTCCTCCCTCTACCCTCCTCACGTTACCTCCAAGCCACGCCCCCTTCTAATCTGTCAAGGAAGAATCATAGAATCATAGAATCAAAGAGTTGGAAGAGACCTCATGGGCCATCCAATCCAACCCCATTCTGCCAAGAAGCAGGAACATTGCATTCAAATCACCCCTGACAGGAGAGAAAGAGGGAGGGAAAGAAAGAAGGAAGGAAGGAATGAGGTAGAAAAGGAAGAAAGGAGAGAAAGAGAGAGGGAAAGAAAGAAGGAAGGAATGAGGTAGAAAGGAAGAAAGGAGAGAAAGAGGGAGGGAAAGAAAAAGGGGGAGGAAGGAAAGTTAGAGAAAGAAGGAAGGAGAGAAGGAAAGAAAAAGGGAAAGAAGGAAGGAAAGAAGGAGCGAAGGAAGGGGGGAAGATGTAGAGAAAGAGGGAGGGAAGGGAAGATGGAAAGAGAGAAGGAAGAAAAGAGAGACTGCAGAAGAGAAAAAGGAAGAAGGAAGGAAGAGGGAGCAAAGGAGGGATAGATGAAGAGAAAGAGGGAGGAAAGAAAGGAGGAAAGAGAGAAGGAAGAAAAGAGAGACAGCAGAAGAGAAAGAAAAGGGGAAGGAAGGAAAGCGATAGAGAAGGAAGGAAGGAGAGAAGGAAAGACGGGAAGGAAGGAAGGAAACGGAGTGAAGGAAGGAGGGAAAGAAGGGGAGATAGGGGGAAGGTTGGCCACAGCAACGCGTGGCGGGTACAGCTAGTACTTTTATACTTTTCTTAAATATGCAAGTACTGCTCAGTGGTTTTAAATGATGTATGCTCTGCATATGAAGAGTGGGATTAGTAAGCACTCTAGCTCTTCCCCTCTCCTGTCATTCTCATCACCCTTTATACAAGGAAGGTTACCATATGCAGTGGATAATCTCTTGTATCTATAGATGTGTCCACAGAATTTAAAATCCAAGAAATCACTGTTTTAAACCATACAGGGATCTTTCAGAGATAGATAAAGTCCTTTGGTCCTCAGAGTTATTCTTTTCTTGTGATGACAATAATAACATAGGGAAATCAGTATAGCATTTTTGACTCTGCTAGCTTTCCTTGTATGTTTAGTGTACGTCCTTTACTACAAATTAAGAAGGCTAACAAACATTATAGAACATTTTATATTGGATCTAGAACAAATGGTTAATTCTTAGGTCCCAAATATTTAGTGAGAAGGAACCCAATATGTTGTTGTTGTTGTTGTTGTTGTTGTTATGTTTATTTATGCTCTACTTTATCTCTCCCAAAGGAGACTCAAAATGGCTTACAATTAAAAGTATGACCACATAATTTAAAATATTTGGTTGAATAAGCAAATACAAGTTCAGCCAGCAATTACAATATGAAAATACATGCACTGATTATTAAACTGATGTGATTTACATAGATTATCCAGTAAGTCACTGTGTGGTGCCTTATATTTTGAATGTTATTATAAGGAGAAAAATCAGTGCAATTTTAAGTACATCAATATAAGTAACTCTGATATCAGCAGCAGTATTAATCAATCAAAATTGAGTTTTGGATTGACCTCTGTTTCATTGCCACTATATTCTAACAGAAGTGTTTCTGCCCTATTTCATTTGTCTGCTATGGCAAATTTGATGCATGACTCAAAAGTGGCATAGATTTAGGGAGCTCTTTGAGCATGAGTAATCCATCAGTAATAGGATTGCTTCAGCATGGCTTTTAACCTGTCCATTTTACAAATATATGAGAAATGAACAACTTGCCTGTAGATGCGACATTTGTGGTTAAAGCCTCAGATCTTCTTGGACAGCAGTTCTTTATATTTTTGTTTCCTTTTCAAGAAAAAAATATACAATATTCTATATATATAAAAATGCTCTGTGCATAATTAGTACCTTAAAAACAAAAGAACCAATGAACGAAAGCACACCAAATTTGGCAACAAAACGTCTCACTACACAAGGAGTGACCATCACTCAAAAAATTATGATTTTGTCATTTGGGAGTTGTAGTTGCTGGGATTTATAGTTCACCTACAATCAAAGAGCATTCTGAAGTCCACCAACGATGGAATTGAACCAAACTTGGCACACAGAACTCCCATAACCAACAGAAAATACTGGAAGGTTTTGATGGGCATTGACCTTGAATTTTGGAATTGTAGTTCACCTCCATCCAGAGAACATGTGGACTCAAACAATGATGGATCTGGACTAAACTTGACAGGAATACTCAGTATGCCCAAATGTGAACACAGATGGAGTTTGGGGGAAATAGACCTTGACATTTGGGAGTTGTAGTTACTAGGATGTATAGTTCACCTACAATCAAAGAGCATTCCGAACCCCACCAACGATGGAATTGGGCCAAACATCCCACACAGAACCCCCAAGACCAACAGAAAATTCTGTGTTTTCTAGTGGTCTTTGGTGACCCTTCTGAAATCTCCCTGGTAACCCCCCCCCCTCCGGGTGTTGAATTCCCAGGTTGAAAAATGCTGCCTTAAGGCCATCCAGTCCTACTCCCTTCACCAGGGCAAGAAAACATAATCAAAGCCCTCCTGACAAAGGTCAATCCAGCCATTCACACACACCCATGTATATACGTATATGACAAATTCAGTATCAAAGATTTGAAAGGGACCCCTAAAGAAAGACAATGATATGTTGCATGTTCCAGAGTAGGCAAATCAGACAATCTTCACATCAACACCGTCAAAGAAACAGCAGGAAATACTGTTGACCCACAAGCAGAAAGACATTACATATATTAGAAACCAATACTTTCTCATTACTTTATTTTCCAGATCACCAGACTGGGCCACAGCAACACGTGGCAGGGGACCGCTAGTATTATGTATATTAATATACATAAATTGTATAATAACTGTAGACGTGCCTTGCAACAAGAGTGCTTCTGCTTTTGTGAACAAAGTTACGAGAAGTTGGAAATAATTATGTCATGGCCTCGGATCTGGATCCTGTCTCTGCATTTGACCAAATCTTGCTCTCCAGAATAATAGTTCAACATTCAAATCACTACACCATGCAAAATTGTGATTTGCCTGTTTATTTTTTCAAAATACCTTTTCTTCTTTGTTTTTTCCTCCCAAAATCCTGCCTAATGAACATGAGTAGATATATAAATCAAGTGAAGCAATTACTGGATTTCCTTGAAAGTTAGAGCACGTCCCAGCAAGATTTAAATACAGTAGTCCCATTTGAAATAGTGTTGTTGTTCATTCGTTCAGTCGTCTCCGACTCTTCGTGACCTCATGGACCAGCCCACGCCAGAGCTCCCTGTCGGCCGTTACCACCCCCAGCTCCCTCAAGGTCAGTCCAGTCACTTCAAGGATGCCATCCATCCATCTTGCCCTTGGTCGGCCCCTCTTCCTTTTGCCTTCCACTTTCCCCAGCATAATTGTCTTCTCTAGGCTTTCCTGTCTCCTCATGATGTGGCCAAAGTACTTCAACTTTGTCTCTAGTATCTTTCCCTCCAGTGAGCAGTCGGGCTTTATTTCCTGGAGGATGGACTGGTTGGATCTTCTCGCAGTCCAAGGCACTCTCAGAACTTTCCTCCAACACCACAGCTCAAAAGCATCGATCTTCCTTCGCTCAGCCTTCCCTAAGGTCCAGCTCTCACATCCGTAGGTTACTACAGGGAATACCATGGCTTTGACTAGGCGGAAATAGTAAGTTAACCTTTTCATTGGAAGATTGGCCATCAGAGGGAGCTAAGGAGCTTAAGTAGTGTCTTGAAGCCCATAAATAAGCCGTATGAACTGATCAGTAAACTTAAGTTCAAATTAGAAAGAGCAAACTGGATAACTAAAAAGCAGTGATGAAAACCATCTATGCTGTTAAAGTATGGTATTCTACTATCTATATTAATATATATATATATTATCTTGTAATTTATTTTATCTTCTGGTTTCTTTGTGTTTTTATTGTTTTTTATTTGAAACTTTCTTCCTTGCTTTGTAAAATTAGAAAATGAATTCTTAATGTCCTTAGAAAATAGTGGTGCGCGCCACATGTCACTTCAGAAACTGCCATGCTTTCCTCCATTTTGTCATTTGGGAGTTGTAGTTGCTGGGATTTATAGTTTACCTACAATCAAAGAGCATTCTGAACTCCATTGATGATGGAATTGGACCAAACGTGGCACACAGGACTCCTGTGACCAACAGAAAACACTAGAAGGGTTTGGTGGACATTGACCTTGAGTTTGGGAGTTGTCGTTCACCTACATCCAGAGAGCACTGTGGACTCAAACAATGATGGATCTGGACCAAACTTGGCACAAATATTCCATATGCCCAAATATGTACACAGGTAGAGTTTGGGGGAAATAGACCTTGACATTTAGGAGTTGCAGTTACTGGGCTCTATAGTTCACCTACAATCAAAGAGCATTCTGAACCCCACCAACAACGGAACTGGGGCAAACTTCCCACATAAAACCCCTATGACCAACAGAAAATACTTAAGGCCATCCAGTCCAACTCCCTTCACCAGGGCAAGAAAACATAATCAAAGCCCTCCTGACAAAGAGCCATCCAGCCATAGATACAGATAGATAGATATTATTCACACACATGCACACACACATAGTATGATAGATGTGAAAGGGACCCCTAAACAAGGACAATTATATGTTGCATGTTCCAGAGTAGGCCAACCAGACAATCTCTACATCAACACAATCATAAGGAAATTACATATATTAGAAACCTACACTTTCTCTTTATTTTCCAGATCACCAGACTGGGCCACAGCAACGCGTGGCAGGGGACGGCTAGTTTTATCTTATATTTTCAGAAAAGCTGTTATTTATCTTAAAAAGGAGAATGTAAACAACTTTTATTCAAAATTTATAGTGTCATTATAACGTGAATTATGTTGTCTGTGAGCCTTTTGAATAGTCACCCAATTAAGACCTCAAAAGTTACTACACATACCCTACACATATCTAGGTGTGTGTGTTGTAGTATACAGTTGGCTTGAAAGGGATGAACCAAAATCAGCTCCCTTTAACTTGTAGACAAGACTTTTTGATATATAAGCTGACGTTACCTGTTCCTGTCCGAATGTTGCCACCACCAATCTGCAATGATTTGGCTGTATTATATCACTGAATATGGCTTTGATTTTTTTTTCTGAAAATGGAATAGCTCATTGACTGTCATAAATGACTTCAAATCAAAAGCCTGTATAAGATTGATTCTAACTGGGTATTTAGAATTTAAAATGTGCTGCATAAAATGATGGTACATAGTACTATTTAAATTTTTTATAGTGCGAGAACAGTGGATGCCGTATCCGTCTAGCATAGCCTACATACTGACAAGTGAGAAGAAATGTTAGAACGTTGCCCTTAGGTGGGTTGCATGCCTTCTGATCTACCCTTCCAGTTGTCATTACATGTAGGTATGTTCCCCAGTCCCTGTTACGTAATTGCCTCTTGCCAGTGCTTTTATTTGTAGAATTGCTGCAGGTAGTTTGAATATTTTGAAAATTGTGGATGCTGTTGTGCCTTCGAGGCTTTTTATTTTGTCCCCTAAAGTCACAGAAAACATGTTACAAACAGATAATTATATTTAGATATAAAATTTTGACCTTAAGAAGGAAAGCTTTGTGAAGACTGATACTGATTTAGGGTGCTGCTTCTGTTCTTTGGACTAGGATGGATTTATTGAAGTACTAGCTGTACCCGCCACGCGTTGCTGTGACCAACCTTTCCTTTACTCTTTCTCACCTTTCTTACCTTCCTTCCCCCCTTTTTCTTTCACTTCTGCTTATTTCAAAAAGTGGTTGGGCTGCATGGCCTATGGGGCCCCTTTAACTGCCATGTCTTCTTGCTGTGAAATAATTCTTCAGTGTAGACCAGACCGGGGCAAACTTGGGCCCTCCAGGGGTTTTGGTCTCCAACTCCCACAATTCCTAACAGCCTTGTTAGGAACTGTGGGAGTTGAATTCCAAAACCCCTGGAGGGCTCAAGCTTGCCCTGGCCTGGTGTAGATCATACCCCTTTCGCCTTCTCCTTTTCTTCAGCTGGGAAGGGAAGGGAAAAGAAGGGAGGTGGAAAGTAGTGTGGCCTTCACACCTGCATGAACCCTGCCCTCCATCCTTTCCCTTCCCTCCCTCTGCTGGCCAAGGAAGTGGGAACCCAGGGAGGGAGGCAGAAGAGGGGAGGCAACGCTGCTGCTACCTCGTGAAGAAGGCCGGGGTCTGGTTCTCCACCTTCACTCCAGTCTGGGAAGGGAATGGAAAAGAAGGGAGGAGGGAAGGAGAGCAGTCTTCCCGCCTGCCTGAACCCTTCCTTCCACCTCCTCCCTACCGCGGGTGTCTTTTGTGGACACGTGCAGTTTCTCCCTATATGAGTTATGGGTTTTGAAGTATTTTCTCATTGTTTTTCATGGTTTTTTGAGTGAAGGACATACATTGGGTTGTTAAATGTATTGTGTCCAAATTTGGTGTCAATTCGTTCAGTAGTTTTTGAGTTATGTTAATCCCACAAATGAACATTACATTTTTATTTATATAGATGTGTTCTGTAACAGAAAGCATGGCTGTTATGATCATCACTATGAGGAAATTACATTTGTCGTACAGGGTGAGGCAGCATAACTTCTTTTTTTCAAAACTTAATCAAACCCATTGTATGAATCAGATTTTTTTAAAAAAAATTATAATGTAGACACATACCTAAAGTTTTGTTTTGCATAGTTTTGAAGATTAAATTAGGTAGGTGACGTCCCCCATTCTCAATTTTCCAAACACTGAGTAAACCGATTTCTAGCGTTTGTCATGACTCTTGCCAGCATAGCAGGCATTATGTTGGCAATTTCTTCCTGGATGTTGGTTTTCAAATCTTGTAGGGCCCTTCACATAAACACAAGATTTCAAAAAACCCCATAGAAAAAAATCACAAGGGGCCAAATCTGGAGAGGGGGCCGGCCACTCCAAATCCGCTCGAAAAGTAGGCCTCAACGGCAAAAGCACGCTCCTCACTGTTCCAACGCATGATGGCGACTGAACTGTGTCAGGACAAAACTTTATACTCCCACCTCTCAAACGAGACCACTAGCGCTCCACTACGTCTTCAACCGACTGAACGGCGCGCATTTAAAAAAAGGAAGTTATGCTGCCTCACCCTGTATATAAGATTGGGGCCTAGGCATGGGTGAAAAACATTTAAACCTCATAGGCTAAAGATTATTTGTATCTGAAACAGAAAGTCAAAGTCGTTCTCATTCCTGAAATTTTTACAAGAAATTGTCATAATGATATCTAGTAAGATTTGAGGGTTTTTTTTACCATCACATGAAACACCCAGAGGTCAGTACAGGGGAGCAGTTGATCTGCATGTAAGAAAAATGTTCCCTTTCCTCAGAGTGGACCACCAAATGATGACATTACCAACTCAAGTCAAGGTGCCTAGTATTTAAGTCTATATTGTACTTCCTATGCAGAAAATTACAGATGTACTTTTTCTGGCCTCTTCATTATAGGACTGGCTCTGTTGAAATTGGAGGTGCAGTTCTATGTTCATGCTTTTGGAAGAAAACACCATTAAGCAAAGTGCTGAGTATGCTGAGTATTTCTGCTGCATATAAGGAAAGCATATACCCTCTACATTATTACAGTGTTTCCATACAATAACTTACACATAAAGCTTTTAATGTATTTGAATATAATATTTCAAACAAACATACTTGATAACATTATTTAAAACACTGGAGAATTTTCTGGCAAATCTTCTAAGTCTGCTTGATTGATTGTGATAAGAAAATCCACATAATTGATTCTGATGATAAATACCAGGAGATGAGTTGCTTACCCCCAGAACCAAAAGGAACATGTACCATAAATAAGTACAATGGGTACTGTGCTGCTTACAGTATTTAACTTCACTCAGTGATTTCTTCTACCCAATTGATCTTTCTTTTTTTAAAAGCCATCAACTCAATGTTTGATTGCCGTGAATAATGTTAAAAGTAGAAATATCGGCATTAGTGTGTTTCTGTTCAAATGTGGGTGTTTTCAAAGTAGCTTCTAAAAAGAATGCTTTATTTGGTAACTCTAAAAAATTAAAACAGATTTTATCAACTCTGGGATTGACTGCAATATGCGAATAGGGACAGCTAGAAAATCAATGTGGATTCAGAAAATAAAGGCTTGTTACGAATGCATGAATGTGTTGCTTCATAGTCAACCTGTGATTAAGGTTTCTCTCCTGATATATCTTTTGTACAGCAAGTGCTATGTAAAATATAACAATGAAATGTGGGTTTTCTGTTACCCTTTTAAGGTGCTTCATTATCTCTGAATGGCTTCTAGTTCATTAGCAAGATCAGTAGATGCACATGAATTTAAAACAAGTTGCATACATTATTCAGATCACTTGACTGTTCTACAATAGCAGAAGGTGACAGATATTTATTTTCAAGGTGAAAACGTTGGTCAGAATTGTCAGAGAGGTACAGAAATTGATATCCCTGTTTCTTTCTGTAGAGTTGAAACTTCAGATATCTACAAAACTTGAACATAAAATACCATTTTTTTCATGAAATCCAGACATAGATAATAAGTAGATGCACAAGAGAAACAAAGGTTATTCTGTGCATAACATGGAAGAATTATAGGGTTCTGGGGTAGAAGAAATTCTCAAGTTTTTCAATTAAAGCCCAGAGGATAGGTATTTTAGATTCTCTTAGCTGGATTATTTTAATATAAAGTATAAGATATGTTTCAGGACTTCACATGGATATGCAAAACTGTGGGTAATAGGTGAACTATTGAACATATGACTTTTAGTGAAAACAGTTGCACTGGAGTTTCTTGGGTCTTGCGGTTTGTTTTTTGTATTTTTTTCAACCTAAGCCCCCTCCCCTTCTTCTGTTTTTACACGAGCATTAACAAAATCCATGGATAATAACACAGCCCAACCAAAAAAAAAAAAAAGAAGCTTTTTCTTGTTGTCTTTGTTTTTAGGCCTGTACCTGGGGTTATTTAGGGTGTTGATTCAGAAAATTGCATTGGATAGACTACATCAGCTCTAGATGATTAAATATGGTTTTCTGTGGGTGAACAAATAGCGACTACTGGATGGCATATGTTCTGTATCAGAAACTGGAGCTGATGTGGTCTATCCAATGCAATTTTCTGAATCAGCACCCCAAATAACCAAATCAGATCTAAATTTGACCAAAAACATTCGTAACCATTTTGTTTTGTTTTTTGTTTTTTAATGATTTTTATTGTGCATTTTTATATTTACAACAAAATCAGAGAAAGGTGAGAAAAGATTATGAGAAAGAAAAGAGAGAGAAGACAGATAATGGTAGTAATAACCATCACATATATAAACATTACAAGTAGCCCCACCACCTCCCCAACAAAGTCCTAAAAGATAATTGTACTTCCCAAAGTCTTCTGAGGATTAATAAATTTCTGGCTTGTTTTAAACTGTTCATTCAGATCTTCTCGTATTCACTTTAAAGAGTCTATTTTTTCATAAGTTAGACAAGTCTATCATGAGTGGAATCTTCCTTGAATTGATAAAGTCTCTGAAGCCTGACCAATCCGTTTTTTCACGGGTATTGTTTAATTTCTGTGTTAAACTGTCCATTTGCACTAAGTCAAATACTTTGATGATCCAGTCTTCTGCTCTTGATATTTCTTCTTGTTTCCATAGCTTTGCGATTTGTAGTCTGGCTGCGGGGCTGAGCAGGAAAAGCATTTTCTCCTGGTTTTTAGTTAGTTTTACTTCAGATATCCCTAATAGGTAAATTTCTGGTTTTAGAGGGAAGCTGGTTTTTAAATTTTTTTGGGTCATATCGTGTATTTCCTTCCAATATTTTTTAATTTGTTTACATGTCCACCATGCATGTATGAAGGTCCCTTTTTCTTCCTTACATTTCCAACATGTATTAGATATCCCTTTATTAAATTTGGCGAGTTTTTCAGGGGTATAATACCAGCGGTATAACATTATATACCAATTTTCTTTTAAATCATTGGCTGCCGTATATTTCAGTTTTTTGATTCGTAACCATTTTGGTACTAATGTTGGAGAGTGGTCCCTCGTAAAAGTGGTCCCTGGTCAAGTGGTCCCTGGTCAAAAAAAGGTATAAAAGGGAAAAACTGTAGAGTTGAGGTGGTGGCTCTTGGGTGGTGCCTTTCCCTCTCAAGCTTTGCACCACTTTTGTCATGGTTTGGTCCTGTGATATACTAGCCAACTGGGTTGCTAGTTTTTTTGGTGGTAGCTTTACTTAATAGGCTCGATTTGTCTCTTAGGAAGCCCTTTAGTATCAAGTTATTAATGTCAGTTCACTTCTGCTCTTCTGCTTAATATGAGAAGATGAATTTGCTATTTACACGCATTCGACATTTCTCCAGAGATACTCGACTCTTTAGAAATTTGATAGAAGTGCATAGATTTTGATGCTGAAATAGTGTCAGAATCATAATGGTTTCCATAATTTTTGATCCTGGTCAAACTAACTAACTTGAGAAGTGCACGGAATTACAGTTAGCTTCATTAGAAAGATATTTCGGAAATAAAGGTTGTTCCTTTGACTTGTCTTTCTCCTTGAGTGTTATTTGTATTGTAACCCTGTGGTTTCTCTTTTCCATAGTGGTGTGGAATAAATAATTAATGCATCCTGTCAAAGCAAAACGGTTTGACAACTGAGTGTGAAGTGACATGTGTCCTTCACAAGCTGCATTGTGACGTTGTATCATTTATCCTTGAAATGGTTGGTTGCCCAGACAACGAACACTATTGCTTCTTTTCCCGGGGTGAACTGTTATGTGAGTCCAAAGAAGTAGAATACATAACGCTCCTGATTTTTCATCATAGTTAAAAGATCAGGAGCAAGTTCTTTCTCTACCAGTGTTAATCATGTTGTATTACCTCTGCAATTGTGATAATTAACATGGTTCGTTCCCCTTTACCTAGGTAAAATGTATTTTACAGGTGGAAACTCTATGTCTTTGGTATTACTCTCAACCTATATATATATAAATGCTCTTTTCATAATGAGTGCCTTAAAAACAAAAGAACCAATGAACGAAATCACACCAAATTCGGCAACAAAACACCTCACAACACAAGGAGTGATCATCACTCAAAAATTATGATTTTGTCATTTGAGAGTTGTAGTTGCTGGGATTTATAGTTCACCTACAATCAAAAAGCATTCTGAACTCCATCAATGATGGAATTGAACCAAACTTGGCACACAGATCTCCCATGACCAACAAAAAATATTGGAAGGGTTTGGTGGGCATTGACCTTGAGTTTGGGAGTTGTAGTTCACCTACATCCACAGAGCACTGTGGACTCAAACAATGATGGATCTGGACCAAACGTGGTACAAGCACTCAATACGCCCAAATATGACACAGATGTAGTTTGAGGGAAATAGATCTTGACATTTGGGAGTTGTAGTCACTGGGATTCACAGTTCACCTACAATCAAAGAGCGTTCTGAACCCCATGTACGACAGAATCGGGGCAAACTTCCCACACAGAACCCCCATGACTAACAGAAAATATTTAAGGCCATCCAATCCAACTCCCTTCATCAGGGCAAGAAAACATAATCAAAGTCCTCCTGACAAAGAGCCATCCGGCCATAGATAGATATAGATAGATAGATAGATAGCTATGATTCACACACAGAGAGATATAGTATCATAGATTTGAAAGGGTCCCTTAAAGAAGGACAATGATATGTTGCATGTTCCAGAGTAGGCAAACCAGACACTCTCCACATCAACACTGACAAAGAAACAGCAAGAAATACTGTTTACCCACAAGCATAAAGGAATTACAAATATTAGAAACCAACACTTTCTAATTACTTTACTTTCCAGATCAACAGACTGGGCCACAGCAACGTGTGGCAGGAGACAGCTAGTGGCTAATAAAATATTTAAAATAGTTGAATCAAAAAGCATATAAAGGCAATTAAAACGTCATTGGCCTAAATCTAGAGTTGGATCTATTGAACTAATGGGAACTTGGTATGTCAGAACATTTGTAAGTTCAGATGTGAGTTTGGATTAGCTGTTAAATTTTGGTTAAAGTAAAATATGAAACATTACATTATCCCAGCACATATAACCTTTGACATTTCACGGTGAAATCTCTTTACTGGGTGCCAAACATTGTTAAAAAAATGAGATGGCATTTCAAAGTTGAGATGCCAGAGCTGAAGAGTTCCTCTCTCTGGTCACAGCCTAATCGATCTGAAGAAACAGTTGCTAGAGCTAAACAGATATTTTAAGAATGATATTTTATAGTAGAGACCCTGGGTTTGAATCCCACCCCCAATTACTGCTGAAGATCTGCTATATACAATGGTGTGTAAACAGGTGTCCCTTATATAAAATAGCAGACAACTAATGACTGCAAAGGGAGCCTGAAGATCTGTAAGGATCTGTGCTCTAGCAGGAGGCTTCAGCAAGGCATGCCTGCACACAGCATAATGCTCAACGTGCAGCAGAATCAAGGTTTGCCTTGAAAATATATGTCAGCAATCTGAATTATATTTAGAATTGGACTAGTAGTCAGTGAAGCTGATTAACAAGTGCTTACTTTGTGGTAGCGGGTTCCAGTCAAGTGTCTGACTTTGAGCCCAGGATTGTAGCAGTTTGGTGTGTGTGTGTGTGTATCAGTTAAAGGAAGAATCTATATAAATAAAAATGTAATGTTCGTTTGTGGGATTAACATAACTCAAAAACCACTGGACGAATTGACACCAAATTTGGACACAAGACACCTAACAACCCAATGTATGTCCTTCACTCAAAAAAATTGATTTTGTCATAAGGGAGTTGTAGTTACTGGGATTTATAGTTCACCTACAATCAAAGAGCATTCTGAACTCCACCAATGATGGAATTGAACCAAATGTGGCATACAGAACTCCTATGATCAAGAGAAAACACTAGAAGGGATCGGTGGGCATTGACATTGAGTTTGGGAATTGTAGTTCACCTACATCCAGAGAGCACTGTGGACATAAACAATGATGGATCTGGACCAAACTTGGCATGATTATTCCATATGCCCAAATATGAACACAGATGGAGTTTGGTGGAAATAGACCTTGACATTTGGGAGTTGTAGTTACTGGGATGTATAGTTCACCTACAATCAAAGAGCATTCTTAACCCCACCAACGACAGAATTGGGGCAAACTTCCCACACAGAACCCACATGACCAACAGAAAATACTTAAGGCCATCCAGTCCAACTCCCTTCAGGGCAAGAAAATCTAATTAAAGCCCTCCTGACAAAGAGCCATCCAGTCATAAATATAGATAGATATAATTCACACACACACACATAGATATAGTATCATAGATTTGAAAGGGACCCCTAAAGAAGGATAATTATATGTTGCATATTCCAGAGCAGGCAAACCAGATAATCTCTACATTAACACTGACAAAGAAACAACAAGAAATACTGTTTACCCACAAGCATAAAGAAATTATATATATTAGAAACCAACACTTTCTCATTATTTTCCGCATTACCAGACTGGGCCACAGCAACGCGTGGCAGGGAATGGCTAGTATAAATATAAATTAGGACATTGCCCACCCCCATGAAATTTTGCTTTACCCTTCCAATTTTTCTTCTTGTAATAACATATAAATTCAGTTGAGCATTTAGAACTAGAGTTTAGGCCTCCAAAGAAAGTGACCAGAAAAATGAGACCACAGCAAACATAAGAGTTCTGGGCATCAATAAATCCCAACATTTCACTCTCTGCAGTACTAGAAATGTGGAAATTGAAGGAAAATTTGATTTGATGAGGCAAAATTCTCATTTGGAATTCTCTTCCACGACACCCCTGCTTTCGACTAAAGGTAACTTGTCTTGAAAGGTAACCATGAGCACAAGGTTTTGCAATAGTCTAGTTCAGAGGCTGTGAGAATCAACATGGTGTTAGCGTTTTTAGCGGTACTTGGAAATGCATAAAGTACTAGTTCAAAATATCAGCCCTGTCACATCATGAAGCATTTATTCTATATGCTACTTCTGCTGTGGAGGAGAATGATCTTCATTGTCAAGCTCTTTATTCAGAAATTATAACTAGTATTTAGAAACACTATTCTTGGCATAATTAAAATTTTATCTTAAATTTTCTTCACTTGTGTGCTCTCATTCCTGATTGACTTAAGGAGTAATCATTAGGGACAAGAAAAGATAAATGCAAGTATTTCATTCTTCCAAATGGAAAATGCCTAAGTACTGTATTTAAAATGAACTGAATTCTGACTTTGGATTTGAAGGCAAGGCACCAAGTCAGTTTGATGAAAAGGGAAGAATATTACTCCTGGAACTGATGGCAAATGGAATAGCACTTGTGGGAACATTGTGATACTTATGGGTTTGAGGAAATAAGATGTTTAAAGCAGAAAGCTGATGTCTAAGGGCACATGCTGTTAAAAAACCCAGGTATCGCTCTTATTGACTAGCTAAATAGCTGTTATCAATATTAAAATAGAAGGATTCCTTCTGATGAAAAACAGAACTTTTTATTTTATTGCTTCTTGGACACTCCCATAAAAATGTGTTCCAGCCAGAATTCTCAAATTAAGGCCATTATGATGTGGACATATCATAAAATGGCATGACTCATTAGAAAAGAGGAAAATGATTGCTAAACTGGGGAGCAATAGGAAAAGAGGAAGATAGCATCACAGGGGGGTAGATGGATAGGCACTCGCAAAGAAGCCACATCCTTGAGTTTCCAGAATGGGAGTAGGGCTGTTGATGACACGGGGGCTTTGATAGCTCTCAGTCAGAGGGTTACCATAATTCAAGGTGGCTTCCTGAGAATGAACAACACAACCAAATCTTTCTTTGTTAATCCTTTTTATGCTACTTCTAAGAGTTTCTGTTCATGACTACATAAGCACAAAACCCAGAATTCACCTTAAATGTCTTCATAAAGTACAGCTACTTCTGGTGAGCATCTCTTGCATTGGGCAAAGTTGGAGTATATTCCAGAGTTTGCTGGAATCTCCAGAATATCACACACCTTTGGAGCAGTCTGGACAGCCTCATCGGGTCCAGTTTGGCTGTGTTGCTGCCACTTCCACATCTGGCCATTGTTGGACATCTTTGTTGGCATCAGCAAACAGTATGAAGGGAAAGGGATTTCTGCTCCTTCTTCCTGGTTGTGTGAACAGTCCATCAGACATCAACAGGGGAGTCCATGATGACCAGAAGCTTGCAAATTCAGCTAGGGGCAGCTGTGTCTTCGGCTACACTAAGATCCAACCGTCCAGGTGGAGTGCCTGCACTCCCCAGCTATGTAAACAATCGCTCTTAATCCAAGGCTGCTCGAGGGCACATTTACACTACATTACCCATATTAGATGATCCTCAGTGTTCCCAGCAGGAAATGCCTCACTTGGAAATTGGGGTTTGAAAGTCTTCTATTCCTTATTGCTTGATTGTGTGGCTTTATGGACACATCTCTGTATACTTTGCTCACCCTTCTACTCCTTATAATAGTATTAATGTTATCATTCTTCTCCTTTGGTGTTAAGAAGTAGAAGAGAATTTAACAAGTTGCTTGTTTTTCTCCTTTTGCTCAGTCTTGTTTTCTATTAGGGGAACAAGGGCTGAAAGGCAACAAAGGTATTTTCTGTATTGTCGAAGGCTCTCGTGGCCAGAATCACTGGGTTGTTGTAGGTTTTTTGGGGCTATATGGCCATGTTCTAGAGGCATTTTCTCCTGACGTTTCGCCTACATGTATGGCAAGCATCCTCAGAGGTTCGAAGGCTTTCATGGCTGGAATCACTGAGTTGTTGTAGGTTTTTTCGGGCTATATGGCCATGTTCTTGAGGCATTCTCTCCTGATGTTTCGCCTGCATCTATGGCAAGCATCCTCAGAGGTATTTTCTCCTTCCCACCATATCAACTATACATAGTAGAACCAATGAAAGTTTACAGGACTTTTGAAACCATTTATGTAAGGTAGGGGGACTGCATCTGTGCTGCATCTTCTTCTGTTGCTCATATGTGGCTTCAGAGGAATCCATAACTTAGAGGGGCCACATCTATATTCCTGCATCACAGTAAGTGTTTGCCATGGCAGCCAATATGGCAGGCTGATCAAATGGTGAAGTGTGTCTGGGCCAGCTTCACCATGAACATATTGGATTTAGTACTGGACAAAACAAAAACGGTTTGCCAATAAGATAGAAATGAAGATTTTGTTTTCTTAAAAGATGAAGCTTTTAGGAGAAGTTAAGATCAACACAGTTTGGTATAGGTAAACTTTTTTTTTTGCTGTCTTCTTGCTTTTCAGTTTCTTTTGATATTATTTTATTCTAGTCAGGTGAAATTATATTATATTTAGGTGTTTGCAATAACCTGCAGTTAATTCTCTCCATTAAAACATCTCTGAAAGGGAGGCTAGTCAGGGAGAGTTCTTTGCCCAGGGCCACTCACCGACTTTTATTTCTAAGCGAGGACTGAGTGTAAATGGCTCTTCTTTGGGGCTAAATGAATACTCAAAATGAAGTTCCAAAAATGGCAACATATTGTGGTTAGGCTCTTGTGTGTAATTTAGAAAACAAAGCTAGATGATGGTATGTCAAGCAGCAATCAATACCACAATATAACAGCCTTTTAAATCCCTTTATCTCTACTTTCAGTTGAAATTGAGCAGTGAAATGCATTGCAGCAGAGCTGTAGCAGATCAGTCTGCAAAGTGGCTTCTCAAAGTGGAAAAAATTCAACCAGCTACTACAACTTTTCAAATGAGAAATCAAAAATATGTCCTCCTGCCCCCCTTTTTGTAGGATGGCTTATTGATCCTTTTGTGAGCAAAATTCAAAGTTAATGCTGTGATTCATAAAGGCCTAAGTGATGTAGGTCTGATAAAATACTTGCAGTTTTCCTTTGGTTATCATTTGTAGAAATACACGCAATTGAAACATTTTTATGCCTTTTTAAGCACTCTCTTTAACCCAATCTCCTTTCCCTTATTTTCCCTTCAGTAAGTATGACACCGATTCAACACTTAAGGTACATTTCATCAGCACGTTGAAAGAGTATTATTGATGAAAATGTCTTTATGTTTGTGTTCTCAATAAACTTCTATGTCTAGAAGTATAGGAAGGGTAGCAAAATAAACGCTGAAGGCACGGACTCAAAATTTAATACTCAATAAAATCTGTTACGTCATCAGTATGGGAATATCTAAAATAACTGAAAGCATTTAGGTCTGAAGCAGGATTTGAAAGATTCTTTGACTCTGTCCTCTTCAGATTTGCCATAAAGATTATATTGTAGGCAGTTTTGATTCTATAAAATCTCAAAATATTAAAATTATGAATTAATATACCTAACCCTAACCCTAACCCTATCCCTTATTTGAAATGTTTGGAATCAGAGGTGCTTTGGATTTCTTGTTTGATTTTGGAAAACCTGTATTTGCATATACATACATCATAAGATGCCTTGAAGCCCATCTCCATGGTGTCTCATGATATATGTATATGCAAATATAGGTTTTCCAGAATTCCCCCCACCCAAAAAGTGAAAAATAAATGATTTTTGTGTATCAATGTGGGTTCCATACCCACGTCTAAACACAAAATTCATTTATTCATCACACATACAATTTATACATAGCCTGAATGTAATTTTGTGTAAAAGTGTGTAATACTGCGGGGAAAAATGACCTAGATCATGGGCTGTGATATTCTAATTACTTGTAAATAATGAAGCTGATACATTTTCACACAGATATTATATTTATTTAGATTAACAAAAGAGTTCATCTCAGTTAATGTCTATGTGTAATTTAAAACACCCTCTTGTAGAACACTAGGATAATTCCTCTTATTGAGCTAGTAGCATTCATTTGTATTAACACGCTGCTACTTTATGTGACATTAGTAGATTTGTTAAAGCAGGTAATAAGGAATGCTACTTTACTTTGAAGTCAGCTATCCACATCTTTTAGTGACCATTTATGGAGATATGTTTATGGAAATATGTTTCATTCCTTCTTGTGCAGAAATATTGACATATGTATAAATCTTAAACTTCAGATTGTCTTTAAACATTTGCTTTCCCATAATAACTACTGAACTTTTAATTACACCTGTTATTTCTAACACATGTTTGAGGTAGATCTGTAATTGGTCAAGCAGCCGAACCCAAATGGTGCTCACCAATGGTTCCTCTTCATCCTAGAAAGAAGTGACTAGTGGAGTGCTCCAGAGTTCAGTCCTGGGCCCAGTAGTGTTCAGTATCTTTATTAATGACACCAAATTAGGAGAGATAGCTAATATTCCATAGGACAGGATCAAAATTCAAAATGACCTTACCAGATTAGAGAGCTGGGCCAAATCTAACAAAATAAATTTCAACAAGAATAAATATAAGATACTACACCTAGGCAGAAAATGCACGGTTACATCGGTGTTTCGACACAGCCATATAAACCAGTTATTTTACTTTTTGTCAGCTGCTCAGGAAATCTGGTGAGATTCTAGGTCTTAAATAATGAAAGTGGTTGTTAATCTTATAGTTAATTATTGGTGGAAGTATACAATTATAAAGTGTCACTGAATACTTTACTCATGGTTAATGTTACCCCTCCCCCTTATGTACTTTAAAGGTCAGTTGATTTTAGGTACATGCATTTGTTAATACTGAGGGTGAGCCGACATAGCAAAAAAACTTCGTTCACTTCAAATCCACTGCTGGTGGTCCTCAGGACTTTTGTCAGCTTCTAATGAGTATCACATGCTTTTGAAGGTTAAACTGAGTTTGCCCCATGTTGGGCAAAGTTGAGGTATATTCTGGAGCAGGGGTCCTCAGACTTTTTAAACAGAGGGCCAGTGAAGTCCCTCAAACAGAGGGCCGGATTATAATGTGAAAAAAAAATGAATGAATTCCTATGCACACTGTACATATCTTATTTGTAGTGCAAAAAACACTTAAAAACAATACAATAATTAAAATAAAGAACAATTTAAACAAATATAAGCTTATTAATATTTCAATGGGAAGTGTGGGCCTGCTTTGGGCTGATGAGATAGGATTGTTTTTGTTGTGTGCTTTCAAGTAGTTTCAGACTTAGGTTGACCCGGAGCGAGGGCCGGGTAAATGACCTTGGAGGGCTGTATCTGTCCCCCGGGGCTTACTTTGAGGACCCCTGTTCTGGAGCGTACTGGAAACTTTGGAGTATTCTAAGCTTTGAGTCAAATTCAGAATCGGATCTGATTCAGACTATCCACTGTTCAGATGAAATATGAGTAGCATAAACCTTTCCCTGCACTCATTATAGAAACATAGAGTTGGAAGAGACCTCATGGGCCATCTAGTCCAACCTCCTGCCAAGAAGCAGGAAAATCGCATTCAACACACCCCCAACAGTACAGGGAAATAGGATGGATTGTGCCTATGCCACTTCTGGAATTCCATTTGGAGTTCTGGTCGTTATGGGTGCCCCGTTCACTCATCTTGTTGGTTGTGCTGTTGAGGTGCCTCTGCTGATGTCAGAATGGGACAGTGACAATGAGGGCCCTTTGACTGGCTGGGAGCAGTGGCAGTGACATGGAAAGTGAGCTTACGGTCCAGTGGGTCCAGTGTAGTGTAGGCCAGCTAGACTGGATACCAACACAGTGTCACAGCGGCTGCATCTGGCCCCTGATTTAGTGACCAGTGTAGACATGCCCTTAGTAAATACTTTGTAGAACTGAATGGCAGAATATATGTACTAAAATAGATTTTTAATATTTGAGAACACAGAAATGCTGGACCACTCCAACAACCACCATGTCAGACTACACAGAGAAGCCATTGAAATCCACAAGCATGTGGACAATTTCAACAGAAAGGAGGAGACCATGAAAATGAACAAAATCTGGCTACCAGTATTAAAAAACTCTAAAATTACAACAGAGAGGAAACAACCAGGCACATCTTAACACCTCTCAACAAAAGATTCCCCCAGGCTCAGCCAGGCCTTCAAATGCTAATGAAGGTGGTCAGTTGAAACATTCACACCTAGCTCCAGCAGAGATGAGCTCTTTGCCCCACCCCAGTCATTCCACAGATATATAAACCCATTTTCCTAATTCCAACAGACCTCACTACCTCTGAGGATGCTTGCCATAGATGCAGGCGAAACGTCAGGAGAAAATGCCTCTAGAACATGGCCATATAGCCCGAAAAAATCCACAAGAACCTAGATTTTTAATAATTCATCAGCTTGTAGTTATTTATTTGTTGCTTGCTGTAGTATGTTGGTATGCTGTGTTTTGGTAATTTTCATGTTAATAGTGCAAAGGGTGGAATATAACTATCCTCCAATGAAACAATATTACAACTTCATTTTCCATTTTCTTCCTTTAGTGACCTCAATGGCAAACAGTGTTTTGGTTTGTGTTAACACTATCCTTTTATTGTCATGTGACTGATATCACCCTGATTGCCTATTGCAGAGGAGTTGTACATATATATAATATTATTAATATTGCCTGCAAATTCTTTGGTTTGATTACCTACTACAATACTCAAAATCTTTCTCATCTTTATAGGTTTTGTGTCTTAATAGTAATAATAATAATAATAATAATAATAATAATAATAATAATAATATTCATGGCATGCAGGGTTCTATTAAACAATCTTCATTCATTTTTGTTCTTCTTCTAGGTATTGCTTCTATGACAGTTCCAGTATACATTGCGGAAGTTGCTCCACCTCATCTAAGAGGCAGATTAGTAACTATAAATACACTCTTCATCACAGGAGGACAGTTCTTTGCAAGTGTTATAGATGGAGCCTTTAGTTATCTTCCAAAAGATGGATGGAGGTTGGTGGTATGGTTTTCTTTTAAATTAAAAATGAAATTGCAGTATTTCCTTTGAACAATTGTAAAAAGGATGAATGCTGTCAAGGGTGACACAAATACACCCCCACAATATTGTATTTAAAAATGCTATCAGAAAAAGGTTTCCTTACAGACTTGACATGAATAGGCTATTTTTTACAGATAGTCCCCGAGTTACAATCATCTGACTCAGTTATAAATGGGAGTAAGACAACAGTAAGTGAGAGAAATCTACCCCTCTGAAGGGAAATTCACTCCTGAATGAGTTGTCATGGGGAAGATGCTTCAGCTGAAGCTTTCTCACCAATCCTTGTTTCCACAACAAGCCATTTTTTTTCAAAATCCAAATATCACAGGGACAGGAAATTATGTGTCATCTTCTGAACAGGGGCACAGATAGCAAAAGAAACACAACAGGGATGTTATCCTCCCCTATGTTCTCAAAAACTAATACAAGGATGAAGTTACACTTTTTAAAATGTGCCTGTTCTGACTTACATACAAGCTCAACTTAAGAACAGACATACAGAACTGATCTTGTTTGCAACTTGGAGACTGCCTGAATTCACATGGAATCTTTTTTTTTTGTCTTTTGTTCTTTGTTAACTGTGGTCCTCAATGTTTCCATTGACTGAATCTTTTCAGTAAACAATTGTTAAAGAAGTCCAACTAAAATGAAATCTCTTGGGTGTTATGCATTGCAGCATAAAAAGGTTTTTAGAGAATGCTGCCAGTATGCATGGTTTCCTTCTCTGTGCACTTAAATCCAGTCCTTTGCTAGTTATTTGCAAGAATAGCAGTTTAAAAAATGAAACCCTTTAAAAAAACAGTTTGGAGTATGTTATCAACTGTCTGAAAAACAAAAGTAATTTTGAATGGATGTTTATGTTGTTCCAAATTTCCATTAATTTATTCAAGCCTGTTTTCTGTTTACACTCTGAAGACAATGTGACTCGTGTTTAGGAATTCAAAGAAGTTTCATTGGAATTGATGGTTTCAATGAAGATAGCCTTATCACATCTTTTCAGACCTTTTGCAAGAAAAAGCATGTCTTGTCTCAAATATTTGCAAGACTGGTGTGGCATCCCAAAAATAAATTATATGTTAAATGATTCATATATTTTAAATACAAACTAATTGTACGAGGGGTATTTTTAAAGTAAGGTCCGTTTGAACATAAGTATACAACGAAAATTTATTTCAAAAAAGTAAATTTATTTTCAGAAAGTACATAGTTCACTCTATTTTTCGACATAGTTGCCAAGTTTGTTCAAACAGTTATCATACCTCTGAACCAATTTTAAAATACCCTCTTCATAAAAACTTGCCGCCTGCTCCGATAACCAAATCGTCTGTAATCAAAGAAGGGCGACCGGAGCGGTCCTCATCATGGACGTTGTCACGGCCATTTTTGAATTGTCGTACCCACTTACGCACTTTGCTTTCACTCATAACAGTATCACCGTACACTTCACAAATCTGTCGATGAATTTCCTTGCTGACAAAAACCGTATCACTGAGTGAATCTCACATGCGGAGGGTGAGTTGATAGTCTTAAACATTTTTAAAGTACAGAACAGAACCGTACAGGTTAGCTACAGAGCGGAAACTGAGCACAGTTGTTCCTGAGGCATGCCGGTACACGACGCAGGCGCTTGTTGCGGAATGCGCGAGAACTACTAGCGTCTACAACAAAACGGACCTTACTTTAAAAATACCCCTCGTATTTAATTTGTATAATTGAAAAAAAAATGCACATAACCATGATTCAGTCAGTAGACGGAATTGTCTCAACTCGTCAAATTAATAAGTGTGCAAGTTAGAAAAAAGGCATAAACAAAAGTCTGAGCAAATTTAAAATAGGAAAAGGGATTTTTATCATTATTTCTGCATGTAACATTAGAAATAATATATTCAAGGTTCCCTGGAACTCACCATTATAGCAGTGTTGGAAGGAAAAACATGCTCCCTCCATCTACCGTATATTCCGGCTTATAAGACGACTGGGTGTATAAGACGACCCCCAACTTTTCCAGTTAAAATATAGAATTAAGACGACTCCCATGCATAAGACTACGCCCGCGTATAAGACGACCCCTGACTTTTGAGAAGATTTTCTTGAGTTAAAAAGTAGTCTTATATGCCAGAATATACTGTACTTATTTAGAGAGAAAACAGTGTGTATCAAAAAGTAGCTAACACCTTAAAGCAGGGGTCCTGAAACTAAGGCCCGTGGACCGGATACGACCCTCCAAGGACCTTTACCCAGCCCTCGCTCATGGTCAACCTAAGTCTGAAATGACTTGAAAGCACACGACAACAACAACAACAACAATCCTATTTCATCAGCCAAAAGCAGGCCCACACTTCCCATTGAAATACTAATAAGTTTATATTTGTTAACATTGTTCTTCATTTTAATTATTGTATTGTGTACGAGATATGTGCAGTGTGCATAGGAATTCATTCTTTTTTTTTTTCAAATTATAATCCAGCCCTCCAACAGTTTGAGGGACTGTGACCTGGCCCTCTGTTTAAAAAGTTTGTGGACCCCTACCTTAAAGCCTTGCTGTTGCCTATGAAAAGAATTTTGCTAAATCTGACTTAAAACAGACACGTTTGTTTTCTTTCCACCCTCTTCCAGGTATATGCTGGGTCTTTCAGCAATTCCAGCTGTAATACAGTTTTTTGGCTTCCTTTTTCTTCCTGAAAGTCCCCGCTGGCTTATTCAAAAAGGGCAGACTCAAAAAGCACGTCGAATCCTGTCTCGGATGCGGGGAAATCAAACAATTGATGAAGAATATGATAGTATCAAGAACAACATAGAGGAGGAAGAAAAAGAAGTTGGTGCAGGTAGTCTGAATTTCTGTTGCTTTATTTGCATATTTATTGTTAGTCATTGTGCCATTGCAACAGCCTTTTAACAGCATGCTTTATCATGTATTTATACTGAAAGGTAGATGCCTAAGATGAAACTTAAAAAAGCTGTCTGCTTCATCATGCACAGGTTTACTTACAAGGGAAACTACAAAAACAGAACATAAAGGTCTTGGAATACTGGAAACCACACCAAAAAGGATTATAAAAAGCAATAGTAGTCCTGAATAGATTATCTTTTTTTAATGAATTTGTGGCCCTTTTTTGCACCAGTTATCAGCAAGTTAAGTACATGAGTAATCTCTTGCTTTGGACAGGGCTCTTGATAACCTTTTATTAAAATACATACCTTACTTTACAAACAATCCAATAAGTAGTTTATCTCATCTCTTCTCTCCTGCTCTTTTGTAAGCACTTTTCCCTTCTTCTGGTTATGTAATCTGAAAGGTGGTGTAATAAAAAGAATGCGGAATCAGGAAACATAGTCTTTTTGGTTAATATTGCTCTCCATGTAATTTCAGAGGACAGTACAGAATATACATGCTGCGAAGCCGTGTCTCCCACCGCTTGTTACTAAAAATTTAAAACCGTTCACTTGCTGCCACCAAAATATGTGAGGAAGTCTCCAAAATGAAATAATGGTGTAAAATCCCAAATAAATAGGATCACCACACAGATGTAATAAAGATTTGAGACTTCTAGCTTAAATTGCCACCATAATATAAGTGATATTGGTAAAAATGATCTCTGGTTGTCCTTATCTGTGTTGTGAGGCACCTTGGGTAGTGTGGAATGCTTCAAACGTGGAAAACAGTGAAGGAGGCAAGTTTAAAACACAAAAAGAACAGGTTTATTGTTATCAGAGCGTAAATTGTTGCAAAATTAAACTGTTGAACTTGGCACAAGCTTGATGGATACAAAATGGCTTGGTTGAGTTACATTAAGTCTTCCGATGTTACAATCCTTTAACTCTTTCTACAGTGAGGTACTTTATTATTTCAGTGTTCCCTATTGTGAATATTTACAACTGTTTGTCCTTCACCGGATCAAACCAACGATCTCCAGATTTTCACCACTGGGATCCCTGAAACCCTTTCTTGTTAGATTCTTTTCTACTCAAGCAATCTAACGAGTTTCCACCTTCAGCTTCCTAGCTGGAATAATATTCACAAAACCTAAGAACTAACTGAATTTACACTACTCCACAGAGCCTCCTTGACTCTGCTACTCTCCTCAGGGTCTCATCCGCCTGACTGAAAATAAACTGTCGCTTTCAAACCTTTTTTACCTAAGCTCCGCCCACCTCCTCTGGCTTGTCACCATGGCAACCTATCTCTCTCTCTCAGCTAGGCCCTGGCCACAATGTAAAGCCTAAACACAGTTTGAAACACAGTATAATGAACACTTCTCTACACATGCATACACATACACATATAATATGTGTTACGTATGTGTTTACTTACACATACTATATAGGTGCAAGGGTGTGCATTCACACATGCAGTAAACTAATAGCAATATCAAAGAACATAAATTTGCCTTGAAGTGTTTGAACAAATAAAAGAGGGACATTCAGAGTTTACAGCTTTCTTTTTTTAATCCCTTAAGTCATAAAATGCAATAACTATTTACAGCTCCACTGTGCCTGGAGGTAGATCAATATCTTTTCTTAACAGATCAAGATGTGACTTTTCATCAGATGAAGTGCACATGAAGTATTCTTACTTTTTTAAAAGTAGATTATAAGTAAACCTGCAAAGTCTGAGTTATATATAAGATTTCTGTCCTTTGTCACTGTGCTGGAATCATGTTAGGTCTAAGTCTTGGACTGATGTGATACATGTTCTGGGGTTTGCCAAGCAGCTGTCTGAGTAAAATGATTAGACCCATTATGACAGAATATAACAAAGAGATTCTATGACAAAAGCACCCTGAATGCTGAGAGAGAAGAGATGCTATTGTTGTTCTTTCATTCCATAGTTTTTCTCTCAGTAAGATTTCTGAAACTGAGCAGAATTCTAGGAGAAGCCTCCACTGCTTCAGCTGTCTGTCCCCTTTTCACTTAGCTCTGTAGTTGCCATGGGTGGGAGAGATATTTCTTGTTGTGGTTGCTTGTCTATAAGTCAAATTGTAGTGGTATTTTCTCGAACTGAGTATAGTTCAAAGCCTTTGCAAGACTTGGTGAATACAAGTTATTTCTCCAAAATAAGCTTTATTCATGATAAAGAATGTAGCAACAGTGAGGTATACAGTAGATAAACATTGCAGTTGTTTTGCTGATGGAGTCCAGCATCACTTCACAGCTAATGGTAGACATTGGTTCTAAACAGCTGATTCAACACAGAGTATTCTTGGTTTAGAATAGAGTTTCATATGGCTGATTAAATGAGGAGACTCTGGCACCCTCTGGGGTGAGACTGATGGAAGATGAAGTCTTGAGGATTATATAGTGCAGGAGCTAACCAAAACAAACAAAAACAAATAATTGTGCAAACAAGACCAATCTCCTCCTCTTACCCTGAAGCTTTGAAAACTATGCAGACAGGTTAATAACAGAGGAAAACGCACTACTCCCATCTGTTCCCAGACTTCTTCGTATTGTTTCTCAAGCTCAAACTACCAAATCAATGTATCAAGCAAAGTCACTATAGGTTGAGCATCCCGGTCTTGGTACCGACTGTGAACTGCCCTGAGTCACCTTCGGGCTGGGTGGGACGGTATATAAATATAGTAAATATATAAATTATCTGGAGTTCCAAAATATTCCAATATCTAAAATTCAAAACATTCCAGTTTCTAGGACTGGCTAAGATGGTGACCCTTTTGCTTTCTGATGGTTCAATGTATACAACTTTGTTATTAAAAATACTAAATAAAGTTATCTTCAGGCAATATATAGAATAAAGGGTATATGAAACATACATTAATTTAATATTTGGATTCAGATCTTCTCTCCAAAATATCCCATTATGTATGTAAGTTATCCACAATAACAACAACAACAACAAAAATGATAAAATTCTAATTCCAGAACATTTCTTGTCCCAATCATTTTAGATAAGGGATACCCACACTGTCCTACAAAATAACCCTTCACCGTACCAGTAGGTAACGGTTAATATTTGTCCCTGATAAAAATGGGACTCCAAAGCCCATCTGCCTACTGTCCCAGTCCCAACTCTCTTGTATGGATCCCTGCAGATAAGAAATCATAGAATCATTGAGTTGGAATAACCGCATGAGCCATCAAGTCCAATAGAGAGTCAAATAGAATGCCTCACTTTGCTTGGTTTGTAAGATCTCAATTATGGCATTATTACTTGGTACTTAGGCAGTAGAATGAAGCAGATAAATAAAGCTAACTTATTCTGCTTCCCCCTCCCACATATGGGTTTGCTTGCACAGCATGCTGTGTACCTCTTTTTGAAGCTTTTTTTTTCCATCTAAGAAATTACTATAAAAATATCCTACTGTATTTCATATGTAAATATAATGGAATTATATGAATGGGCCTCAAGAAGCATTGGTAATAACAAGGCAGCAGGAGATGACAGGATACCAGCTGAACTGTTTAAAATCTTGAAATATGATGCTGTTAAGGTGATACATGCCATATACCAGCAGATATGGAAAACACAAGAATGTCTATCAGATTAGGAAAAAATCAACTCGTATCCCCGTACCAAAAAAAGGGAAATGCTAAAGAATGCTCAGACTATTGTACTGTGGCATTTATTTCACATACCAATAAAGTAAAGCCCAAGATCCTGGACGGTAGACTCCAGCAATACATAGAGAGAGAGTTGTCAGATGTACAAGCCAGGTTTCGAAAAGGCAGAGGAACAAGAGACCATATTGCCAATATCCTCTGGATAATGGAGAAAAGCAGGGAGTTCCAGAAAAACATTTATTTCTGTTTTATTGACTATTCTAAAGCCTTTGACTGTATGGATCATAATAAATTGTGGCAAGTTCTTGGTGGTTGTACAAAGGAAGATAGATGCTTTTGAACTGTGGTGTTGGAGGAAAATTCTGAGAGTGCCTTGGACCGCAAGAAGATCAAACCAGTCCTTTTTCCAGGAAATAAAGCCCCACTGCTCACTGGAAGGAAGGATATTAGAAGCAAAGATGAAGTACTTTGGCCACATAATGAGAAGACAGGAAAGCTTGGAGAAGATGATGATGCTGGGGAAAATGGAAGAAGAAAGGAAGAGAGGGCAGCCAAGGGCAAGATGGAGTGATGGCATCCTTGAAGTGACTGGCTTGACTTTGAAGTTGCTGGGGGTGGCAATGGCCAACAGGGAGCTCTGGCATGGGCTGGTCCATGAGGTCACAAAGAGTCGGGGGACACTAAACAAATAAACAACAAACAACGGATTTTCAGTGTTTAATTAGTTTGAACTGAGAAAGTGTGACTACTATAGTTGTTATTTGCAAAATTAAGTCTTTGAATGGATTTAATAACATCCACCAAAATAAATTTGTTTTAAGCTGCTGTTTTGGATAGCAAGTATTTCATTTCCCTTGTCCAAATGCTAAAATTATGTGATGAAAGCATGCTTTTGATTATTGATTTTAGCCAATGGGTAACAGCTGGTCCATGAGGTCACAAAGAGTCGGAAACGACTGAACGAATGAACAACAACAACAACAAACAGCAAAATTATGCCACCAACTATTAGAAAACATCTAAACAGAAGTAAAATTATTTATAGAACTTTTTAATAAGGAATCAATCTCATATTTATTTATTGCAGTTAAAATGTACACAAAGAAAAGTTTGATGAAGACGCAATGAGTTATGGAGAACGTTTGCTGTTTAGTATTTAAGTGTATAAGCTCAGCATTCTAGTTTTTTATTTAGTTTTTCATGCATTAGTCTGTATCCAGTTATTAGGCATAGCCTGTTGACTTCTATATTCATCAACCTAAGTTGGAGCCTAAGGAGCCCCCAGTGGCACAATGGGTTAAACCCTTGTGCCAGCAGGACTGCTGACCGAAAGTTCAGTGGTTTGAATCCAGGGAGCAAGGTGAGCTTCCCTCTGTCAGCTCCAGCTTCTCATGCGGGAAGCCTCCCACAGGATGGTAAAACATCCAGGCATCCCCTGGGCAACGTCCTTGCAGACAGCCAATTCTCTCACACCAGAAGTGACTTGCAGTTTCTCACGTCACTCCTGACACGAAAAGAAAAATCAACTTAAGTTTTAAAATGTGGATTCATTAGTGATCTTTCTGGCTGCTTGTATTTATTTGCAGAAAATGTTGGTGTGCTGGGGTCCATATAATGATGCCAAAATATAGAGCTTGGCTTGTTCCAGGTTAAAAAATGGCATTTTTTAAACTTCTAACTTGTGACAGCTTATATTGGGGTTTACCTGCCATGAGTAAACTTCTCCCCCCTCCCCCACCCCCCCTCCCTTCCTTTTTAGCTGTAAGTAGTGGAAGTACCATAAATGGCAGTATATAGTTGCCCAGTTCTACTTAACATCAAGGTTTAAGTGATCTCATCTTAAACCATATCCATGCTCTAGGAAACTTCCACCTGGATGAGCCTCTTTTGAGGAGCCCTTATAGCTTGTACCAGGGGTCCTCAAACTAAGGCCCATGGGCTGGGTATGGCCCTCCAAGGACCTTTACCCGGCCCTGGCTCAGGGTCAACCTAAGTCTGAAATTACTTGAAAGCACACAACAACAACAACAACAACAATCCTATATCATCAGCCAAAAGCAGGCCCACACTTCCTATTGAAATACGAATAAGTTTATATTTGTTAAAATTGTTCTTCATTTTAATTATTATATTGTATTTAAGTGTTTTTTGCACTACAAATAAGGTATGTGCAGTATGCATAGGAATTCATTCATTTTATTTTCAAATTATAATCTGGCCCTCCAACAGTTTGAGGGACTGTGACCTGGCCCTCTGTTTAAAAGGTTTGTGGACCCCTGGCTTATACTATGGAGCCAGATGTCTGCCACCTAGTGAATCAGTGAGGTACTGCAGCACTCATACAGTTTTGATTAAGATTGTCAAAGCAAATTAAGTCATGAAATGCACACCCTCTGAGTTCCCTTCATATAAATACCAACATGTATAGATTTATGCACATGTTCTCAGTTGTTATAATTATTTTTCAACTTCTTATGCAAGAAAATACACAGTTAATGAATGGCAAAATAAAGCTCAAATCCACCAACAGTGAAATGGAAGGAGCAGCTTTGTATTCTTAGGTCTTCTCAGCATCTGCCTATTTGGAGCATAAGGTGGGTTGAAGATCCTTTGGGAAGGAGCAACATATCATTTTCCTCCTAGATAGACTGATGTAATATTATTTCTCTGCGTGAAGCTTGGTAAGGCAACTTTGTTATCGTCTGTCTTCCTGTTCTAGTCTCTGGTATTCATTCTCCCATCTTTCTTTCAATATGTTGTTTGGATCAGGAGTGGGATTCCTGTCCCTTTAACTCCCAATCAAAATGGTCAGTGGTCAGGGATGGTGTATAGTTCAGCTGTGATAGAGTAAGAAAATATGGTTCATGTCAGCATTCCAGTACTGAATATCTATTTTGTGGAGGGAAAAAGGACTAAAAGAGAAAGTAAAATATGACAGCTATGTACTATAATTTAGAGCTACTCTGTTTCTGTCATTTTGCTATGCGTGGCAGGAGGGCAGAGTTTGGAAATTATTTTCTTAATGTTAACTACTAGAATCCATTGCTACTAACATTGACAATTTATGTTATTTAATTGTAAAGCTATAATTAATACCACATTCTTTACAATGATAGTGTTTGAAACAGATAGTGGGATTTAGAGAGAATATCTTAGAAGCTGTCAATAGTGATTCAAGTGTTGTTGTTGTTGGGTTTTTTTTTGTCATCTTAAAGTTGCCTTCTCCTGATAATTTTTTCTGGAGGAGGATTAGACAATGAGAGATCTGTATTGGACCTCTGGTTGAGAACTGTTACTGTATTCGGGCTCTGTTAGTCCACATTAGCCGAGTTAACATCACTAGCCACACAATCAACCTATATAATTTTGTGAACTTTATTTGGCTCTTCTAAATCAATGTGGATTTTTATGTTTAGGTTTTATGTCACTTTATAATTTGCGATTTATTATGTTCTATTTAATTTATAGGAGTTAGGTTCTAAGTTTTCTTTTCATATGTGGGATCATTCAGGATTATTATGTCGGTACTTGTTGTTTTATTGAGGTTTTATTAATGTTTTGTATGTTGGAATTCGCCCTGTGGAGATAGGGCAGAATATAAATGTTGTTGTTGTTAAACATACTGCAAAGCCTCAAATATATGAGGGTTGAATGAAAAATAATGCCTCCAGCTTCGTTACTTGGGTTTGGATGGGAATATTTTTAAAAATCAAACACAGAAATAATCCTTAGAATGTGCTCTTTAAGTACCACTATTCACTTTTCCACATAATCACCAGACAATTGGATACATTTCTGCCAACGATGAACATGTTTTCTGAAGCTGTCATGGAAGAAATCGACACTCTGTTTCCACACTCTGCGTCTTCATCAGAAGCATAATGATGTCCCCGCAGATCTTCTTTCATTATCGGAAACAGATGGAAGTCAAATGGTCATAAATCTGAACTGTATGAAGGATGTCGTACAGTGGTGAGATCCAGTCTCTGAAGTTTCAAGTCTGGGCGTTTTCATTTCAAGCGTCAGCTTCCTGGGTACCTATCGTACACAGATCTTCCAATAGCCAAGCAAAGTAACAATGTGACCCACACTTTCTTGTGAAATGCCGATTATGCTTGAAATTTCTCTCTGAATGATACCACGATCATCCTGAATCAATCTGTCAACCTTTTGCTTGTGAAACTCGGTGGTTGCTGTCACAGGACATCCAACTATTCGTTTGTCACGCAAGTCAGATGTTCCCACCTCAACATCTTTAAATTTACTCACCCAACGACGCACAGTACTCACATCAACATAATCACCATAAACAGCTTGCATTTTCACAGTACTCACATCAACATAATCACCATAAACAGCTTGATGAATCTCCTTTGGAAATAGAGAGCAAGGGTTCCCTGAAATGCAAAAGGCAAAAGGTCCCTAAGACCAAACATTCAACGTATGGAAACAACGTATTCAACGTATGGAATCTAGTGTAAGTTATACAGAATGCGGTTCTCCCAAAAAATTATTTATCTTATATGGTACAAACAAAGAACTTTTACAGCAAGATATACAGCTGTTTTAAGGTTCTTCTGAACATAAATTTGTCAATAACAATACACAGTTTGTGAATCTTTTTCCAAGTCTCTTAATCCAGAGTTTCTTGATTTAAGTAAAGTTTGTCCACAGCAACACACAATTAATAGTCCTTTTTTTTTTTGCAAAATCACAGTTTGTCAAGCACAGTTTATCCATCCTCTTTCAAAATTCCTTTTTAAAATCACAGTTCGTCAACCACAACCGGTTTCGACTATATGCAGTCTTCTTCAGGTGGTAGTAATATTTTTTTTAAGTGTACAATTCTTCAAGTAAGATAAACAATGATGAGGACCTAAAGGATACACATTAAGTGGCTAAACATAGTAAGGAATGCAATTATTAAAAGTAAAGAAACATATACCACTAGAATCAAAATACTCACAT
Organism: Anolis sagrei ordinatus; assembly: GCF_025583915.1. NCBI lineage: Eukaryota > Metazoa > Chordata > Lepidosauria > Squamata > Anolidae > Anolis > Anolis sagrei. Next base: position 122,631,654 of record NW_026847549.1, read on the forward strand.
AGGTTATCCTGCAAGGTGCTCTGCTTATTAGGTATATTTCTGTGGCAAGCACAAGGGAAGCAGGTGGAGTTTCCAGTATATAAAGAGAAAGTAATAGTGTAATTTTAAAGGGACCCCATAAGCTGTCAGTGTGGGTGTGTTCCAGTTTGCAATAGTAAGTTACTCAAAATGGAACTGTAGAGGAGAGTCTACTGAACAAGCCAGTACCTGCCGCATACCAGTACCGCCATCTGTTGAGGAGTTACGAAGGTGGAGGCATTACTTTTCATTCAACCCTCGTATTTGTTGCCTGTGAATGGTGGAACTGAACACATCTGAAAACTATCAGGTTGGGAAACTCCACCAAACATAGAGAACTAAATGTGTGTGTGTATATATATATCTCACACAGTAGAAGCCACAATAAAATAAAAAGAGGAAAAGAGTTAAAAGAGTCAAGATTAATCATCCCTCATCCCTAGGAGACTTCATTAATATCTATGCAGGGATGAATGGGTAAGGAAACCAACCTTTCTGAAAGACCATAACGGTAAATTGTTGTTTTTAAATTGTTTTAAATTGTTTTTAAATTGTGTTAGATTTTAGCCGTTCTTCTAAGCCGCTCCGAGCCCCAAGGGAGTGGTGGCATATAAGTTTGAATTATAAATAAATAAATAAATGACCTCTTTGCTGAACTAACAGATCATCCCTTCCACCACACCCTTCTACTCCAGAAAAGGCCTCACTATATTCTTGCTTTTAGACAGCAGGCAAATTAGGGTAATCTAACCAGTGTAGAGCTACGTGATATATTTCCTCTGAGTCTTATTCTCCCGGAGTCCTCCTGATTTACTGAATAAGGCAGGGAGAGTACTGTCTCACCTCCTCCTAACAAATTCAAAGCCCTTAAAGGTAGTAATAGTTAATTTTGACGTTGATCAGGAAATCCCATGAGTTTAACCACAATAGAAGAAAAATCTAATCAATTAGTTAATTAAATAGGCATTTTCAAACTCTGCATTGGGTGAGTTCATCACTGTTAGCTATATGAAGGAGTCATTATTAAGATTGATTTCCTTTTGGGGACTTTTTCCTGCTGGAGGTTTTTTTTTTGTATCAGTGAGAACAATTTTAACGGCAAAAATAACCAAAAAGAGAAAGAGTGAAACATTCTTCCCTTACTGTATTCAGATTTACCGTATTATCTCCTTCAGTGTTTTCTTTAATAACTACTGGTAGAAAAAAATCTAGTTTAAGTCAAAGGATTATTAAACAGAAGTCTAAATATGGCAGAAGTTATTACCATATTCCTTTCCTATTTGGTTAGTCATTCATTTGGATTTTCAGCAAAGATAACACATTTCATGCCTTAGCAAAGGACAATCTTGTTCATTTTTCTCATCAGACTTTCTCTGATCTCAAACTGAGTCCATATTGCATGCAGAAATCTTATTAATTTGCAGCTACATTACAGTCCCATTTTTGGAAACTCAAAGTACATTTTTTTGCATAATGAGTAAAATCTTTATTAACTGGCAGTTTGCATAATATGCAGATTTACTCAGATTTAGGGACTGGCAACTAGCTATTAGCAACCTACCTGACCTCTTGCTTTGCTGTGCTTTTAAAAAAGCCAGATGAAACTATAGTTTTTGGAAATATGTCAGTGTCTCAAGTAGGGTGACTGTATCTTTCAGTTACAGGCAAGCTATCCAGATCGAAGAATCTTAAGATATCAGAGCAAGGACTTTGAAGTTTTCCATGAACATATAGCACTAAGAGAGCAAACAGAGCAGGGAAAGAGGCAGTCTCATCACACTTTTCCTCACAATGTCTGTCATTTATTTGAATGACGGTAACATTTTCTAAATTTGTATGAATATATATAGATTTAGCCTATGCTGCTTTTTATTGAACCATTGCCCATTTTCTGGATGATAATTTTTTGCTCACAGTCTTGGGCTGCATTGAATTTATTTATTTATTTAGTACATTTCTATACCGCCTCTCTCAGCCTTCCAGCGACTCAAGGCGGTTTACAAGGCAAGAATTCAATGCCACCAAGGACACAATTACAATATACAATATAAAAAACATCAGTAACAATAAAATGAAACATTATAATGAAACATACATCAATTGATAATCAATAAAACAATGTCCAGTTCCGCCATTATTATATCGCATTATTATTATTATTGTTATTATTATTATTTTCCATTATTATATCCCATTATTATTATTATTATTATTATTATTATTATATTCCATTATTATATCAGTTACTCTGTATTTTCAAATGCCCGCTCAAATAGCCATGTCTTAAGATTCTTCCGGAAGTATAGGAGTGAGGAAGCCAATCAAATCTCCCTAGGTAGGGCATTCCATAGCCGAGGGGCCACCACTGAGAAGGCCCTGTCTCTCATTCCTGCCAACCGTACTTGTGATGATGGTGGGAACGAGAACAGGGCCTCTCCAGATGATCTTAAAGTCCTGGAAGGTTCATAAGGGGAGATTCATTCGGACAGGTAAGTTGGGCCAGAACCGTTTAGGACTTTATAGGCTAAAGCCAGCACTTTGAATTGTGCCAATAGTGAACTGGCAGCCAGTGGAGCTGGTGCAACAAGGGAGTTGTATGCTCCCTGAGAGCCGCTCCAGTTAGCAATCTGGCTGCTGTCTTGTCTGAATAATTATTTCATCAAGGGGAGAAAATGGTTTTACATACAGATTTTCCCAAATTATTTGTAGGCTAACATATTTACTGTATTTTCAAGTATTATGTATTCAGGCATTATCCCTTTTTAGCTGTTTTCATGTAAATACACAATAGGGTACACATTGACTAGAGATTAAATTTCATCATATGTAGGGTTTATTTTAAAAATGTGACTAAAATGAAATTATTGAATTTAAGGGCCATTATATGCATGCTTTGGAATACTATTTGTCTTTGGTTTGACCTCATTGTTGGTAGTAACTTAGTTTTTTTTAAAAAATATTGAACTAGGTACCTGGTGATACCCGGGTGAGGTATTTTCTAATGCTAGTCATTGGAAATAGCCATTGTTTGATTTTGGATTTTATGAATGGATCCATTAGAAAATGCATATGTATGCCAGGTTTGGTCCAGATCCATCGTCTTGACCGTGATGTGGGTCTCCAAATGTGGGTGTACTACAGCTCCCATCATCCTCTGTCAGAAGCCTTCCAATACTGCCAGCATTTTAAGATAGTCACCATGGATATATGTACCAAATATAGTCCAAATCCATCATCAGTGGGATTCACACAGTTGGAATCCAATTACTAATCTCAGCTAGAGAAAGTCCATGCAGTCAGGGAGAGTTACAGAAATGTGCCATTAGATACTGGTCTCTTTCTGTGTTAATGTTATCGATGTTCTAAGTTCTAAAAGTTTATGATTTTTGAAAGTGTCTTGAGACAAGGTATTATAATTTGAATAAAATTTCAACTGCCTAGAATGCACCACAACTAATTCATTCATTACTTTCATTCATTTTCATTACTGCCTTAATATCTTAGCTGTCAAGTGGGAACACTACATTAAAGGAGAGTTTTATGTCTATGTCTGTTTATTTTTTAATGTATTTTAATTTATTTTTGCATTTGTATGCCACTTTTCTGTCAGTTGTGAGATGTCTTGATCCATAAACTTGTGAATTTGTTATTGTTGTTTTTGTTGTTATTTGTACACCACTTTTTCTCTTAACAAAGACTCAATGTGGTGTATTCTCATTATACATAAATGGGGGTGGTGGCATGGTAAGTGCATGAGCCGTAAGACAAGTCTTTATGCCACTATATACGAGTGGAGATGGAGCAGTGCTTGACTTTCGAGAATTGTTAATTGTGGTGGATCCACATCTGGTAATTACATTTCTATTTATGTCTTGCTTAAGCTGGTGAACACTGTCTGACTCATCATGTATGTAAATATATGTACAGTATTTATTTGAATATTCAGTAGCCTGGAAAATGATTATCAGCAAGATGCTCAATAATTACTTTTGTAGGAAAATGTGGATTTGAATAGTGTAACCAGAGCTCAAGTTCTTTTGTGTTTCTGAGGTTATTGCAACTTCAGTGAATATGGCTGAATTAGATTTTGCATTCCTATTAGTGGTTTTTCACAGGAGGACTGATTTTTTTCTAAGAAAAAAGGATTTAGAGTGTGAAGTTTAGATAAAATCAAATTAGTTGTGCTGGCAATAATACCAAATCACTTCAAAGAAAGTCTGAATAGAAGATCTTTATTCACATTTCAGTTCGTAAGTACTGCACTGTGTGGTAGTCATCTTCTGTTGCTATGGAAGTGGAGCACTGTTTTCCCAGAAGTTTTGGTCCTTGTCGCATTGGTAGATAGAGAGCAAGTGAAAGAAGATTGAGGTACAGCTATAGCCTTGAAAAAGAGTACAGTTCGGCTGAGTTGAAACAATTTTGGCAGTACCTTCTTTGCAGATATACGAGCAGTCAGAAAGTTTCAAAGTTGACTTGTCCACAGGCTGCCATTTAAAACTTAATTTAAAAAAAAAGATGGCTTTTAACATTACAAATAGGGTTTATAGCAATGCTGAATTTTGGGACATAGCATTGCCAGATGCATTTCAGGCTCCTGGATAGAGCACTAACTGTGGACATAAATACTAAAATTCACCCTAGCATGAAAAGGGGCGATTTACATGTGCATGGATGGTCATTTTAATAACTGCACCACTTAATAAGCATGCATTTATTAATACGTCATCACAGATACAGCACTATAGATTAAACTTGCCAATCTTGAAGCATCTCAAGGGTGATATTTTTCATTGAAGTCGAGTCAGGTTCGGTGTCAGTCATCAGTTGTAGAGTAATGATATGATCATCTATCTTTGAGCCAGGTTGAAAAAATGGATCCTATTCAAGGTTAAACAGAAGGTAGACTAGGATCTACTCCTAACTGTATTTTGCAGTAGAGCAACAAAATAATTCCAAAATTACAATAAAATTTACAGAAAACCTACACACAGATAGATACCTACATAAAAACTCCAACCATCACCCAATATTCCGCAGGAAGTTAAAGACCTGGCTATTTAAGAAGGCATTTGACCAATAAGTGCAATGACTGGCAATTGACCATAGGAATGGAACACTGGAAAAGAGATCGGATTGTGGCTTGACGATGAGACGACTCGGAATGTAGTAGTGATTTTGTAGTGATGTTGTTGTTTGATAAGATGTTTTTATGATTAGGATGAATTGTACACTGTTTTGCACTATGTCTTGTTTTCTTGCACTTGTTTTCTTCATGTTGTACACCGCAATGAGTCGCCCTGAAGGGCTGAGAATTGCGGTATATAAGCGCAGTAAATAAATAAATAAATAAATAAGTCAAAAAAGAAGCATCACTAAAGCCTTGGCAGACCATGCAAAAAAGAATCTGCAAACCTCGCCTCCTTCAAGATGAACTGAACCACCTAAACTGGGCTTTACAGGCCAATGGATACTCCACCTCAGATATCAGAAGAGCTGCAAGACCAAGAACAAGCCACGAGAGTAAAGACGAAGATCCACCCAGAGGAAAAGTGTTCTTGCCATACATCAAGGGAACCACTGACCGTATACAGAAACTGATGAAGAAACACAACCTACAAACCATCTACAGATCCACTAAGAAAATCCAACAAATGCTAAGTTCAGCAAAGGACAAGAGGGATCCTCTCACTTCTGCAGGAGTCTACGATATACCATGCAGCTGTGGACAAGTCTATATAGGGACCACCAAACACAGCAAGGCCCAAACACGAATCAAGGAACATGAAAGGCACTGCAGACTACTTCAACCAGAGAAGTCAGCCATAGTAGAGCACCTGATGAACCAACTTGGATACAGCATAGTATTTGAGAACACAGAAATGCTGGACCACTCCAATAACCACCATGTCAGTCTACACAGAGAAGCCATTAAAATCCACAAGCATGTGGACAATTTCAACAGAAAGGAGAAAACCATGAAAATGAACAAAAGCTGGCTAGCAGTATTAAAAAACACTAAAATTATAACAGCAAAACAACACCCAAACACAGGGAAGGAAACTCCAGAGAGGAAACAACCAGAGACAGCTAATCACCTCTCAAAAAAAGATTCCCCCAGGCACTAACAAGCCACACCAAAAAACTGCCAGGCCATCAAATGCTAATCAAGGTGGCCAGTTGAAACATTCACACCTAGCACCAACAGACAGGAGTTCTTTCCCCCACCCTGTACATTCCACAGATATATAAACCCTTTTTCCTAGTTCCAACAGACCTCACAACCTCTGAAGATGCTTGCCATAGATTCAGGCGAAACATCAGGAGAGAATGTTTCTAAAACATGGCCATAAAGCCCGGAAAAAAACCCCTACAACAACCCAATAAAATTACTGTGTGAAAGCTTGGGTAAATAAATACTGTATTTTTTCGATTCAAAGACACTTTTCCCCCCTGCTTCCTTTGTGTGTTTTATAATCTCTTCAGATGGGCTACTTTGCTTGTCGTACGCCACTTGTTCTACCCTTTAAGTATGGAGCCCATTACATTCCACTCGTGTACTTCTGACTGGGCCCCGTGCCAAAAGGCAAGAGCAAGTGGTGCCTTCAAAACAATGGGGGAAGCCGGGCAGTGGACGCTTCCTCCCATGGGATGGGGTCCCTGTAAGTCGGGCAATGCAGGGTGTGGGGCAACAGAGTTTCCGACGGGACCCCATGGATTTGCCACAATGCGTGGCGAATCCATTAGGCAATGTGATAAGGTCCTTAGAATCGATTCTGTCTTAAAATCGAAGAAATGCTTTCATATGTGGAAGGACTGTGGCCTCTGCCCAATGGAGCAAATTTTTGTACTTAATAGCAGCACAGAGGCACCATATTTTTGATGCTGTGAGTGTGTACCAGGGGTCTTAAGGTAAAAAAAACTGCAAGCCTGAGTAGATAGTACACATTTGCCTTCACTTGTTTTGTTATATAACCGCTCATGAAATAGAGCGGTTGTGCAAATAAAGACTATTTATCTTAGCATTACAAGTGCTCTGAATAGAAGGCCAGTTACCTATGAAATCATTTGCCATGTGGGAACCTCTTGACATGTCCCTAAATTGTGCTTTTGCCCTACAATGAGCCTGTTATGTGCAGGGGATGTCTATCTCTGTTACAGGATGACAGTACCACCATATTATGGGGAAGTGCTTTTTAAAAGGGGCAGTGCCACTTTGGCGAGATGCTGTAAGTTATTGCATTGCCTGGGATGTTTCTCCCTCATCTGATGTGCCGAAGGAGAATAATTTGGAAGCCTTCAGAGTTGAAAATGTCTTGGGAAAGTCATGTGGCTCACAGGCTGCATGAAACCCAGTCTTGCTCTAAACCAGGGGTCCACAAACTTTTTAAACAGAGGGCCAGGTCACAGCCCCTCAAACTGTTGGAGGGCCGGATTATAAATTGAAAAAACCATGAATGAATTCCTATGCACACTGCACATATCTTATTTGTAGCGCAAAAACTCTTTAAAACAATTCAATAATTAAAATGAATAACAATTTGAAGAAATATAAACTTATTAGTATTTCAATGGGAAACGTGGGCCTGCTTTTGGCTGATAAGATAGGATTATTGTTGTTGTTGTGTGCTTTCAAGTCATTTCACACTTAGGTTGACCCTGAGCAAGGGCCGGGTAAATGAACTTGGAGGGCCGTATCCGGCCTCCGGGCCTTACCCGGACCCCTGCTCTAAACAATAATTTTGCTTTTGAACATTTGAAACCGCGAAGTGGATTCTCAAACTACAAGTAGCATAACTATGTTTTCGTCTTAAGAAACCCAGCTACTATGCTCTAGTTAGAGGAACAAGTTATAATACCTGCTTACTCCTGGAAATATGAATTTTAAAATGGAAGATATGATTTTTAAATGAATGAGTTCAGTTGGGGTTGGAAATTTAAAATCAGTCCATATTATTATAAAATCAATTTTTCTTTGCAGTGCATAACAGTAGTTACTAAAGCCCAGCTTACTTGTCCGAACGCATCTCCCTCTACGTTCCGTCTCATAGTTTAAGATCCACCAGGGAGGCCCTGCTCTCGGTCCCACCAGCCTCGCAAACGCGTCTGGTGGGACCTTCTTGGTGGTGACCCCCCGCTTGTGGAACTCGCTCCTCAGCAAAATTAGATCGGCGTCCTCCCTCCTTTCCTTTAGGAAAGAACTAAAATCGTGGTTTTGGAACCAGGCCTTTGGCTAGCAAGCATAACTGCACTTTGGACATTGAACTGGATCATATGATTGTTATAACAATGGAAACAGGTATATGATTGTATAACTATTGTTATTGTTTTTAATCTATTGCGTATTTATGTTTTTATATTGTTGTTGTACTGTGATATTTGAGACATCGAATTGTTGCCAGTGTTCGCAACTCTGAGTCCCCCCTCGAGGGTTGATAAGGGCGGGGTAGAAATGTTGTAAATAAAAAAATAATAAATAAATAAATTCACAATGTATGTGAACAATAAATGTATAATCAGTCTTGTTAATGCATTATACTGCCCAAAACATCACAGTCTTTAATTATACTCTTTTTTTCTTGTACATCTTTAGATATTCATTATCATACTTCAGCTACTAGTTGAAAAAGGCTTTCAGCCACTGACCTTTTAAAACAACCAATGATTTTCTTTGGTCACTAAAAAGCAATATCAGGTTAATACTGCGCTTGACAATTCTAATACTGCTGTCATGTAGCCTTTTGCAGTGCCAGAAGTGATGTATAAATTGCAGGGCAGAACAAGCTTTCAATTTGCATTTCTTCAGCAATAAATCTAAGATTGTGTCCTTAAATATAGGTTACTGGGGTGAGACAAATGCTTTTCAGTTCAAGTCTTTGAGTTCGGCAGCAGTTTACAAGGCAACAGTAAAGAACAAAATTGGATGTGACATTTTTTTTGAACATTTGAAAAGTGACTGTTATTTTGAAGAGCTAATCTAAAAATCAAGCGTTACCTTTGAGTATTTCTGTTTACTGTTATGATCATATTACCCTTGAAGTATTTCCCTGCCGATTAGCTTATGTTGGTTTCTTTGGATAGCACTGAATTAGGAAAACTGTAACTACAATTTGGAATGTGAATGCAGGTAAGATAGAAAAAAAAAGATCAATAACTCCATAGTGTCAATCAGAAACAACACAATATAACTGAAGCTATTATCAGTGACAATTTCCAATATGAGGTGTTGCCACAATAGCTTTTCAGTATTGACCGGAAGGTAGTTTATCTATTTTTTTAACAAAATAATAACTTACTTTCTGTATATTTTTCAACAGACTCTCTGCTTCCAAGTTTTAACATGACATTGCTAGAGTCCACTGTTATAAACCAGTATTCTGAAAGCTAGGGTGAGTGAGAGAATGTGAGGCCACTTACTTGTTGCCTCTAAACTTATTAGCAGTGGCTTTGATAGGTGGTGAGAAATTTCCTAGTTTTCCTTTCCTACTCCAACTTCCCCTTGTTTTCTTCCATTTCCCATCCTGAGAAACAGTGAGCCATAGCTCTCCTCCTTTTTCTTTTTCAAGAATTGCCCTGTTATAGAAAAATAGATCTTCTTTCCTCTGCTCATTGATATTACCATTGCTGATTTTTTTTCCAGGCTGAAGGAGATACGGAGGTTTACCTCTGATCTCAGACACATTTCTTCTGAAGCTCAGTATTTTTGTTGTTGTGGTTCTTATATAAAGGATTGCAAAAAGTGGAGCTGACTTTGATAACACACATTCACTAAGAACAATTTCCACTTTTTCTATCTTGGCCCCTTGGTTGAAAGAAGTCTGATACTAATCTGTTTGCTCCCCTTCAGTTCATCTGCTAATAATAATAATAATAACAACAACAACTTTATTTATATCCCACCACCATCACCCCAAAGGGACTTGTGGCGACTAACATGAGGCCAAGCCCAAACAAATTACACTAGAGCAAAAATACATATAAACAAAACAATCTATATAAATAAAAATGTAATGTTCGTTTGTGGGATTAACATATCTCAATGTTGTAGTTGCTGGGATTTATAATTGACCTACAATCAAAGAGCATTCTAAACTCCACCAATGATGGAATTGAACCCAATGTGGTACACAGAACTCCCATGACCAACATAAAACACTAGAAGGGTTGACCTTGAGTTTGGGAGTTGTAGTTCACCTACATCCAGAGAGCACTGTGGACTCAAACAATGATGGATCTGGACCAAACTTGGCACAAATACTCAATATGCCCAAATATGAACATAGATGGAGTTTGGGGAAAATCGACCTTGACATTTGGGAGTTGTAGTTACTGGGATTTATAATTCATCTACAATCAAAGAGCATTCTGAATCCCACCAACAACCCCCATGACCAACAGAAAATACTTAAGGCCATCCAGTCCAACTCCCTTCACCAAGGCAAGAAAACGTAATCAAAGCCCTCCTGACAAAAAGCCATTCAGCCATAGATATAGATATATATGATTCATACACACACAGATATAGTATCATAGATCTGAAAGGGACTCTTAAAGAAGGACAATGATATGTTGCATGTCCCAGAGTAGGCAAACCAGACACTCTCGACATCAACACTGACAAAGAAACAGCAAGAAATACTGTTTACCCACAAGCATCAAGAAATTACATATATTAGAAACCAACACTTTCTCATCACTTTATTTTCCAGATCACCAGACTGGGCCTCAGCAACACGTGGCAGGGGATGGCTAGTAACATCAAATAAATTACTTAATAATAACATAATAAAATAAAAATAACAAAATCATAATAAAAACAAATGATAAAATGATAATAGAATTAGACAAAGAGAGGTCCATGACTTAGAGTGGATAGAAATTGATAAAACCCATAGGTGAGATAGGTAGAAAGTGCTGTGATTGGGGGGGGGGGGCTTGGACAGGATAACAGTAGAATTAATCTTCAACTGAGAGATAAGATGAAGTGCATTAGAAAGGCTGGTTGGACTAACCCAAGTCTTGGTGTACTGTTTCAGTTGCTGTTAGGCAGCATTGCGATTGTATATATTTTTGTCCTGTTTATTTCACTTTGGTTTTGTGAGGCGTAACATCATAAAATGCCACTTTTTTTGATAAATCATGTATTTACACTCTGACTATACTTTATATACCAATGCCAACTATATGGCAAACTAATTTTGATAATACAGGAGGGCATTTTCACAATTTGACCAAAAATATCTGCTAATCAGGCTAAAGGAGCAACAGAGTAAATTGAAGTATATGATAGTTTTTAAAAATACCACTCTTAATGAGTTCCCCGTTTGGGTTTAATGCATGGGTGAGCTAATTGCAGCCTTTCAAGTGATGATGGACTTCAAACTACTTCGAACGTCTCTGAAAAAAATAAAATAAAACACACATATTTGATGGACCTCCAAGAAAATTAGTACATGATGATGTATCAGTGTTACACAGGGGCGGCTCGTCCATTACGCAAAGTAAGCAGTTGCGGTACACTTTTTTTTTGCCAGGGGCACAGAGGCGCCTCCGTAAATGCCCCTCGACCACCACTTGAGGAGCACCGCCTCGGCTCACAACAGCCCTAGTAGTCCGGGGGGAGCCTTGGCTTCCTTGCCTCACTGCCGGCGATCCTCTTCCTGAAGGGGGCGGGCCCTTGAGCCTCGCCTAGCCCCTCTCATTCCTGCTCCATATCAATGATTGGTTGGGAGGGGGCGCCAAAATACTGTTTGCTTACCGTTGAAAATTACCTAGGGCCACCTCTGGTGTTACATGACACCACAACCTTTTCTTTTTCCATGATAAAATCTTGATTCTAAAATATGAATCTTCATATTGTAAGGTATCTGGATAATATATTCCATCCAAATATATTCTTTCAGGTCGGTCTCACTGTGTGAATCATCTTGAAAAGTCAGGCAGTATGGGAAAACTTTGATCATTTCCTTGCTATCAGAATAACGTCAGAGAAGTATCTCAGGAGATTTGCAGCTCATCCATTAAATTCTAGTACACCATTGTTCCTTGAGTAAAGAACTAGCGTTTGTCTTCATGTTTTATCGAGAGAAAACTTGGAGTTCATAAGCAGATTGCAAATAGACATCTGCTGTTTCCACTTGAGCATATTACTTACCTAGATGTATGCTTCCACTTGAAATGTTTCTCTTTTACACTGTGTTAGAAATAGATCATTCTATGCTCGGATAGATTAACCAAATGTAATGACATCAGGATTTTTCATGTAGATCTCATTTAGAAATGGGAAAATAAATCTTTGACTATCGATTCACATCTAACTAAAATACTGCAAAGGGAAAACATCAGAGAGCCTTAGGGAACATCATTTTTTTTCACCAGAGCACAAATAAAAAATTTAGATTAAAGAAACTGGAAAGGGCAATATTCTCAGTGAGGACTGAATAATTACAGTGTCCAGAGAATGCTTACTCATCTCTGTGTGCGCGGGGGGCGAGGTTTCTTTGGTGTCATCTTCTTCAGTAACAACTCCACTAGCGTTGGGTCTCCTGCAGTGGGTACACAGATTTTATCCTCTTGCAAAAGGGACAGATGGGCCTCTAACTTATTAGAGCAGTGGTCCTCAACCTTCCTAATGCTGCAACACCTTAATACAGTTCCCCATGTTGTGGTGACCCTCAATCATAAAATTATTTTTGTTGCTACTTCATAACTGTAATTTTGCTACTGTTATGAATCATAATGTAAATATCTGATATGCAGGATGAATTTTCATTCACTGGACCACATTTGGAACAAATACCTGATATGCCCAAATCTGAATACTGGTGGGGTTGGGGGGATTTATTTTGTCAATTGGGAGTTGTAGTTGCTGGGATTTATAGCTCAACTACAATCAAAAGAGCATTTGGAATTCCACCAATAATGGAATTGAACCAGATTTGGCACACAGAGCCCCCATGTCCAACAGAAAATACTGGAAGGATCTGGTGGGCATTGACCTTGAGTTTTGGAGTGGGATATGAAATAAATAATGAAGGTGTAAAGGGATACAGAGAGAGATGAAAATGGCGAAAATGACCATAAACCTTCAAAGGTTTATGTAAGACGACATAGGTCTGTCAAACAGCTGTCTTAATCTTGAGGTGCTTCTGCTTAAAGAAGAAACTTTTTAAATTTATGTTCCTTTGAATACACGTGCATATAGCAATTGTTTAAGAACTCTATCAACCAGAAACACTGCCGTCTACATAAATAAAGATTTGTTGTATGGTATGGTTTTATTGTGCTTTTATAATTGTAAGTATTGCGGCATCGAATCACTGCCATTGTGAGCCGCTCTGAGTCCCCCTGCAGGGGTGAGAAGAGCGGGGTAAAAATTATGTAAATAAAATAAATAATGTTCGTTTGTGGGATTAACATAACTCAAAAACCACTGGGCAGATTGACAACAAATTTGGACACAAGACATCTACTAATCCATGGAATGACCACTAAAAAAAAAATGATTTTGTCATTTGGGAGTTGTAGTTGCTGGGATTTATAGTTCACCTACAATCAAAAGCATTCTGAACACCAATGATGGAATTGAACCAAAGGTGGCACACAGGACTCCCATGACCAACAGAAAACACTAGAAGGGTTTGGGGGGCATTGACCTTGAGTTTGGGAGTTATAGTTCACCTGTATCCAGATAGCACTGTTCACCAATTATTGAAGAGCATTCTGAACCCCACCAACGATAGAATTGGGCTGAACTTCCTGCACAGAACCCCCAGGTCAGGCAGAGAGATCTTCAGCCTTCTCTGCTAAAGAGGTTCCCAAGAACATCAGAAATACGTGTTTTCTGATGGTCTTTGGTGACACCCCTGAAACCCCCGCCCCTTGTGACTTCCCCCAGGGTCCTGACACCCAGGTTGAGAAATGCTGCGTTAGACTAACTAGGACTTGGTTCTGCAGGAAGCAGTCCACCAGGAGGGACGCACAGCTGCAAGCAGGAAACTATGCCTTGTGAGGTGTGAGCTGGTTATTTTTAGCCTGGAGAAGAGAGGTTTAATAGATGACATGATAATCATGTTTAAATATTTGATAGGTTGTCATATTGAAGAGGAAGCAAGTTTGTTTTTTGCTGATTCAGAGACTAGGATGCAGAGCAATGGGTTCAAACTGCAAGAAAAGAGATTCCACCTAAACATTAGGAAGAATTTCCTGATGGTATAAGCTATTCATTTGTGGAATAGGCTGTCTTGGAGTGTGGTGGAATCAACTTCTCTGGAAATTTTTAAACACAGGCTGAATGATAAGAGAGGGTTTTCATTGTGGATTCCTGCATGGTGAGATGTGTGTGGACTGAATGTACCTTTTCATGGCATTTTATGGGCATTGCGTTGGATGGTTTGGTATCATCAGTTTCACCATCTATTGTACCAATGAATTGACTCATCAAGAAATCTTGGTATCATCCATTTCACATTAATTCTGGCCCTGTTCAAAATCATTTGATAATATTAGGTCATTGGAATCTTAGCATTATGGTTGAAGACTATGCTGTCGAATTCCACACATTCCCATTCATACATTCCATCTAACACATGCTTTGCAATCTTTGGTTTTAACGTTGTTCTATTATTTTCTAAACTACTTATGCTGATATTTTAAGCCACTTTACAGAATCCATGGCCTTGAAAAGCAACTGAAATGTTAGATGTTGGAGATATTGGAGCCTTCTGAGGAAACGGGGTCATGATTTTGAGAAAAGACCCTGGGATAAAACGTGCTTTGGAAGAATGAAACAAGGTTGGAGCATTTGGAGAACCTGGGATTCTCAAAAGACGCACAGATCTGTTTCATAATATTTTGGGTCTGGGTTACCTACAGGATTGTCTTCTCCCATACAGTCCACCTCAGACACTGAGATCCTTTGCGGTGCGGCTACTCCAACCAGCCAGAACCCAACTGGCAACCGTCCCCCTTAGGACCTTTTCATCAGCTGCCCCAAAACTGTGGAACGCCTGCTGAAAGAGGTCCGACAACTAAATTTGCTGTTGGAATCTTAAAACCATCTAAAGGCCTATCTCTTCTGGCAGGCATACCCACAATTTTTAAACTTATGTTTTATGTTTAATTTCTGCTCTGCATATTTTAATATGTATTTTGTAGCAATATGTTTTATTATGTGTATTTTGTAGAATGTTTTTAGATGACTGTGTATTTTTAGCGATGTTGAAACCCGCCATGAGTTGAGGTGGGTAAGAAATAAAATGATGATGATTATTATTACTATTAAAAAGTCAGAACCACATATTTTAACTTCTATGTGGCTACTGTCATTTACATACAGTTCTTACTATTTGTCAACACAAAGCCACTCAGAAATATGATAATTTGCAATGTGTTCTCTGTGTGGAAAAAAATGCAGACATTTAAAAAGTGTCAGTGTTGCCAACATTTTACATGATAAGCCATTGATAACAGATTCTTTTGGTCTTGAATCCTTGTGGAAAACCTTCAAAGCTAGTGGAAAAGTAGTCTGGAGCTGATCTTTTCACGTAACTTTGGTTGGCATTTGGTCTTAGCCACTACATTTGATGCCTGAAGTCCAGCTGATATGCCCTTTGACTTCACCTGCACCAGATGGATGTATCTTTAGACTCAAATGGTGCCTGTTATTGTTGCTAAAGGAAGTTGTTTGTGACCTTTGCTGATGAAGAGGCAGAGTGATCAAAGTGAATTCCCTCCCACATCTCCACTTTCTTCTCTGCAAGCTTTCATAGCGTGTATTCCCTAGAGGTATGGATATGGGACAAATCCCTGTGCGCATTTGCAATTGCCATTCACTCCACCAGTCTCCCAGAAGCGTAGGAAGATTGTCTCTGTAATCAGTCTATCATCCACTGACATCTGTCCTCTAGTTCTGTTGTTCTTGGTACCTGGAAAATTGGATTCTTACTGAGCTTGTACAGCTTGACCAGGTGACCCAAGGCAAAAATCTAAATATTCATTCCTCCCTGCCCTGAACACAACACACATTCCATTTTTCTATGAGGGTTGGAACTTTAATAGCTGTAAAGACACCACACAACACCTGCTGAGCAGTTTTAATTGTTTAAAACTTTCATTCACATTTACATTCCATTTTTATACTTTTACTAGTAGTCCCCTGCCATGCGTTGCGGTGGCCCAGTCTGGTGATCTGGAAAATAAAGTAATGAGAAAGTGTTGGTTTCTAATATAGGTAATTTCTTTAACAGTATTTCTTGTTGTTTCTTTGTCAGTGTTGATGTGGAGATTGTCTGGTTTGTGTACTCTGGAAGATGCCACATATAATTGTCCTTTTTAGGGGTTTCTTTCAAATCTATGATACTATAACTCTGTGCGTGTGAATCATCTATATCTATCTATATCTATGGCTGGATGGCTCTTTGTCAGGAGGGTTTTGATTACGTTTTCTTTCCCTAGTGAAAGGAGTTGGACTGGATGGTCTTAATTATGGGGGTTCTGTGTGGGAAGATTGCCTCAATTCTGTTATTGGTAGGGTTCAGAATGCTCTTTGATTGTAGGTGATCTATAAATCCCAGTAACTACAATTCCCAGATGTCAAGGTCTATTTTCCCCAAACTCCATCTGTGTTCATATTTGGGCATATGGAATATTCGTGCCAAGTTTGGTCCACATCAATCATTTTTTGAGTCGAAAGTGCTCTCTGGATGTAGGTGAACGATAACTCCCAAACTCAATGTCAATGCCCCCCCCCCCCAAACCCTTCTAGTGTTTTCTGTTGGTCATGGGAGTCCTGTGTGCCACTTTTGGTTCAATTCCATCATTGGTGTTCAGAGTGCTCTTTGATTGTAGGCGAACTATAAATCCCAGCAACTACAACTCCCAAATGACAAAATCAATTTTTTTGAGTGATGGTCATTCCATGGATTAGTAGGGGTCTTGTGCCCAAATTTGTTGTCAATCTGCCCAGTGGTTTTTGAGTTATGTTATTTTATTTACATCATTTTTACCCCGCTTTTCTCACCCCTGCAGGGGGACTCAAAGCGGCTCACAATGGCAGCTATTTGATGCCGCAATACTTACAATTATAAAAGCAGAATAAAATCATACCATACAACACACAACATTTTTATTTATGTACAGTGCAGTGTTTCTGGTTCATAGAGTTCTTAAACAATTACTATATGCACGTGTATTCAAAGGAACATAAATTAAAAAGTTTCTCCTTTAAGCAGAAGCACCTCAAGATTAAGACAGCTGTTTGACAGACATATGTCATTTTACATAAACCTTTGAAGGTTTATGGTTATTTTCACCATTTTCGTCTCTCTCTGTATCCCTTTACACCTTCATTATTTACTTCATATCCCATTTTTCTTCTATATGGGGCCGAGGAAAGCTGGGCCCAACAGATCAGCTGAAGATATCTGTTGAAATGTATGGAAACTAATGTTAAAATGACTCAGTCTGAAATCTGCCACCAATTCTCCTCCTCCTGGTCCCTGCTTTCCTTTTAAAAACTTCATTTCTATTCTGAAAAAGGTTAAAATTAGTATCTCTTTAAATACCCTATTGTTGAGGCTTTGTAGGGTGTGGGTAGCTTTAATCATGGCCACTATCTGGCAGTTGAAAGAAGAAGCAATACTTTAAAATACAGCTCAGAGAGTTTGCTGTTTCTGCTTCTGTTGTCTAACATTAAAAACAAACGAGAGCATGGCTTCTTCACTATCAGGCACGTCTGGCGGGGACGAGAGACAGGGCCTTCTCTGTGGTCGACCCCCGGCTGTGGAACTCCCTCCCTAGGGATATTAGATCAGCCCCCTCCCTCCTGACTTTTCGAAAAAGAGTAAAAACTTGGCTATTTGAGCAAGCATTCGGAACCCCGGAGTAAACAGACAAACTAGAGTTGGAAATTGACCCAGGAATGGCCAAGACAATGTAACAGATGAAGATTTGAACGAGAGGACATAGTTTCTTTTTAAATTGTTTATTATGCACTGTCGTTTATGTTTAATTGCACTTGATGTTTTTGCTTTATCAATGTATGTAATTTGTTTCGGCATCGAATTGTGCCGACTGTGTATATTGCCCTGAGTCGGGCTGAAATGGGCAGGATAGAAATAAATAAATAAATAAATAAATAAATAAATAAATAAATAAATAAATAAATTTGAAGCATTTTAGATCAATGTATCTGACTTGCACCTTCCTCCTTCAAGGCTCCAGAATCACATTTAGTGGAACTTTCTGAGCCTAAAATAACGTAAAATACTGCCGTTTTAAGGTAGCTAACTAATATCTGGAAGAGTAAGGAAAGGGAGATGCTTATGAGCATTATCATTTATGCTGGACTTGTCTTACTGAAGGTAAGATAGAAATAGAGAACTCACTTTAAAAAATGAAGCTCATTTTAAAATTGAAAATAAAGATTACTGTATGTAATTACTTTGAAATTCTACTGAAGCCAGTGTGATTTACTTCTCAGTAGGTGTGCTGGTATTGCTGTCAAAGTATTGCTTCAGCTGATTATGGAGCCTAAAATGTATAGTCTAAGGATTGTGCTTAGCTTTTTAGTGTACATCCCACAAGGACTGGACATTTGGAGAAAAAGGAGGAGGTTCGTGTTATATTTGGAGTCTTTCTTAGGTTTTAGAAAAGGAACAGTGTTAAGAATTTGAAAGCCAAGGTTAGCAAGGACACAGTCTGACCCATATATCCATAATAATTGGATCTCCCAACACAGTTTTCTTCCAGGAATGGCTCTTCCCCATGTAGGTGCATAGAATTGCATTTCATTTGTGGTACTTCTCCCAGTACCTCAACCTCTCTCGGGGTCATGTGCTTAGTACAAGCTAAATATATTTCAAGCTGTTGTGTGCCTTCAGGTCTGCCTTATGTTGACCCTATCACAGAGTTTTCTTGTCAAAATTTGTTCACAGAGGGTTTGCCTTTGCCATTCTATGAGGCTGATAGAGGATGATTTGCCCAAGGTCACTCAGTGTGTTTTCATGGTCAAGAAGGGATTTGAACCCTGTGTCTCCTGGAGTATTCAAGCCACTGCACCATGGTAGCTCTCTATTTCATGTTGTAAAACAAATTTCGGTTGCTTCTATCAGACATAAAGGTCTTCTTGGAATTCCATCATTCTTGACATAGAAAAGTAATGGAAATTTCTTTCTCTTGGACAATACATTATGTCATTTTGTGGAGATCATATACTGGGTTGGGAAAAGATTAATTATTATTATTATTATATTATTTGAAACACAACAAGATGAGTCCACAGCATACAAGATCACTTTGCTGGCTGTTGTATTGGATCACACGTTGGACACTTCCCAAGTGTCTAGGACTGTGTGATGTATCGGTGAATAATGCATGCTGATCCCAGTAAGGTGGCTTTCTGCAGCTGGAAGATGGTAATTTTGTCAGTAGTGATTGTGTTTAGGTGCAGGCCAAGGTCTATAGGCATTGCACCCAGTGTGCCGATCACCACTGGGACCATCTTTACTGGCTTGTGCCAGTGTCTTTGCAGTTCAATCTTTAAATCCTCATATCGTGCCAGCTTTTCCAGTTGTTTCTCTTCAATCCTGGTGTCACCTGGGATTGCAACATCGACAATCCATACTTTGTTTTTTAACATGATTGTGAGGTGAGGAGCATTGTGCTCCAAAACTCTGTCTGTCTGAATTCGGAAGTCCCAGAGGAGTTTGACATGTTCATTTTCTGTAACTTTTTCTGTCTTGTGATCCCACCAGTCCTTTGTCGCATGCAGATGGTATTTGTGGCACAAGTTCCAATGAATCATCTGAGCAATGGTATTGTGCCTCTGCTTGTAGTCTGTCTGCGTGATCTTCTTGTATTATTATTATTATTATTATTATTATTATTATTATTATTTATACTCCATTGTTCCTCTTCACAAGAAGACTCAAAGCACTTTACATTAAAAGCATTTAAATTTATAATCTACAATTATACAAACATAAAACAATTAAATATAAGTGGTATTTTAAAAAATCAGTTAAAATCCATAAATACATATTCAAAGCTAAAAACCACAGCTCCCCAAACTTGATCTTAAAAACCTTCTTTAAAAGCCTGCTTGAACATAAAGGTTTTACCTTATCACCAGAAAGACAGAAGGAAGGGGACCATTCTATTTCCCCTTGGCAGGGAGTTCCATAGTTGAGAGACAGCCACTAAGAAGGCCTGCTCCCTCATTCCCACCAACTGAGCTTGGGTTGGAGGTGGGACTGAGGGAAGGGCCTCTCCTGAAGATCTCAGGACCAGGGCAGATCATACAAGGAGATGCAGTCAGCCAAATAGCCTGGACCTGAGCCATCTAGAGCTTTAAAAGTCATAACAAGCACTTTGAATTGTGCCCAGAAACAAACTGGCAGCCAGTGGAGCTGCTGCAACAGGGGGGTTGTTCGCTCCCTGTCCAGCCCCAGTTAGCAACCTTTCTGCAGTTCTTTGGACCAGCTGAAGTTTCTGAGTGCTCTTCCCATGTAGAGCGTGTTACAGTAATCCAGACGGGATGTACCACTGTGGCTTCTGAGGAACCCCACAAGACAATGACTTTGTCGTACTAGCCCAGCCCTTTCATAGTTCCCGAGGCCCACTTTGAAATCTTGGCCATTTGAAGCTGAGCTGCCCGATGTAATTAGTACTGAACTGGCTTTTTAATTTTAAATATGTACAATTGTTTTATAGTACTATTTTAATACTTTTTATAATAACTTTTTGTATGTTTTTACGTCAGTAATTGCAGTGCTGTACCATGCTAAAAATCGCTATTAGTCCTCTTGGGGAGATAGAGTGGTATACAAATAAAGGTTTATTATTATTATTATTATTATTGACACAAAAGCACAGTATGTCACAGCAAACGAGATCTATATGCTGGATTTTGTATCACAAAATCACAAGTTGAACACTTCCCAGGCGTCTAGGACTGTGTGATGTATTTTCGAATGATGTGCGCAGATCCAAGAAAGGTGGCCTTTTGCAGTTGACAGATCGTGATTTTTGTCAATGTTTATTGTTTCCAAATTCCAGCTGAGATCTTTTGGCATGGCACCAAGTGCGCCAATGATCACTGGGACCACCTGTACTGGTTTATGCCAGAGCCTTTGCAGTTTGATTTTGAGGTCTTGATAGCGGCTGAGTGTTTCCTGTTGTTTTTGCTCAATGTGACTGTCACCTGGTATGGCGACATCAATAATCCAGACTTTTTTCTTTTCCACAATCGTGATGTCTGGTGTATTGTGTTCCAAAACTTTGTCAGTCTGGATTTGAAAGTCCCACAGTATTTTTGCATGTTCATTTTCCACGACCTTTGCGGGTTTATGATCCCACCAATTCTTTACAATTGTTGTTGTTGTTGTTGTTGTTGTTGTTATTACTATGAAGTATGTTGTCCAAGACATTTTTTTTTTTTGGTTTCTGTCTGTTTTGCCCTCCCTGTTTGCAATGTAAGAATAACAATATTATATTACTGTTACTATTGAAAATACTCAAATTCTCATTAATAATGTCACACTTGATCCTTATAGAAATATTTTCTGTTGTGTGGAGATATTAACTGCGGTGTGATATTTGTGTTGTGGAAGTCAACACACAAATATCAAGCCATATTTTTCACACCATAAGAAAAGTCTTATTTTTCAAACAACTACAGATTTTTGAACAAAGTACATTTTAATTAAGCAAACAGAAATAATAATAGTGTGATAAATAATCATAAATGAGAAGCTCCATTGAAATTCTGGCAAGAAAAGTGGTGCTTAGTTCTGGGAGTTTCAAACTCCCATAAAGGTCACAGATATACTTTTCAAATGACATATAAAATGAACAATTCAGTGCTCCTTGTTAGGGAGCATTTTATGAAAGTAAGAGGAATTCCTTCTGGTGTGTTTCTGAATTTAGTGCTGCTTTCCTTCTTTTGTGGAATGACTTTATTGGATTTTATTTGGTGATAAATTGGTTGCAAGCATGGTAATACATCACAGGTTCTGCCTAGACAGAATAAAATTGTAGTTTGAAGTAAATTGCTCCCAGTGGTAAAACAGGCCAAAAGCGAAATTTGGTTTTAAAGCAGAGCTGCTTGGATTTAAAGTTATAAACTGACCTTTATTATGTCCCAAAGACATTGTCAGAGCAAATCAGTACTTCTAAATAACAACTGTCAATTGCCTAAATTTGGTACCTACTGATCCTCCACTGGTTATAGCCAAACATGCACCTTATCCTTATTTTCTCTTCTCAATTGTAGCTGGAATTACGTTTAGTCCAGTTGTTAATTCTAAATTGAGTAAACCCATTGAATAAATGGGGTTTACATAAAAGTAAATCAGCAGTTGTCTTATTGGGTCAACTCTAGTGATCTAAATTTAGGGCTGTGCTTCAAATTTAGATTTTTTTTTTACTATGTTTGTCAAGTGTTTTTTTTAAAAAAAAAAACCCAATAATACTCAGGACCTATTTTCTGATTTAGAAATTTTAGTTTCTCTATTAGTTGTGAATACTTTCTTTAACATCAAGAATTAACACAACAGTGATGAAGAGTGACTAGGAAAAGTCACATAAGCTGTCTTAATGTGTAATATTGCTTTTTATTCTTGCATATCTTCCATAAATATTTTGATATCAAGACGTATCTGCAGTAGAGCGTACACTTTGCATGTAGGAGCCAGGGAACCCCAATTTAGTCTGTGGCATCTTCAGTTTTAATGATCAGATATCTAAAAAGCCCACTCATCTCTGTTCCCAGCTTACATAAATCATACAATTTAAGGGAGATGGATAAACAGGGGGAGGGAAAAAGGATGAGAGTGGGCGATAAAAAGCAGAATGCGTAACTTAGGAGGAAAGAGAGGAAGAAGCTAGGAATGAAAGGTACATGTTTTTTGAGGAAAAAAATCACTTAATGACCAAGTGAACAGCACTGTATGCAAGGGTATAAAGAGATTCATTGCAGCACAACCCAAATAATAATGTACAAGATTGTATACCATACCATCATATAAATTGTTATACTATAATACGATATGTGATATATACAAAATATATAATATTGTAATCATGGCATACAGTAGAAATCAGGCCGGAATATACAGGCTTGTGCAGGTGGGTCAGGTGGGTATTGATCTCCTGCAAAACAAACAAATCACTCACTTTGAGACTCACTTTTTCTTTTTTCTTTCCCAAAGCCCCATCTTCTATTCCACAAATCCAACTCCTGTGCTCTGACCTAAACTTCAGAAACTCTTTCCCTTTCTTCCTTACCCTACCATCTTTCCAAAGAAGTCACACAGATTAACCAATTTGAAAAAAGAGCACCCTGATGCATTTCCTCCCATACTGGTATTTCTTCTCCTGAGGTAGCAGGTCATACTGGTTTTTTGTTTTTATTTTTACTAAATCTGATAGAAGGAGGAACACTTCCTCTAACAAATTCTAACAACCTAATTAATGAGGTAATATTTTTGGCATTAATAAGACATCGATTGAATTTGTGGAAACAGCAAGGATGTTCTAGTGAATGATAATGTAAAAATCTAAATTCTAAATAGGTTGTATGTAATTTCATTTACACAAAATTTGTTTTATATTTTTATTTTTAGTGTGCTTTATCAGGTTTTTGTATTTTATGATTTTTTTTGCTATTTTGATTATTAAGTTATAGTTGGTTGTTTTATATTGTCTAATGTGCCTTGTATTGTTGTAAATTGTTTGTATGGTTTTCCTTTTGGCACTGAATGTTTGCCATATTCATTGGAAACCATCCTGAGTCCCTTCAGGGAGATAGGGCAGTGTATAAGTAAAGTTTTATTATAATTTTATTATTATTTGTGATGTGGATTTTATGTCACATGGGGTCATGCCTATGTAATTGTGAAGCCAACAGGAAATTGAAAGTTATCTGAGAAGGCCAAGAGCTTGAAAACTGCTCCTAAATATCTTGGCGTCACCTTAGATCGAACACTAACATTTGGGAAACAATAACATCCTGCCAAAACTTACTGGTAGTGCATGGGGTGCAGACCCAAAATTAATAAGAACATCAGCCCTAGCCTTTTCCTACCCGATTGCTGAGTATGCCTGCCCTGTCTGGCATAATCTGCCATGCAAAGCAGTCTTAAACTTACACCTGCTGATATTTATTTATTTATTTATTTATTTATTTATTATTTGCTACATTTGTATACCGGTCCTCTTAGCCCACAGGTGACTTGGGGCGGTTCACAAGGCCACAATTCAATGCCAACAACATCATAAAAACTTTAAAACATTTAAAAGCAATAACATATCAATTAAGACCATAACAATAGTAAAAAACAAGTCATTTCATCTTCTAAATGAAAAGGTCATCCAAACTCATAATCCAATTGTTCCATAATCCAATGTCTTTTACACTGCCTTTTCAAACGCGTGCTCGAACAGCTAGGTTTTTATTTTTCTTTGGAAAATCAAAAGGGAGGGAGCCGATCTAATGTCCCTGGGAAGGGCATTCCATAGCCGAGGGGCCACCACTGAGAAGGCCCTATCTCTTGTCCCTGCCAAACGTATTTGTGGTGCAGATGAAGTCGAGAGCAGGGCCTCCCCAGATGGTCTTAATGTCCTAGATGGTTCATAAGGGGAGATGCGTTCGGACAGGTAAGTTGGGCCAGAACCGTTTAGGGCTTTATAGGCTAAAGCGAGCACTTTGAATTGTGTCCAGTAGCAAAATGGCAGCCAGTGGAGCTGGCAGAACAGAGGAGTTGTATGCTCCCTGAGCTCCACTCCTGTTAGTAATCTGGCTGTCGTCCGTTGGACCAACTGAAGCTTCTGAACAGTCTTCAAAGGCAACCCCACGTAGAGCGCATTGCAGTAGTCTATACAGGATGTAACCAGAGAGTGGACTACCGTGGCCAAGTCAGACTTCTCAAGGTATGGGCGCAGCTGGCACACAAGTTTTAACTGTGCAAATGCTCCCCTGAGGTTCCAGGCTCAGCAATGAGTCCAGGATCACACCCAAGCTGCGAACTTGCGTCTTCAGGGGGAGTGTAACCCCTGATAGACTTCACAAGCTAGCTGGCATTGCCCCCCCCCCCAGCTCCAATGTGCAACGGGAAGTTGCTGCCAATTGCGAGAGAAATAAGGTTGAACACTGTGAAAACCACTCACTGTATGGATTGCAGCCTCCTCCTAGACTCAAATCTAGGAAAAGTTTCATGAGAACCAGTTTTCTTAATGTTTCGCCAACAACAGCAAGAATATCCATGTGGGCAGAAAAATCAAGCAATTCTAACTGGACCCCTACAAGTGTCTTCCTCTAGGAGCAAACCAAGAATGGGCAACTTAGAAGTTCCTCAGAAGTGGAGTTGGCAGATCAAAAGACAACTTTGCAAAGTGGCACTACCTAGAAGTATCATGCACTTTGTGCGACTGTGGAACAGAACAAACAACTCAGCATCTGTATGCTTGCTCACAATGCCCTGCTTCATGCGCAGAGGAAGAACTGTTTAAAGCTACACACAATGCAGTCGCTGTTGCCCCTTTTTGTTCTAAAATTATTTAGCTGCTTGTGCTCCGTTCATTTTTTTAGTTTTAAACTTATTTATTTATGCAATGCTTTTGACACAAAATACATAAATGCTTGATAATCTTTTTTGTTAGCTTTAAATGCCAACAATTTGATCTTCTAAAGAATTAACAATTTTATTTCATTGATTGAAGTCCCAGATCTGTATGATTTCAAACATTTGCCTGATCTATGCTAATTAGCTATTTGTCTTCAGTTTAAACAGCTCATTGCAGCAAAGATTAATGGGTTTTGTTCAAAAGTACATGGAGGTCGCTGTATTTCCATAAGGGAAAATACTTAACTGATAGATTAATACATATTGCTTTCTTTGTTTGTTTGAAGCTGGACCTGTGATCTACAGAATGCTGACCTATCCTCCAACTCGAAGAGAGTTGATTGTGGGCTGTGGTCTACAAATGTTCCAACAGCTGGCAGGTATTAACACAGTCATGTATGTATCATTTTTTAAAAAACATTTTTTGATATTAGACTGCACTTTTAAGTTCAACAGAAGATAAATATTTTATAAACTCATTCTGTTTTTGGATACAACAGTATAAGGAGTACATGTAAATAAATGTTTCTTCTGCAATATTGCATGAAAATCACAAATAGCATTACTTCCTTTAAGTGAAGATATTTGACTTTTTGTGTCTGGTTGATGTGTTCAAGACCAGAAATACAGGCTCATAGTTAGCAAAGTAGGATTTGGACTTTTTTAGCATTAATAGAGCCTATTACACTTTATTGTCTCAGAATCAGGCTTGCTCTCAGCCTATTAGTTGTTGGGAATCATTTTACTTCTTAAGATGTTAGCAGTTTTAATTTTTTTATTCTGTTTAAATTCATATTATGTGATTATGTCTGTTAGGGTTAAGTTTTATTCATTTATTTATTTTGTTAATTGGGTTGTTGTAAGTTTTTTCGGGCTGTATGGCCATGGTCTAGAGGCATTCTCCCCTGACGTTTCGCCTGCATCTATGGCAAGTATAATAACTCCTCTTAATGGCCGTCTGGGCAGGGGGTCAAACAAACCCACCACTGCCCCACCAATTATAATAACTAGGCAGATGGCAATACGATCAATCCCACCATCTAACCCCAATTATAAAGGCAGGCTTTATGGCCAAACAATATGACTGGACAGGGGGCAAACAGATCCCAACCACTGTCCTTCCTTTGATAAAGAATTCACACCACTTTGGCACTTAGATAACACCTGAGGGGATGTCTCTTTATTTAAACCTTCGCTGCCACCATAAGTATAAATGAACAGGAACCCTCTAGCTATTTAAGATGTTAAAAAGGTTGTTTAAAACACCACCAAGTACTGTCTTTTAAAAGGGTTTCTTTGTAGGAAAACAGATGAGGTTGATTTTAAAAAGAAAAGGGACTAAATCCACAAATGGCACGTGACTCAGGCTTAAGTTTCAAAAATAACAAGGAAAGTTTATTGAAGTTAAAGTTACAGAATGAAGAGAATGCAGTTTCATAAGCTTGGCTGTTACAAATAAAGTGTTCTTGTTCTTAAAAAGCGTAACGGTTGCATGAGAGAACGGTTCTATCTTTGTTACAGTTCCTATACAAAACCCAGCTATTTCTTCTCTAAAATAGCTGTAACCAGTCTGCCACAGCCTACTTTGCTGTGCAAACTTCAGGCAAACTGCCTATTCTTAACAGAGACTCCTAAAACTGTAATCCTACTCTAACATCACCCAGAACTGAACTGAACTGACTAAATAAGCTTCTTACTTTCCCTCCAACAGTCTAACTCCGCCCCCCTTTTACAAACCAATCCTGGCTGTTTCAGGGCTGGCTCAGGCCTAGGCCACTCCCCCTCTCTGAACTGGAGCTTTCCCTAAACTAAGATGGCTCCGGCCGCCCTCTGCCAGGCCCTCTAAGCTGAAACTACCTAGCCTGTCTCTTCTAGGCCCTGCCACCCTGGCTGGCAAGGTAAGGGATCTTCACAGCAAGCATCCTCAGAGGTAGTGAGGTCTGTTGGAATTAGGAAAAAGGGGTTTATATATCTGTGGAATGACCAGGGTGAGACAAAGGACTCTTGTCTGCTGGATCTAGGTGTGAATGTTTCAACTGACCACCTTGATTAGCATACAATGGGCTGACTGAGCCTGGAGCAAACTTTTGTTGAGAGGTGATTAGATGCCCTTGTTTGCTTCCTCTCTGTTGTGCTGTTGCAATTTTAGAGTTTTTTAATACTGGTAGCCAAATTTTGTTCATTTTCATGGTTTCCTCCTTTCTGTTGAAATTATCCACATGCTTGTGTATTTCAATGGCTTCTCTGTGTATTCTGACATGGTGGTTGTGAGAGTGGTCCAGCATTTCTGTGTTCTCAAATAAAATGCTGTGTCCAGGTTGGTTCATCAGGTGCTCTGCTATGGCTGATTTCTCTGGTTGAAGAACCCCTCTCCGAACCCCACCTCCTTCAAGATGAACTGAACCACCTCAACTGGGCTCTACAGGCCAATGGATACTCCACCTCGGACATCAGAAGAGCGGCAAGACCAAGAACAAGCCACGAGAGTCAAGATGAAGATCCACCCAGAGGAAAAGTGTTCCTGCCATACATCAAGGGAACCACTGACCGCATAGGGAAGCTGATGAGGAAACACAACATACAAACAATCTACAAACCCACCAAGAAAATCCAACAAATGCTACGTTCAGCAAAGGACAAGAGGGATCCTCTCACCTCTGCAGGAGTCTATGCAGCTGTGGACAAGTCTACATAGGGACCATCAAACGCAGCATTGCCCAGACACAAATCAAGGAACATGAAAGGCACTGCAGACTGCTTCAACCAGAGAAGTCAGCCATAGCAGAGCACCTGATGAGCCAACCTGGACACAGCATTTTATTCGAGAACACTGAAATGCTGGACCACTCTCACAACCACCATGTCAGACTACACAGAGAAGCCATTGAAATACACAAGGATGTGGACAATTTCAACAGAAAGGAGGAAACCATGAAAATGAACAAAATCTGGCTACCAGTATTAAAAAAAACTCTAAAATTGCAACAGCACAACAACAGAGAGGAAACAAACAAGGGCATCTAATCACCTCTCAACAAAAGTTTGCTCCAGGCACAGTCAGCATTGTATACTAATCAAGGTGGTCAGTTGAAACATTCACACCGAGCTCCAGCAGACAAGAGTCCTTTGTCTCACCCTGGTCATTCCACAGATATATAAACCCCCTTTTCCTAGTTCCAACAGACCTCACTACCTCTGAGGATGCTTGCCATAGATGCAGGCGAAACGGCAGGAGAGAATGCCTCTAGACCATGGCCATACAGTCCGAAAAAACCTACAACAACCCAGTGATTCCGGCCATGAAAGCCTTCGACAATATATTTTGTTAATTTCTTTTTGGTATTAGGTTTATAGTAATGACTGTTCTATTTTATTTGATGTGTATTGCTTTGATGTAACTTGTTAATATGTCTTTTTGCTGGCATTAAATGTTTGTCATATGTGTTGGAAACCACCCTGAGTCTCTTTGGGGAGATAGGGCAGTCTATAAATAAAGTCTTATTATTATTATGCATGACATAAATCTTAAGACCAATTGTAGTTGCTTTTCCAAGTGCACATTTCTTTCAGTTTTTTCCCTGCATTTTTGAGTAATACCAATGCCCACACATGCCTGTCAAAGAGAGTAATATCAACAAATTGATTGGTTCCAAACAATAAAAATATAAATGCAAGTGCTAATAACAAAAAAGGCTGAGGTGGGTGTTACTGGTGAAGGAAGTTGTGTACAGCTTTAATAGGGTACAAATTCCTCAGTTTAAATCTGTAATCTGTTTATAAATACCACATTGTCATATGAAAAATGTGACAAAAATAGCCAGTTTCTTGAGAATTCAACCCTTTAAGGACAAAGATACTACAATTTCAGTGTATTAATTTCAAATAAAGAGGGTTTCATTATCCCTAAAGTTCAGTTGTTGGTAGGTAAAGGTTTTCCCCAGACATTAAGTCCAGTCGTGTCCGACTCTAGGGGTTGGTGCTTATCTCCATTTCTAAGCCAAAGAGCCAGCGTTATCTGTTGACACCTCCAAGGTCATATGGCCAGCATGACTGCATGGACCACTGATACCTTCCCACCGCAGCGATACCTATTGATCTCACGTTTGCATGTTTTTGAACTGCTAGGTTGGCAGAAGCTGGGCTTAACAGTGGGAGCTCATCCCACTCCTTAGATTCGAACTGGCGACCTTTTGGTCAGCAAGTTCAGCAGCTCAGCAGTTTAACCCACTGCGCCATCAGTAACTGCCATCAGCTACTGATGAGAAACTTGCAAATCATCCCATCATCACCCTGTCTTGAAGACTCAGGGCCATGCCTTCAAAAACACAGCTGACTAAGGGCAATGTGTTTCTTCTTCTGAATGCCTGGAGGAATTAATGGGCTGGATTGCTGTGGTATGCCAAGTCCCATAAGATTCAAACGAAATCCTAAGACACATAGACAGTCCAAAGCAAAAGTTCTTGTAGGATTATAGTTTTAGCACACAGTAGCCACTGGGAGTGAGATAAAGCCCAAGTTTCACAGTCCGAATTACCATGGTCAAGCTGAAAGAGTTCCAAAGTCTATGCAGCAACCAACACCAACCCGAATTTCAGTCCTAAGTCAACAAAACTGGCAGTCCAAAAATAGCAAAGTCGAAATCCAAAACACAGCAATCTAAGATACAGTCCAAAATCAACAAGTCTGATAATCCAAAGTCCAGAATTACAGCAAAGACAATGCCACCTTCAGCAAAACTTAACCCTTGAGAACCTTTTATCTGATGTTCTCAGGTCTTGCTTTTGTAGAGTTCATTTTTCTGTGATTTGGGCAGACCTGCAGGTTGCACCGTGCCTTAATCTGTATTCTAAAAGGGATGGAGCCCTTAAGCCTTCATCAACCTGCTGTGATGTACTGCCCTCTGCTTTCTCGGCCTGGTGAGAAGTGGTGGCTATTGCAAAAGGCTCTTCTCCTGCAAAAGCTAAGTTAGGTTGGGAGGACTGCTGGGAGCTACTGGTTTCTAACTCCAACTTTGGCTCTTCCAACAACCCCTCATCCTCGCTGTCAGAACAGTCCAGGACACGGATGAAGAAAAATAAAAACTGAATCCAGATAAGACATAGGTGCTTGCCATTAAGGGTCATAAGGGCTACACTCCCTTTGAAAAACTGTGTTTGCAGCTTGGACATCCGGGTCCATCTCTCCAAATGTCAGCCCATGTATGTCAGCTTTGGCTGATATGAAATTGCTCCCCTTTCTAAAATTGGAAGACCTAAAAACAGTAGTGCACACACTGGCAACATCAAAGTTGAAATTCTACAATGCGCTATACATTGGCCTATCTTTGTACTAAGTTTGGAAATGTCAGTTAATTCAATACATGGCAGCAAGATTGGTTATAGGTACGTCTAGGAGAGAACACATTAGACCCATACTAAATTTACTCCACTGACTGCCAGTTAGTTTCTGAGCAAAGTGTTGATTATGACCTTTAAAGCTCTACATCAGCATTTCTCAACCTGGGGGTCGGGGCCCCTGAAGGGGTTGCGAGGGGGTGTCAAAGGGGTTGCCAAAGACCATCAGGAAACAGTATTTTCTGATGGTTACGGGGGTTCTATGTGGGAAGTTTGACCCAATTCTATTGTTAGTGGGGTTCAGAATGGTCTTTGATTGTAGGTGAACTCTAAATCCCAGCAACTACAAGTCCCAAATGTCAAGGTCTATTTTTCCCAAACTCCATCTTGATTTATATTTGGGCATATGGAGTACTTGTGCCAAGTTTGGTCCAGAACCATCATTGTTTGAGTCTGCAGTGCTCTCTGGATGTAGGTGAACTACAACCCCAAAACTCAAGGTCAATGCCCACCAAACTCTTTCAGTATTTCATGTTGGTCATGTTCTGTGTGCCAAGACTGGTTCAACTACATCATTGGTGGAGTTCAGAATGCAGTTTGATGGTAGGTGAACTATAAATACCAGCAGCTACAACTCCCAAATGACGAAAACAACCCCCCAACCCTACTAGTATTCAAATTTGGGCGTTATCTGTAATTTGTATTTACAGATAACGCCCAAATTTGAATACTAGTATTTGTATTTATGCCAAATTTGGTCCAGTGAATGAAAATACATCCTGCATCTCAGATATTTACATTACAATTCATAACAGTAGCAAAATTACAGTTTTGAAGTAGCAGCAAAAATAATGTTATGGTTGGGCGTCACCACAACATGAGGAACTGTATTAAGGGGTCGCGGCATTAAGAAGGTTGAAAAACACTGCTCTACATGGTTTGGGTCCAGGTTAACTCCAGGATCACCTTCTCCCATACAATCTGCACTTAGGTGCTCTGGGGAACCTTTACTTCAACTAGCTAGAACCCAACTGGCAATCGTCACCCAGAGGACCTTTTCATCGCTGTCCTAAATATTAGAACAAACTTATTGATGGCAAGAACTCGGAGTATGGTAGGGTCTCATTTTCTAGAAGTTTTTAATGAATGTCCACCTGTCAGGAGTACTTTGATTGTATTTTCCGGCATAGCAAGGGGTTGCACTGGATGGCCTTTGTTGTCTCTTACAACTCTTTGATTCTAGACTAAGTGCGGAGAGACTGTACACTTTGGTTTCTATTTGCTGTGTCAACTTTACACCCAGAATTAACACCCAGCCTTGCTATAAAAATGTATTTTTATTTTATTTTTTGTTTTCTTTTATTCCCCTCGTGCCAACTAATATGTGTATTTCACCTAAGGTTGGAGAGAAATCCTACAACCATAACACTTGGTAGAGCCTGACCCATTCAAGTCAGTATGTCTTCCGTTCCATTTTAAGATTCAAATCATGCAGACTTCATGACTTCAATAATTCAGCCTCTCCACCCTTTCTCCATTTTAATGATATCTTGAAAGTTATTTAAACGCATAGCATAAAATATTCCTACATTTCTCTGAATAATTGACAGGTGATATTTGGGAAGCACTTAATCTGAGGCTGTCTGCCTGCCTTAAGTGTGAGCTAAAAATGTATATGATAATTTAATTCGTTAAACATAGATAAAAGTGAATAGCATTTTTCTGCCACACACCTTCTAAGTGCTTATTCCTGTGCAGCTCAGGGATTTCGAAGGTGTAGGATGAAGGTCTAATTTTCAACTTGTGAAAATAAATAACAGTGAATACATACGGCAGATCAGTGAAAGTCTCTGAAGTTTCTTCAAAAACAAATTTGCTCAGTTGGGATTATATCCAAAACTTTTTTTGGAAGTTTAATGAAACTCTGTTAAGATCTATGGTACTCATTAGCTTACTTTGCTTGTCCTAAGCTTGTAGCTGTTTTTAGATCTCAAACGCCTTACCTGGCAGTGGTATTTGCAGACAATATAGAAATGATCTGATTTAATATGTGAGAGAGGTGAACAGAAATTCCTGCAACAAAATACCTTTTAATGTCTGAAGTACCTTTATTAACAAAATCTCTTAAGAGCCATGTGTTAGAAATGCACAGTCTTAGATAACTGAACTTGTTATTCAGATTTATTTTTTTAAAAAATTAATGCACACCAGTTTTTCAGAAAACAATTTCTTTTACACAAGGAAAAAATATTTGAAGTAATGGGGATATCTTTCTTATGGATTGCTTTTGAAATGTCTTAATTCTATGTAACTGTTCTCTTTCTGTCAGCTGAAATGTTATGACTCACATTATCATGTGACGTTTGGTAAACTTCAGCACTTTCTATAACCCATACATTGAATGGCTTTTTCCTGATGCATTTCAAATATTTAGGCTTTTTTCATCTATTTTCATGATGGCATGATTTATTGATATTTATTTATTTATTTATTTATTTATTTATTTATCGTGCCAGGAGCAACCAGACATTTGTATTATATTTTTAACAAAACAAACAAATAAACAAACAGACAAAACACAAAGTTTGCAAGCTTGGTAGTTGATTAAATGTCCTTTGACCAGTACCTGCCACTTGGAGTACCTCTGATGTTGCCGCAAGGAGGTCCTCCATTGTGCATGTAGCAGGGCTCAGGTTGCATTGCAGCAGGTGGTCTGTGGTTTGCTCTTCTCCACACTCGCATGTCGTGGATTCCACTTTGTAGCCCCATTTCTTAAGGTTGGCTATGCATCTCATGGTGCCAGAGCGTCTGTTCAGCACCTTCCAAGTCGCCCAGTTTTCTGTGTGCCCAGGGGGGAGTCTCTCATTTGGTATCAGCCATTGCTTGGGTTTGAGCCTGCCACTTTTGGACTCTCGCTTGCTGGGGTGTTCCAGCGAGTGTCTCTGTAGATCTTAGAAAACTATTTCATCATGACATGACATGACATGACATGACATGATGACGTGAAAGAAGCCTCCTACAAGGATGGTGAAACATCAAGACATCCGGGCGTCCCCTGGGCATCGTCCTTGCAGACGGCCAATTCTCTCACACCAGAAGCAACTTAGAGTTTCTCAAGTTGCTCCTGACACGAAAAAAAAAATCTATTTTCAAGTTGACTATATTCTGAATGCAAGAACCATGGTATAACAGAACCACAAATGGTTATAGGCTGTGGGTGGAGCAGGAGGGAAAAATGCTATCAATGGCAAATAAGATTTTCTTTGTGCAACTGCTGAAGAAAATGGTTCTCTTGTTGTTGTTGTTCATTCATTCAGTTGTTTCCGACTCTTCGTGACCTCATGGACCAGCCCACACCAGAGCCCCCTGTTGGCCGTCACCACCCCCAGCTCCTTCAAGGTCAATCCAGTCACTTCAAGGATCCCATCCATCCATCTTGCCCTTGGTCGGCCCCTCTTCCTTTTTCCTTCTATTTTCCTCAGCATCATTGTCTTCTCTGAGCTTTCCTGTCTCATGATGTCACCAAAGTACTTCAACTTTGTCTCTAATATCCTTCCCTCCAATGAGCAGTCGGGCTTTATTTCCTGAAGTATGGACTGGTTGGATCTTTTCACAGTCCAAGGCACTCTCAGAACTTTCCTCCAACTTCTCTTAACTTCTTTTATATACCACTTTTGTCCGAAGCACTAAAGGTAGTTTACTGTTTGAAAAACTTTGCATTAGGTGGTAAAAGGAAGGAAAAAAGAAGAATATAAGCAAAATTGGCCACTGACTTTTTTACTTTTTCTGGTTGCACAGTAATGAAGCTATGTAATAACCAGCTGGGATAGCAGCTAATGGAGGTAGTTCTGGAAGTGGAAACAAATGGCAATTGAAAAAAGACTCATGTTCTCAGATGCAGTCAGGTGGGAGTCATTTCCTGTCATTGCTACCTGGGACACTCACAGTCACCTTGAAGATTGAGCATTGGTGTCAGTTTGCTATTTCTTTCTGAAGTGTTCTTGCAGTATGTGACACATTCATCCTTCCTGCTTGCATATCAGGACAGTGACACTTCTCAGCATTAGCTGGATTTTATATTTTCAAAAATAGAGGATCAAACATTGATCATTTCTTCCTTCTGCTTCTTTTAAGCATCTTAGGAACATTTCAGTGTGGAATCTGGAACTGTGACATCACTTTAGTCCTATTTTCAGTGTATATTGACCCAGCTTCTTTTCCAT
Organism: Anolis sagrei ordinatus; assembly: GCF_025583915.1. NCBI lineage: Eukaryota > Metazoa > Chordata > Lepidosauria > Squamata > Anolidae > Anolis > Anolis sagrei. The sequence continues at coordinate 122,666,847 of NW_026847549.1, forward strand.
TTTATCTTAAAACCTTGATCATGCCAACACAATAGCATTAGAATCGAAGTCAAATATCTTCCTTGCATTCTTCTTCCATCACCAACCTGTACTTTTAACATCTTGTTTGATGAAGAAATCTGCAGTCTTTTAGGCTGATGTTTCTTGTGACTGACTGCTTACTTGACCCAATAAAGACATTGCACTAATACAGATTTTGAGCTAGCCACAAAAAAAGAAATGAAGTAGAAAATTTACTTTATCACGATATGTGGTTGTGATTGCTGAATGGAAACTTCTCCATGTAGGAGTTGTGCAAGGAAGCACCTAGAGATTAGACAAAAGATTGAGCCATTGGTAGAGGGCACTTCTGGCAAATTGGATTTGTTCACCTTGAAAGTATTTGATGTATGATTGACAAGAACAAGATGTCCTTGAGAAACTTTTGTTGCAAGTGAGGGAATATAGAGACTTCAGGGAGCAATATATACTAGCTGTCCACTCCAGTTAAGAATATTTCTCTTGCAGTTTGATTAGATACCGGTTAATTTGCTGGCTGAGTTGTTAAGATGAATGCTTATGCCAGGAAGGTTATTATTTCTCATTTTAGGCTTGATTCTTTCTGTGTGGTAAAATTGTGTTGGGAGTTTTGGGCCAGACTTCTGTTGGGAGATGACATAGCTGAGTGCTTCACCATAAATTTATCAAGGTTCAAAAGAGAACACATTTTTACATTTGTTAAAATGTAAAATATTTAAAATGTTTTCTAACATTTTAAATATTGGGTTGTTTTAGTTTTTTTGGGCTATATGCCCATGCTCTAGAAGCAGTCTCTCTCATTTCTTGGAAATTAGGAAACCGCAGAACCTCTGAGGATGCTTGCCACACATGCTGGCAAAACGTCAGGAGAGACTGCTTCTAGAACATGGCCATACAGCCTGAAAAATCTACAATAACCCATGAAAGCCTTCGACAATACATTTTAAATATTATTACTGCACAATTGCACATTGATCTTAAAGATTAATGCCCAGGGAAACAACAACATCCAGGAAAAGTGTAATTAGTAAATATAAAGCAAACAGAGCAAATTTAACAGACCAACATACAAAGGTAGAAACAGTGAAATGATAGCTCACAGAAAAGGCATAGTAAGAAGTATTTCTGGAAACTGGTATGTGTTCATCTCCCTCATCAGGGTTTTTTTTTTTTAATTTATCGTGTCAGGAGCAATCAGACATTTTTACATTTTTAACAAAGCAAAGAAACAAACAGACAGACAAAACACAAAGTTTGCAAGCTTGGTAGTTGATTAAATGTACTTTGACCAGTATCTGGCCACTTGGAGTGCCTCTGGTGTTACTATAAGAAGGTCGGTCCTCCATTGTGCATGTAGCAGGGCTCAGGTTGCATTGCAGCAGGTTGTTAGTGGTTTGCTTTTCTCCACACTCACATGTCGTGGATTCCACTTTGTAGCCCCATTTCTGAAGGTTGGCTCTGCATCTCGTGGTGCCAGAGCACAGTCTGTTCACCTCGCTTGCTGAGGTGTTCCAACGAGTGTCTCTGTAGATCTTAGAAAATTATTTCTTGGTTTAACTCGTTGACGTGCTGGCTGATTCCCAAACAGTGGATGAGCTGGAGATGTCACTGCCTTGGTCCTTTCTCTATTGGTTGCTACTTCCCGGCGGATGTCAGGTGGTGCAATACCGGCTAGACAGTGTAATTTCTCCCGTGGTGTAGGGCGCAGATACCCCGTGATAATGCGGCATATCTCATTAAGAGCCACATCCACTGTGGTGAGATGTGTTCCACACTGGGCATGCATACTCAGCAGCAGAGTAACATAGCGCAAGGGCAGATGTCTTCGCTGTGTCTGGTTGTGATCCCCAGGTTGTGCCTGTCAGCTTTTTTATGATATTGTTTCTAGCACCCACTTTTGCTTGATATTCAGGCAGTGCTTCTTGTAGGTCAGAGCACGGTCCAGAGTGACTCCCAGGTATTTAGGTGCGCTGCAATGCTCCAGTGGGATTCCTTCCGAGGTAATCCTCAGAGCTCGGGATGCTTGTCTGTTCTTAAGGTGAAAAGCACATGTCTGTGTTTTAGATGGGTTAGGGATCAGCTGGTTTTCCCTGTAATAGGCAGTAAGAGCACCTAGAGCTTCAGAGAGCTTCTGTTCAACCACCTCAAAGCTCCCTGCTTGAGCAGTAATGGCACGATCATCAGCATAGATGAAACTCTCTGTCCCTTCTGGCAGTGGCTGGTCATTTGTGTAAATGTTCAACATGGATAGAGCAAGCACGTTCTCCTGAGGCAGGCCGTTCTTCTGTTTCCGCCATCTGCTTCTCTGCGTTAGAGTGTAGGTATTTCCATCCTTATATATTATGCAATTACAGCTTCCTGGTTTTTGTTTGTTTGTCTGTTTTTGAAAAAAATTATGGAGCATGAGGTGGCGTAAACAGGGTGGTGTAAATGATATCGTCATATTTTGTATGGAAAGCCACCAAAGTGCAAATGCCATTGATGCTGCAAAAAAGTGCTAGGCAGTGCTGCTATATTCCAAGTGTAAAAGAAGCAATTGTCAATCAGAATGACCTGAAACAATTAGTAATGTGACATGTGCCAGAGAGTGTGTGTTCCCATTCCCATTGAAATCTAACATTTTTTAAAAAAAGTTCATTAAAGTGGAGGAGTAGCTTCAGCAATCTATGGATTTTTCTCACATTAACATCAGCATAGCCGGTGGTGGAGATAATGGGAACTCCATTCCAAAAGTATCTGAATGGATTTAAATCCCCTACCTGTTCTGGTGAAAGATGCCACACCAGCATCTTTGTATTCTTCTATGTTCGCACTTGAAGCCACTGGTGTTATTAAAAACTCTTTCATAGACCATTTTCCCCTCCTTGATCCTGCCAGGAAATCATAGTACTATTTGATTTCAGCCTGTTGCCTTGGTAATAACTGCAATGTCACAAATGCAGTATTATAACTTCCCTGGAGGATCAAAAAGCTGTGAGTGTACGGACTATGCGGGAGAGTCAGAGGCTTTGTTGTGAGATACAGCTTTGGTAATTAGCAGGCAGGGAAAGATGGAGAAAAGGGCTTTTTGTAAAGATCTTTAGAAGCTTAGAGGATGGTTAAAGTGATGAAATTGTCCCCTAAAAAAGACAGAGAGATAAAATTCAAGAAGTAAGAAATATGCTTTACCCTTTAACTGAAAAGAAATATGAATGCTATGTATCACATCTTTGTTGACATTCGGAACAATGCATAGTCCACATTACTTACGTGGTACAAATTATCTTTGCATACAGTAAAGTATTTACTTTGTAAAAATGTTGTAACTTAGTAATTTCTAGATTTAATGGTCTCCCTAATATAATCCATATGTTGTGTGTTTCTTTTAACCATGGATTTCAGAGGCTACCTGTACCTGAATTTGTCTGTGGCACTGTGCAGCTGATATTCTGGTGCCCCCCCCTCCCCCCCACATTAATATATGTTCTGGTCAGGTGGGATGATTAGCCTATTGTCTACTATTTGCAGAATGAGAGTTGTAAATACTGTAGCACCTTACTTTTTCCTATTGTTAAAAAGAACAAAAAATGATATGACATCTTTTGAAAGGCAGCCTGAGAAAAATTGACAGTGATTTGTGAGGCATGGACTGTACTTTGTTTAATGTGTTACTCAAGGTACTATAGAAAAGGGCATTGTGTCTTATACTTTGCGGATTCTTTTCGTCATCTTTATTTTGAGAACATGAGAACAAGTTCTGTGGATGAGAGACTGACAAAGTTGGATACCCAGAGAATCCACTGAGATTTTAACATAGAATCATAGAATCAAAGAGTTGGAAGAGACCTCATGGGCCATCTAGTCCAACCCCCGGGCCAAGAAGCAATATAAATCTCGCACAAAGGATGGAGAAATATAGAAATAACATATTATATAGAAATATAATCTCGCACAAGGATGGAGTGAATTGACTAGTCTTGATTAAAACCTCACATTATAGTTTTCTTTCTGATACCTTTTGTGAGCAATGAGCAAAAGCAAAATGATAGGAGTTGCCATACTGGGCAAGAAATGTTCTAATTTATTTTGATGGCTATTATGGCATAAACCAGGCCTGCACAACATATGGCCCACATGTGGCCAGAAGGGACTGGACTTCCCCAGCACTGGTCGGCCCTTTTCATGCAAGTCTTCCTGATCAGGAAGGCAGGGGAAGTGTCGATTCACAAAGGGGAAACCCAGCCCCTTCACTAGGCTGGGTTGTCCCAAGTCTCCCCTTTTGCTAACTTCCTGGTCAGGGAGATAAGAAAAAGAGGGAGGGAAAGAAGAGAGGATGGGAGGGAGGGAAGGAAGAAAAGAAGGAAGGAAAGTAGGAAGGAAGACATGGGGAAGGGGGAAAGAAAAAAGAAATAATGAAATGGAGGTAGGAGAAAACAGGAAAGGAGGGTAGGAGAAAAGGAAGGGAAGGAGAGAGGGAAGAAGGCAGAAAGGGAGGAGAAAAGGAGGGAGGGAAGGAGAAAGGAAGGAAGGAAAAAAGGGAGAGGGGAGAAAGAAAGAAAGAAAGAAAGAAAGAAAGAAAGAAAGAAAGGAAGGAAGGAAGGAAGGAAGGAAGGAAGGAAGGAGGGAGGGAGGGAAGGGTGGTAGGTGGGGAAAAGAGAGGGAAGGAGGGAGAAAAGGAAGAAAGAAAGGTAAGTAGGAAGAAGAGGAGCAAAGAAATTCAGAATTTAGAAAGGGCATTGTAGTGTTTTGAACCATGGGCTATTGCTCTGTACCTACTGGGTGAATTTAAATAAGTAATGCTCTCTCAGCCTCAGAGGATGACAGAGGCAAATCCCCTTAGAAAAAACCTTGACAAGAAAACTCTGCTTTAGGACAGTGATGCTATACCAGCAGATACGAACCAGTCCCTCTGTAATGTGAGCAATACAGTTTAATGCTAGAAAATGTTGACCATTTCTGCAACCTAGACATCCACTTCTCCACAAAGTTGACATTGACACAGAAATACAACACCGTCTGAGCTCTGCGAGTGCAGCCTTTTTTCAAATGAACCAGAGAGTATTCGAGGATTGCGACCGTCATAGGGATCTAAGATGCTTGCTTATAAAGCTATTGTTCTTCCAACTCTTGTATGCCTGCAAAACGGTCCATCGCTCTCAGCTTCTGGAACTCCTGCAAATCTCTTGGGAAGGCAGGCGAACAAACTTCAGCACCCTGGAAGAAGAAAACATCAGTATTGAAGCAATGATTATCCGCCACCAACTTCACTGAATTGGCCATGTCTCTCAAAGCAAGTACTTGACTCTCAACTCAAGAATGGAGAATTGAATGTGAGTAGACAACAAAAGAGATTTAAAGACAGCCTTAAAGCTAACCTACAAAAATATGGAATAAACACAGAATCCCTGGCTCTCGAGCATTGTAATGGGAGGTGAACTATTATCAACAGTGCCATGAATTTTGGCAACAGTGCCATGAAACGTGCCAAGAGGAAGGCATTTCAAGCATACCCTTGTCTTGACTGCCTTCCACCTGGAAATCTATGCCCTCAACATGAAAGACCATGTAGATCCAAAACAGGTCTCCACAGCCACTTATGGACCCACCGCCAAGACTCTATCTTGGGAAGACAATCATACTCAGCCACAAGTGATTGCCTATGATTTTCTGAGGAATCTTATACACCTAGAACTTGTACATAATGCAAATACTCAATGTTTGTTTTTGGACTGCAAATCCCAGAATCTCTTAGTCAGCACAGCCAGGATTTAGACTGTATGGGCACTTCTAAAAACTGTAGTCCAAAAAACAACTTTTCCAAATTCTGTGTAAATGCACAAACATCCTATATTGGAAGGCCTAGATGGATTAACTTTTTGTCGTATAGGTATCTTTAAAACTGACATTTTACATTGTAGTATATCTAAAATTATTACTTATCAGTTTACATGGGAGTTTTCTTAGCTTTTAAAATACACAGAAGGAGGAATGCAGTCTGAGATGTGTATGCAATGTGCCTTGGAATGGTGTGTGGCTTATTAGTAAAATAGGACAGTTCTCTGGGGAAATATACTCTCATTCTGAATCATTCCTCTCCTTCCAGCACTATCTACTCTATCTTAAATATTTTTGTTATAGTGGAATAGTCACTATGTGTGACATTCACATAATTGGAAAATATTTCAAACTCTGGCTTAATCCTGGTTTGTAGTCTGATAAAAGCTAACTCAGTTATTCAAATACATTAGCAAGTTTATACTTCTATATTTTGAATAGCATGAAAATATTTTGGCTCATTTTTCTTTTCTAAGGGATTGAATAAGCACAAATATTTAATCATGTTCTGTCTTGGGAGAATAATTTAGTGAGTCAACAGTTATTCAAAGGTAAGAGAGAAGCTTTAAAGGTGTGTGCACTGGATGAAAGAACATCAATAAATAATAAGTGTTGTAGGTTATAGTATTTAGAGTTAGGAACTGGCAAATCCACCTCTGAGTGTTTTTTGCCAAATAAATTCCTATGAAATTCATGTTCATAAGATGACTTGATGGCACATACATACACATTATATACAGTGTTCTGTCGCTACTTCGCAGTTTGCTTTTTGCGGACTTGCTGTTTTGCCGTTTTCCTTCCTTGCTACTCACTGGGCCAAGTCCTGGTCCTGCCACTGGGACACGGCCCGGTGAATAGTGAGCGAGCAAGGGAGGGCGGGTGAGTGAGCAAGGGAGGGGTGCAAAGGCAGAAGCAGCGGCAGAAGCAGAAGCTTGGCCACCTCAGGCCGGGTCCCAGTGGCAGAACTAGGACTCAGCCCGGTGAGTAGCGAGCAAGGGAGAGGGATGGGGGAGGGAGGGAGGGCCGCAAAAGCAGAAGTAGCTCTACTGTATATAGCGTCCCTACTTTGCGGATTTTCACTTTTCGCAGATGGTCCTGGAACGTAAAACCCGCAATAAGTGAGGGAACATTGTACATACAGATTTATTTGTTTAAAAGGAGCTATGCAAATATCAAGGCAGAAAATCCTAAAATATCTGATTTGAACTGGGTTATCTGAATCCATGCTCAGATAACGTGGGATTTTCTGCCTTGTTATTCCGGGATATAAGGCTGTGTGAAAGGGTCCTAGGATGCATAGTTACAGCACAATCCATGACTTGGACTGGATGGCCCATGAGGTCTCTTCCAACTCTTTGATTCTATGATTCTATGATTCTACTTATAGTTACTTATGCAATCAAGAAGAACAAATTTGTTTCTGCTTATTTAACTTATACGCCATGGCAGGGTCACATGCCCTTATAGAGGAAGGAGAGAAAGTTGTTTAATACCTATCTCACCTCCCAGTCTGGGGAACTTGGAAAGTGAGCCAGACGATCCACAAAACCTCGCCTTGCTCTTAAGTAATGCCAAGTCAGTGAAAAATAAGACTCATATAATCTATGATTTCCTCAAAGATGAGGAAGATGGCCTGGCATGCTTCACTGTAACTTGTCAGGAAGATGATAGTGCTCCAACCTGGGACCAGGCCCTCCCAGCCGGGTACTGTGTTAGTGAGCAGCTGAGGGAAAGTGGGTGGGGGAGAGGGATAGATGTGGTCTATAAAACCATCTTAACTTGACCAGATTACCTGTTGGGCAGCTGAATTACCTTGAATGTGTGTACCTGAGTCTGAAAACCAGGGATAGACTGGGGATTAAGTTAGTGTACCGTCCACCCTTCTGCCTAACAGATTCCCTGGCTGAGCTCACAGAACTGGTCTTGGAGGTGTTGTTGGAGTCACCCAGACTTTTGCTTCTGGGTGACTTCAGCTTGGGAGTTCATGGTATTCATGGCAAACATGGGCCTTTCCCAATTAATTTCGGAACCAATGCATTCAGCAGGTCATACCCTTGATGTGATTTTCAGCTTGGAACATATGGATCTATGGACAGAGGTGATCAGTACCTCTGAGATGTCAGGGACAGATAGTTTTCTCATCAGGGCCAGTATAACTATTCTTGTACGGGTGGAGGACCTATTAAGATGGTCCACCCTCGAAGACTAATGGATTCTCTGAGATTCCAGAGATTGGAGGGTACTATAACTATCATCACTGATTATCCTTTTCAATCCTTTGTCAATAAATGGATTCTGAATTAACCAGGGCTAATGACACGATTTTTCCCAAACGTATTCTCTGGCCCATCACAAATCCGTCTCCCTGGTATACAGAGACTCTCAGGGAAATGAAACAAGAAGGACGACTGGAACACAGGTGGAGGAAAACTCAACTTTTATGTGACAAGACATGGAATAGAGGGTACCTCTTCTTCTATAAGGTGGCAGTACGAACAGTAAAGAAAGCTTTCTTCTCTACACGCATTGTGTCTGCGGATTCACATCCAGCTGAGCTATTCAGAGTGGTGAGAGGCTTAACTCAGGTACCCTCCCCTCTGAATCCATTATTAGAACTTTTAGTGGCTCACTGTGATGCTTTTAATAACCATTTCGCGGACAAAATAACTAGCATAAGAGCCAACTAAGATGCTGTCTGGAGCAGAAAGTAATAACAAGATGTCCAGCAACTCTTTGAGTGGGATTACACTGGATCAGTTTCAGTTGGTGGGTAAGGTTGATGTGGACAAGCTGCTTGGGCAAGTAAGGAGGACAATCTGCTCGTGTATAAAGATACAGAAGAAGTATGTGGTCTGGATGATGGGTGGAGGGGTGAGTTTTTTGTTTTTGTTTTTGTGGGAAGTGCTGAAGAGCTGCCGACACGGTTGCCGTTTTTCCCATAGGTATTCCAAGAGGATTAGAAACAGTGCTACAGAAGAGAGAGTAGAGTAGGTTGTGCTTCTTTTGGGTTCTTGTGTGATGGCCTACGCTTTCAATTTCTGCTCCTACTCAGAGAAGTGGTCGATCCTTTTTGATAAAAATACAGTACATACATTAATCCATGAATAAGTTGACCCTGTTTTTAGGATCAATTTTTCAACTTAAATTTCTAGACTTATACAGGAGTCTGTGCAATATTTGCTTTTCAAGAACCTATGCTATTTTTCAAAACTGAATTTTGAAAGAATTTAAGAGTTAGTCTGAAAAGAATAACTTCATGAGAGCAAATTGGAAGAAACAAGTATTTTATTGGCAAATGAAAGTGATGTTCAGTGAGTGGTACTGTTGATGGCTAATTGAGAGGCATGTTCTCTCAAGGGCAAATGAGACTGATGTGTACAGTGAGCAATATTTTAACATCCAAAATGATAGGCAGTCATACTTCAAGCAGCTGAAACTGAAGAAATGTTAACAGTAGATAATCATTCTCTAAAGCACTTCTGGGTACTACTGCTACTAAAGAAGAACATTAGATGCTGAACCACTTTCAGCAATTTCATTATCAGGCCTGCCTATATGGCCTCAAATCTTTCCTACAAAATAATATATCAGCTGTTCAGCAGATAGTCGTTCAAGAGAAGACAAGGTGAAACTCTTGCAAAGGCAATTTCAAACCCTGTGTGTTTACAGGGCAGGTGGGGAAAAATTGTTTAAACTGATGTATATAGTGATATAAGTCACATAGGAGGAAATTATTGTCTTTATAAATTGTATATAATACTTAAATTGTTGAAAATAATATAGATTATGAAGAGAGGGGCCATGAAGGCAGTTCCATCTTGGCTCCAGTGTCATCAGCCCCCACCCTCTGCCCAGCACCAACCGTTGCTCTGAGATCAGAGTGAAGAGTCGGGACAGGAAGGCAGTTCCATCTTGTCTCCTGAACTGTGCATATAATATAATATAATATAATATAATATAATATAATATAATATAATATAATATAATATAATATAATATAATTGATATATTGTATATACATATAATAGTGATAATATTATAATGTAATACAATATGCTAATAATAATATAATATTATAATTATATATTTTATATTAAATGCAATATTACTAATAATATTACAATATAATGTTATAGTACAATGTAATATATAATATTAATATTGTGCTACGATAACAATATAATATATTGTATTTACTTTTTACTTCTAAGCCGCTCTGAGTCCCCTTCGGGGTGAGAAGGGTGGCATATAAATGTCGTAAGTAAATAAATAAATAAATAGATTTTTTTAAACTAAGCATTTTTAAAACGAAGCATTATTCCTCATCCCTGGACTCAAGGAATGTGTTTAAACAAACTGTTTTCTTCCTATACTGTTAAAATTCACCAAGATAGTAAAGTATATCTTGAGCACACATCCACACAAGCTGTTTATGCCTAATAACATTATACCCTATGCTTGTTACATCAAGTTAAGATTTGTGGGCACATCACAACTGTTCATTTATCATTTTTTTTCATAATCAGAATATGATAACCTACAAGCACCTGACAAAAAAATTAGAAGTGTTCTGGTTCTTTTGGAGGCTGCTGCTGAAGTTAATTATGCAGTCTCAAGGCAGAAAGAAGTGGGGAGAGTGGTGTGTAGGGAGTTAAATTATGTAGAGCAAACATTTCTGATTTAATTAAAATTTCAATATGGAGAGAATAATCGGACAGTTTTATGTATGAACTAATACCCAAAGTGTCACTAGAATTATAAGTACTTTATGATATTCAAGAGAATTTTTTTTCCAAACAATAATTTGTTAGGGGATAAAGTTTATGAATTTTCAGCAGGCTGAGAAATGGCACTCTGTTTTGTATGAGTAAAGAAACAGGTAATATCATAACAAGATTAGACAGAAAAGAGGAAGGTAAGTTTGAATGACAGAGCCAGGCAAACCTCCGGCTCAATAAATAATACCTTTGTCATGGCTAGCTTTTAGAGAAGTGTCAATCTTAGTCTCCCAAGGGCTTGCAAGGTATGGAGAAGAAAGATAGACTTTTATCAGGGGAAAGGATGGCTTTGAGCCAGGCTGTAAACCCCATTATAGTGAGAAAACAATTGAAAATAAACTATAGATTTTGCTTGACAATATTTACAGGAACATTTCCTACTGTCCTTCTGTGTCTGTAGTCTGCATTTTGTGGGATTTGCTGAACCAGTGTTACAGCAGTCTCAAGCAGCCTAACTCAAGTATGTACATATGCAATTTAAGAAGGTCACATATCAAGAGCTACCATGTTTTCTGGCATATAAGACGACTGGGCGTATAAGACAACCCCGACTTTTCCAGTTAAAATATAGAGTTTGGGATATACTCACTGTATAAGACTACCCCTCTTCCACCGCACACGAAATAATTTTTTTTAAGCATCAGATTTGATTTCAATATAGTAATTTTGATTTCAATATGGTAATTACTGTACCTCCATCTCTACCTCTCAGATCTCGCACCTGCACTGCTTCACTGCAGTCTTCAGGAGCGAGATCTGAGAGGCAGAGGAGGAGGTACGGTAATAGGATACAAGGGCGGGCCAGACAGGTAAATGAGGTGTGTTTTTCTGGGCCCAGGGCCACTCTATCTCTTTTTTCCATACCCCGGGCACCCCGGATGCCTGCAGCTTGCTCCGCCCTTCACTTACACCTTCCCGGTGAGGCACCCCTTCACCTCACCATCGGGACCACATTAAGTCCATGAATCCTGATGAATGGATTTTCTTCTACCTTACTTGTACAGTGTCGCCCTTAATGCTTTCATACAGTCACTGCATATGGCAGGGACGCTGCCACTGCCATTTTTGAGCTCCCCCCACCATATGAGGCAACCACAGATTCTCTAATCCAGATTGGAAGTTTCAGCACCCACTCTATAAGACGACTCCCGGTGTATAAGACTACTCCCGCATATAAGACGACTCCCATGTATAAGGCTACTCCTGTGTATAAGACAACTCCTAACTTTTGAGAAGATTTTCTTGGGTCAAAAAGTAGTCTTATATGCCAGAAAATACAGTATATACTACAGAGTTCCTCATTCATAGGCACAAAGGATGGGCATGTCTACATGAACCCTTTATCCTAAAGCGGGAAAGTGAATCAGTTTCATGCATCATTACAAGTCATATACTATCAGTCCTAGCAGATAATGATTGAAATCCACTTGCAAGTTTATATTTATTAGACTATGTAACTATCCACCTTAACTGTTCTGGCACCATGGTGGACACATGATGCCCAGTTTACTTGTCCGAATGCATCTCCCTCTACGTCCTGCCTCACAGTTTAAGATCATCCGGGGAGGCCCTGCCAGCATAACAAATACAGCTTATGGGGACAGGAGACACTGCCTTCTCGGCTGTGCCCCCCCCCCCCCCGGCCTATGGAACACACTTTACACCGAGGTAAGATCGGCTTCATCCCTCCTGTCTTTTAAGAAGAAATTGAAGTCCTGGTTCTGGGACAAGGCTTTTGGACAGCACGCATAAATAGCACTTTGGATATGAAATTCAACTGGAACGATGATATGACTGTAATACTGTTTTATTGTTTTTAATTGATGTTCTATTTATTGTTTTAATTGTTATTATATTGTTTTGTTATATGTAGAGGCATCGAATTGTTGCCAAATGTAAGCTGTTTTGAGTTCCCCTTTGGGGGTTGAGAAGGAACGGAGTAGGAATACCGGAAATAAATAAATAAATCCATGGAGCTAGTTTGGATTCACACAGCCTTGAACTGCATTAACAAAAATCACAGGATACTCCAGAGCCCATCTGGGTTTAGGATGAGTGTAAATAGTCATGCTGCTCCCTAACTGGGCACCACTCAGGCAGCTCGAGGACAGGGGATGGCATCTATCTTGGCCCATAATTCCGAGTTTTGTAGCACCCACTGGGCACAAAAATGGAACAAAAAAATAAAATATACGTATGCAACAGAACTCAAAGAAAATTGGTACAAGATGTTTTTCAGGTGGTATATGACACCACAGAAACTGAGCTTGATGTATAAGAATATTAATAATAAATGCTGGAAATGTGAATTACATATTGGAACTTTCTATCACACATGGTGATCCTGTCCCAAAGCCAGAAGTTATTGGAAAATGATACAAGAAGTAAGCCAAAAAATCTTAAAAGTTAAAATACAGATGAAGCCAGAATACTTCCTATTAGGAATTACGGATGAGGACATAAAGCTAGAAGATAATGAAGACATTCTGTTTACATATCTGACGACTGCGGTCAGAATAACATACATCGGAAAATGGAAACTAAAAGATACGGCGACCAAAGAAGAATGGCTAAATAAAGTCTGGGAAATAAAAGATATGGACAAATTGACTTTCTATTTGAAAGACTACACAGGAAGACCTATAAAGAAAACTGACAGGCAAAGGTTTGAAGAGTTTATGAAAAATTGGACACCAACTACAAACTAGAGATGTATGCGGGAGAAGAAGATGAAACAAATAAATTAGAAACTTAAGCCGTTTGGGCCAATGAAGAAACTAGTTTGACCAACATAGAAGATGACGCGGAGAAGAAGATTGGGAAGCCAAGATTCCCCCCCCCATGGCCTCCCCCCCTAATCTTCCCATACCCTGCGTCCCCCCTTCCTCTTACCCCTCCCTTTTTCTCTTTTTCTTTTTTCTTCCTTTTTCTTCTTTCCCCATTCCTCCCCCCTTCTCCCTCTCTTCCCAAAGGTCCCCCTTGCTTTCTATTTAATGTATATTCAGTTTAAAAATCTTTAATAAAATTATTTTTTTAATGGCAATGTGTGTTGCTCAGTGCCTGTAATTTATTTATTTATTTATTTATTTATTTGGTGCGCTTGTATACCGCCAATATCTCAGCCAGTGCGGCGACTCATTGCGGTTTACAACATGTTAAAATATACAATTAAATAAAAACATATAAGATTAAAAATTAAAAATGCATACAGTAACATACATAGTATTGGGCCACCAATACAGATCGGAACATCTCATAATTAAAATCGTAATCCAATTCGTTGTCCTTGATTGCTAGTCCATGGTCAAACACTTCACATCAAAATTAATTGAAGACTTGCTCGAATATCCAAGTTTTTAGTTTTTTCCGAAATGCCATTAGCGAGGTGGCTGATCTTAACTCAATCGGGAGGGCATTCCAAAGCCGGGGGGCCACCACAGAAAAGGCCCTATCTCTCGTTCCCACAAGCCGCACCTGTGAAGCAGGTGGAATAGAGAGAAGGGCTTCTCCTGAAGATCTTAGGGTCCTGGTGGGCTGATAGGCCGAGATACGTTCGGATAGGTACGTAGGGCCAGAACCGTTTAGGGCTTTAAAGGTCAAAACCAGCACTTTGAATTGGGCTCGGTAGCTAATCGGTAGCCAGTGGAGCTGGTACAGCAGAGGAGTTGTGCGCTCCCTGCGCCCAGCCCCTGTTAGTACCATGGCTGCCGCCCGTTGGACCAATTGGAGCTTCCGGGCCGTCTTCAAAGGCAACCCCACGTAGAGAGCGTTGCAGTAATCAAGACGGGATGTAACCAGAGCGTGGACTACCGTGGCCAAGTCAGACTTCCCAAGGTACGGTCGCAGTTGGCGCACGAGTTTTAACTGTGCGAATGCTCCCCTGGTCACCGCTGAAACCTGGGGTTCCAGGCTCAATGATGAGTCCAGGATCACACCCAAACTGCGAACCTGTGTCTTCAGGGGGTGTGCGACCCCATCCAACACAGGCTGTAACCCTATACCCTGTTCGGCCTTACGACTGACCAGGAGTACCTCTGTCTTGTCTGGATTCAATTTCAATTTGTTCTCCCTCATCCAGACCGTCACAGCGGCCAAGCACCGGTTCAGGACCTCGACAGCCTCCTTAGTAGCAGGTGGAAAGGAGTGACAGAGTTGGACATCATCTGCGTACAGATGACATCGCACTCCGAAACTCCGGATAATCTCGCCCAGCGGCTTCATGTAGATGTTAAACAACATGGGGGACAGAATTGAACCCTGAGGAACCCCACAAGACAAAGGTTGTGGGGTAGAACAGGAGTCCCAGTAACACCTTCTGAGACCGACCCTCGAGGAATGAGCGGAGCCACTGCAGAACAGTACCTCCAAGACCCATCCCCGCGAGGCGTCCCAGAAGGATACCGTGGTCGACGGTATCGAAGACCGCTGAGAGGTCGAGCAGCACCAACAGGGACACACTCCCCCTGTCGAGCTCCCGACGCAGATCATCCACTAAGGCGACCAAGGCTGTCTCGGTACCATGCCCCGGCCTAAAGCCAGACTGTGCCGGATCTAGATAATCCGTGTCTACCAAGAATGCCTGGAGTTGTGAGGCCACCACACGTTCCATGACTTTGCCCAAAAAGGGAAGATTGGAAACAGGCCGATAGTTTACCAATTGAGTGGGGTCCAGTGATGGCTTCTTCAACAGCGGTTTTATCACAGCTTGCTTTAAGCTGGCTGGAAAAATGCCTTCCCGAAGGGAGGCATTAACCACCACCTTCACCCACTCGGCCAATCCCCCTCTGGCCTCTTTTAGAAGCCAGGATGGGCAGGGGTCTAGGATGCATGTGGTAGCTCTCATTCCTCCAAGCACCTTGTCCACATCCTCGGATTGAACCAATTGAAATGAATCCATCAAAACCGGACAAGCAGATGCTCGTGTTACATCCTCAGAGACTGCCGTTAATGTGACATCCAGTCCAGAACGGATCAAAGCGACTTTGTCTGTGAAGAACCGAGCAAAAGCTTCACAGCGAGCTGCCGCATTCTCTATCTAGTAATGACACTAGATAGAGAAGGGAGGGGGAAAAGAAGGAGCAACTCCTTCTTCCCTTCTCTCACGTATACTTCATAAGTATCACACATCTTTCTGAGAATCGTTTTGTGAGGTGGTACAACATAAAAAAAAATTCACTGGGGGCGTAAATGACTTTCTCCTATTGATATTAAATGAGATTTATATGAAACAATTTCAACTTTCAGTGAAAAATAGGAATTTTCTGTACACTGCCGGTGAGTTTAGCAGGAGTTGAAAGAAGTATCATCAAACTAGCACTCATGAACCATTACAAATGTCCTACAATAGTGCCAGAACTGTTAAGATTCAAAGATACTTTGTGTATTAAGTATAATCTTACAAGTGGATTTCACTTGGGAAGTTGAATCATTATCTGCTCAGACTGAGAGTATGTGACTTGTAATGAAAACAGGCAGGCAAAAAGATGATTAATTGATTCACCTTATGTTTGAAGGTATCCTGGTCCATTAAAATAAAGGTCGAGACATTGACGCGAAAATCCTCTGTTAATGACAGGAAGACTACAAAATAGTTAGCAAACATGCAGGGCTCTCAATTTGAGCTGTATGTATCAAATACAGGACTTCTTCAGCCATGTTGCTGTTGTTGAGTGCATTCAAGTTGTTTCCAACTTTAGTGACCCTAAGGGCTGGGTTCCCATGGCAAGATTTGTACAGAGGAATTGCCTTTGCTTCCCTCTAAAGCTGAGGGTATTTGACTTGCCTAGCATTACCCTTTTGGTTTCCATAGCCAAGCAGGGATTTCAACTCACTATACCATATTGGCTTAGAAGCATATAATAATAGTAATAATAATAATAATAATAATAATAATAATAATAATAATAGCTTTATTTTTATACCCCGCCAACCATCTCCCCTAGGGGACTCGGGGCGGCTTACAAGGGACACACCCAAGATTACAATTAAAACACACATGTAAAACACTTTATCCAATTAAAACATCAGATAAAACAAATAACACAATTGAAAGCAATATAAAAACAATATGGCGGAAAGAAACATAGCTGAGGTACAGATTCAATGAGTGCAACACATTTTTACAGGAGCGCAGGAAAGTGCAACAGTACGGTAAACTGGGCAGGAAATACTGTCATAACACATATTGAGGTAGAACGTATACCAGTGTAAAGTGTGGGTCAGTGTAAAGTGCGGAACTTCAAGTAAGGACAAGAAAGTTACTGGTGAGCTGCTTAGTCAAAAGCACACCGGAACATCCAGTTTTTCAGTTGATTACAAAAGGAGGACAAGGTGGGAAACTGTCTGATTTCCCTAGGGGGGGGGGAGTTCCAGAGCCTGGAGGCCACCACTGAAAAGGCTCTCCCCCTTGTTCCCATCAACTGTGCATGTGACGGCGGGAGGAGAGAGAGCAGTGCCTCCCCAGAAGATCTCAAGGTGCGTACTGGTTCATACGGGAAGATGCAATCACAAAAATAAGCAGGTCCCAAACCGTTTAGGGCTTTATACATCTGTCTGTCTGTCTGTCTATATACTAGCTGACCCCTTCCACGTGTTACTGTGGCCCAGTCTGGTGATGTGAAAAATAATGAGAAAGTGTTGGTTTCTAATATTTGTAATTTCTTTATGCTTGTGGGTAAACAGTATTTATCGCTGTTTCTTTGTCAGTGTTGATGTGGAAATAGTCTGGTTTGTCTACTCTGGAACATGCAACATAGAATTGTCCATCTTTAGGGGTTCCTTTCAAATCTATGATACTATATCTCTCTCTGTGTGTGAATCATATCTATCTATCTGTCTGTCTGTCTATCTATCTATCTATCTATCTATCTATCTATCTATCTATCTATGTATCTATCTATCTATCTATCTTTATCTATGGCTGGATGGCTTTTGTCAGGAGGGCTTTGATTACATTTTCTTGCCCTGGTGAAGGGAGTTAGACTGGATGGCCTTAAGTATTTTCTGTTGGTCATGGGGGTTTATTGTGGGAAGTTTGCCCCAATTCTGTCGTTGGTGATGAGGTTCAGAATGCTCTTTGATTGTAGGTGAACTATAAATCCCAGTAACTACAACTCGCAATTGTCAAGGTCTATTTCCCCCAAACTCCACCTGTGTTCATATTTGGTCATATGGAATATTCGTGCCAAGTTTGGTCCAGGCCCATCATTGTTTCGTTAAATATGAGTGAATCATTATTATTTAAAGACATTCTAAATCTGATGTGGCATAATACTGGTTGCTGAGAAAAGAGCAGTAAAAATTAATATATGCACTGATAACGGAGGGAGAAATAAATGCAGTTCAGCAAAGCTGCCTGTATGTGATACGACTTAAATTATTCCCTATGCTGCCACTCTTTATTAAAAATAATGGTGGGTGGGTGCTCTGAAAGAGTGGCCCATAAATGGAAGAGTATAAACTAAGTATTATAGCCCGTGCAGTAACAGCCACTAAAGTAGGATTTTATATCACTGTCTTTAGGAATCTACTGACAAGAACACACTGATGTGAATAGAAAGCATATTTAGGGAGGCATGTTGAAAATGACCACAGTTATATTTTCAAATAAACCATCCCTGAGTCAGTTCAGATGATCCTTCAAATCAAGCCGTTCTGCTTTGGACAGGAAACACTAAACAACCATTTGTTGATTTGGAGATTATACCAAACTGTTGCTATTGATGCATGACATGCAAATATCCCATAAAGTTTGACATTATGTTTCTGATTCTTCAAACCATGTCTTGGAAGGTAGCCAAATCACTGTTTGGAGGATATGTTGCTTTGTCCTCAGACCTTCAGGAAATATAACTTTCTCTAGGCTAATAGTTGAGATATACTAAACGCAGAGAATTCTTTTGTCAATTACAAGCTGATTTTTAAGCTCAAATAAAAACAGTTGTGGGATATTATGAAGAATGATTGCTGCTGTTCAGGAAATGAAAGCTTTATTGCATATAATCCATGTATAATAAAGCCCTGCTTTCTTTCATTTATTAAAGTATAAATAAAATATTAAGAATTCAGTGATTTCCAATCACCCAAATTATTCCTCTTCTCCGAAGATTTAGAAAGTGCTCCCCTGCTTGTGTGACAATACTTGATTGAATTTAATAGTCATTAAGATGGCAAGATAAGATGACTGCTGTTGAACTTACTGAAATTGAGATAAAAAGTAGACTGTGATTGGGTTCAGAGATAACACTTCAGTGTTACATGATTGAAGTCTGGGTTTCTGCACTGTTTTGACAATATTTCTTTTGTGTATCACATCATCATAGGCTAGCACTCATGGCCAAGTATGATTGACTTCCAAGTGTAAGGTCTTGGTGGTGGGTCTGTAGGTGACTGTAGAGACCTATTCTTGATCTGCATGTTCTTTCACAGTAAGGGCATCAATTCCCAGGTGAAGGCAGTCCCAACAAGGGTTAATTTGATGCACTTTCCTCTTGTCACGTTTCTGCCTTTCACCCTCCATTCGTGCCTCTTCATGTTGGAGTTCAGCCTGTGTTTGTGTTTCAGGATCAAAGTGCTTCTGATGTGGGGAATGATGTTACTGAGGGTCAAGATGGAGATGGTTTGGTCAATGATATTAATGCAGAAAATGACATAGGGACACTGGTTCAAAGTGTAGTTTCTCTTGAGAATGTTCCTACAGGTTATAGAGATGACAGTTTACTCCCTGACTGAGGCAAGGGAGAGAGACTGTTTCCTCTTTTAAAAACCTCTTTGCTGCCTTATACTGATTCAGTTTCTTCTTTTATATTGGCTGGGACTTTCTGTGTGCTGTTGAACCTTTGTACTTTATATCACAGGTAGTGAAACACTCTTGTGTATAACGAAGTAACACAGTTTATTTATAACTTCTGGCTCCAACGCTTGTGGTTACATTTGTGTTTTGATGCAATCTTGAGGCTTACAGTCAGTATCATTTACTTGGTTAACTTTTCTGAATAAACTATCAATGTTTCACATTCACAAACATGTTACTTGCTTTACACACTCTTGGCTGAATTATATTCTGAACTAAGGCAACACTAGCCTTCTTTATGGTCTTTAAAACTCGAGCTATATTTAACTAACTGCTTCTCTATACCAGAAGTCTTTAACACATCTTTATAACTGCTTATTTCTATCAGGCACTCAAAAACCAACTCTCCTCTTCACACACAGATTCCTAACTGTCATTTTCAAACTCCCTCACTCTAACTGCCTCTTTTAGAACCTTGGCTCCACCCCTTTGGAATGTTTAGCTCTGCTCTCCCCAACTGTCATTTTGGCCTAATAGCCTTTTCAGATCCTGGGCCTACACTAATCTGCATACGACCAATCACCTTCACATATGCAAATGAATCCTATCTCTGCTGATGCTACCCTGTCTGTGCCTATTCTTACCTATCTGCCATATGTAAACATAGAGCTATACACCAAAACTTTAACATAGAGTAGCAATTTCACTACACTGACCCAGAGAGTTCCCAATATTTGGGGTTTGAAAACAACTTGACACCTGGAAAACTAATGGGCAGATAGATAATAAGCACATAGGCAGATGGCTGGACTTCAGCCAAGATAGACAGCTCAGTCAAGGCCTTTGCCGTTCTGCTAGGCTTCGGGAGATAAGGGGGAGAGGCAGTCAAGGAAAACGAAACCAGTTTTTGGGTGCTGGGAATAGCCTAACGGAGGTATATAAAGTTCTCACCAAGGAAAATATAGTCAGATGAAGCATTGTTTCAGAATCTTGCCAAGTCCTTGTTCTTGTTCTTGGAAGATTCATGTTAAGGATTTCTTGTTTATGGTTTTGACTCCTTG
Source organism: Anolis sagrei ordinatus (assembly GCF_025583915.1). Taxonomy (NCBI): domain Eukaryota; kingdom Metazoa; phylum Chordata; class Lepidosauria; order Squamata; family Anolidae; genus Anolis; species Anolis sagrei. The sequence continues at coordinate 122,687,309 of NW_026847549.1, forward strand.
TTTCTTGGGATTACATACTCATGCTGTGGATTATTGTTTTCCTGGTTCTTGGATTTTATTACAAAAGTCTGGGGTTTGCTTTTGAACTTTGCTAAACCCTGCCTTGGAATTCTTTGTTCCTTCTTATCTTCCTACCTTATTGGACATCTATTTTCTTAACGCATATTTTTACCTTGCTGTTTTTACTTATCTTCAATTAAAAAGGATTGTTTTCCTACTCAACATGTGGTGTTTTAAAGTCAGAGGGTTATTCCTGTTTTGGAGTGCAACACTTCAAATTTCACATCACCCTCTGGTAACAGCTGATCTCCAGTTAGAACACTCAGGGGCCAGGGCTTCAGCGTTCTCAGTGTCTATGCCACTGTTTGTAAGGTTGGCTTTTCCTGTCTATCCACATTCCGTTTTCCGTTCTTGAGTTGAGAGTATAGTAACTGCTTTGAGAGACAGTGACTGGGCATTCAAACAATGTGGCCAGTCCAGTGCGGTTGATGGCGGAGAATCATTGCTTCAGTGATTGCAGTCTGCTTCTTCCAGAATGTTGACATTTGTCTGCCTGTCTTCCCAAGATATTTGCAGGATTTTTCAGAGGCAACGCTGATGAAATTGTTCCAGAAGTTGAGTGTGATGTCTGTAGATGGTCCACGTTTTGCAGGCATATAACAGGATTGGGAAGACAATAGCTTTACAAACAAGCATCTTGAGATCCCTATGAATTTCCTGATCCACAAACACTACTTAATTCAAAAAAAATGCTTCATTTGCAGAGCTTAGACGGTGTTGTATTTCAGTGTCTGAAGTTGATTTTTGTGGAGAGGTAGCTGCCAAGATAGCGGAAATGATCAACATTTCTAATGTTATACCATTAAGCTATATTTCTGACATTGCAGAAGGATTGGTTGGTGCCACTTTGGTTTTCCCAATGTTCAGTGAGAAGCCAAGCTTTTTGTATGGATCTGCAAAGCTGTTTAGAGTAGCTCATAGGACTTCTGAATGAGCACAGACTATGTTATCCTCAGCATATGGAGTACTATAACAAACGTTGTGACCTTGGTTTTTGCTTTCAGTCTGCTGAGGTTAAATAGCTGATGACTTTGCTGATTTCCTCCAAACTAGGCAGTGCTGCAATCTCATCCCTGGTTTGCTGTGTCTATGAGATACTTCAGCCTTCGTGTTTCATGTCTTTAACACACAACTTTTCATAAAACATTTACGCTTTAGTTCATCACCTGATCTTTTGATCAAATATTGCCAGGTATAAAATCTGGATATAGATTTTAAAACCTGTTATGGTTATAATATCACAGGTTTTATTTAATATCAAGTGTTCAATTTCCTGAGCCTTTGAACAAAATTCTGTACTGATATCAAAAGCATCGAGGATCCAGCAGAAAAATACTGATTCATTTATTTGCTGTTTTTATTCAGTTGGGAGTCAGATACACATGGATTTTAATTAAGATCACCAGTGATTTTTCAATAGATTGCAATCCACTTTCTACACAATCTTTTAATAGGCAGAGTCCAGTGATAAGACACTTCCTTGCCTGTGTTTATCATGTATGTATATCAGATACTAGAGCAGTGGTTCTCAACCTGGGGTCCCCAGATGTTTTTGGCCTACAACTCCCAGAAATCCCAGCCAGTTTACCAGCTATTAGGATTTCTGGGAGTTGAAGGCCAAAAACATCTGGGGACCCCAGGTTGAGAACCACTGTACTAGAGGAAATGATTAAGTAGAATTGGGAGAAAATTTAAATGTAAGGGTGAAAAATAGATGACAGTATTAATAGCTGTTGCAATTAACTGCATATTCTAATAATATCTACTTATTGTATCACTGAAGTATTTTAGATCTGAGTTATTTTGCTTTGTATAAAATTAATTTTATAGGCAAGGGAAAAAGATATACCTAAGCATTTTTTCTAAAGCTTTGTAGATGTGTTAAAAATATCCTCTTGCAATTTACATATGAATCGATATTCAGCAGTATCGTGTTTTAGAGTCTAAATGCTTCGGTTTACATGTTTTTAACTGTGATTGCGAATTCTGTTTTCCCACTGAAAAAAACAACCTCATTAAAAATAATTTGCAAGAGCAGGCGATGTTCATTTAATGAGGGCAAAGGAGACAGAGCTAAGGAAGTAAGATCAGGAGGGCAGAGTTGTAATAGAGTGTCGTGTTCAAGGTTTGGACACGACAAAAATGAGTCTGTCGTTGCTTACGATGCTTGTTTATTATAGTTATTTATTATAGTGATGCTGTTTTTATGCTATTTTAATATGTTATTGTTTTGTTTTTAATTGTATGTTGCCTTGGGCTTGGCCCCATGTAAGCCGCCCCGAGTCCCCTTGGGGAGATGGAGGCGGGGTAGAAACATAATGTTGTTGTTGTTGTTGTTGTCCTCCTCCTCCTCCTTCTTACAGCTTTATGAACTAAATAGAAAATCTAAATTATGGATAGCTGGGAATACTTCAGATGGAAATCCACCCTCTATTATTCCATAATTTTATAGCAGTAATGTATTTAATTGTAACCTGCTGTGTCTAGACATGGGGAGGAACAGAACTGGGAGACTTGTGCCATTGTTTACCAAGCAGTTTACTACAGTTGCAACTGTATACCAATTATCTAAAAATACATTCTACTGAATCACATTACTTGGGATTCGATATGCTTTGGGCTGTATTCTAACAGACTCCAAGGAATAGACAGCTATACCAGTGAATCTTCCTTGATCCTATTCAGCTGTCATGGGCCAATATAGTGCTTCCCAATTGTTGTGAACCTCAAACTGAATCAACCCTAGTCTGCATGGATAGTAGTCAGGACTCTGGCAGGCATGATTCAGGTTAAAGAAGGCTAGTAGGGTGCAAAACCACAACATTAAAATAAGGAAATCCCAGTGCCGTAAAGCATAAAAAGAAATTCCTAATTCTGTTTCTGCTGATTTCAGGCCAGCAACCTTTGGGAGGTACTAAATTTCTCTTAGAAAATTTTAGACATACACTAGCTGTTGCTGTGGCCAACCTTTCCTTCCTCTTTCTCTCCTTTCCCTCCTTCCTTCGCTTCCTCTTTCCTTCCTACCTTCCCTTTTCTTCTTGCCTTCCTTTCTTCTCCTCTTTCCTTCCTTTGCTTTTTGCTTCCATCCTTCCTTCTCTCTTTCCTGCCCTCCCTCTTTCTCTCCTTTCTTCCTTCTCTACCTCTTTCTTTCCTTCCTTTGTTTTTTGCTTCCATCCTTCCTTCTCTTCTTTCCTTCCTTCCTTTGCTTTTTGCTTCCATCCTTCCTTTTCTTCCCTAGCTCTTTCTTCCCTTCTTTTCCTCCTTCCTTCACTCCCACTTTCCTTCCTTCCCCTCTTTTTCTTTCCTTCCACTTTCTCTCCTTTCTTCCTTCTCTATCTCCTTCCTTCCTTCCCTTTTAGCTTCCATGCTTCTTTCTTTCTCTCTCTCTTTCTTTCTCTCTTTCTTTCTCTCTCTCTCCCCCCCCCCCCTCCTTCCTTCTTCCTCCCTTTTTTTCATGTGTCATCATTTTGCTTTTCATCATTTAGCTTTTTTGGTTTTTTAAGTCCTTTCCGGTGTTTTTTTGGGGGTGGTGGTTATGAGTGATGGTCACTCATTGGTCTGTTAGGGGTATAGTGTCCAAATTTGGTGTCAATTCGTTCAGTGGTTTTTCAAAAACCACTGAACGAATTGAGACCAAATTTGGACACTATACCCCTAACAGACTAACGAGTGACCATCACTCATAACCACCACCCCAAAAAACCCACAAACGAACATTTATTTATTTATTTATTTACCGCATTTGTATACCGCCTTTCTATATAGATAGTTCATATAACATGGTTATATTTGAATAGTGAAAAAATATAAAGTGACATCCATGAGTTTCAAAAAGCTCTATGAAATTGCTAATAAAGGTAAAGGTTTTCCCCTGACATTAAGTCCAGTGATGTCCGAGTCTGGGGGTTAGTACTCATCTCCATTTCTAAGCTGAAGAGCCAATGTTGTCCGTGGCCGGCATGACTGCATGGAGCACTGTTACCTTCCCGCTGGAGCCATACCTATTGATCTACTCACATTTGCATGTTTTCGAACTGCTAGATTGACAGAAGCTGGGGCTAACAGAGGGAACTCACGCCACTCCCCGGATTTGAACCTGCAACCTTTCAGTCAGCAAGTTCAGCAGCTCAGCGGTTTAACTCACTGAGCCACTGGGGCTCCCTATAAAATTGCTACAGGACTGATTTTAATCAATCATTTTTCTTGATTGTAGCCTCTATAGCTCATGTCTATCCTTTTAATCCTAGATCTCTGATTGTCCAAAGCCCTCAATGTTTGCCTGTCCTTCATAGAGAATGTGGGAATGTAGCTTTATGATAGCTTTACCTCCCTCCTTTTATTTATAGTTGCATAGTGTTTGCGAGGGATGCAGATTGAATTTATCAAAAGCGATTGTGTTGCTGTTGTGATTGTGTGTAGTGGGTGGCAACTGCTCAGAGAGCCAGCTCTAAGGATATGACTAATCTGCTAATCCTTTATTCATTGTGTTCCTCTGAATTCCACTGAATACATGTGTATTCAGTTTTGTTCATCTTTCAGATATCTGTGTGGTTCTGTGCCCATTTTATCTTCTCTTTTGAAACACATGGAGTCTCTGAGAAGTTATTTTGAACATTAAGAAGAGGGAAATGAACATGGTAGTTGCTTTAATGCAGATAGGTGAAAGAAATTCACCTTTGGCTCTTGGAAACCTCTTTTAAAATTCACCCTTCAGCCCTTTAATTACCTGTTCATCATAGTCTGGGCTTCTATAGCTCCAGTGCTGTGCCGTGACCACATTATATTACAATATTTAACTTCAGTCTATTTTTTCCTGCTGGTTCTTCTCTAAGTTTTTTCTTAAAGGCTTGAGGGGTAAAGTGACCTTCTGGTGGAAAATATGTTGTCTCCAGAGCTCCCTCTGGTGATCTCGGTTGATGGTAGCAACTCCATTGTATAAGTATTCACTTTACTCTCACGTTACGGGCTTCTCAGTTGAAATCTCTTTTTCTCTTTCAATATTAGAGGAGGGTAATGTCAAGAAAAACTTTCCAGTATCCCTTGCTGACGGGGCAATTAACAGCTTGGTACATTTATGAAGAAACTTAATCAGAGCAAAGATTATGCTTTGTTGGATACCAATAAAGGTCTCGTTCACACATTATTTATTATTTATTCAGTTAATTTAATTTTCCACCTTTAGCCAACAACAACAAAATGCTCAAGGCTTCTTGTGATTTAACATTACATGTTTTAATCATGCCCAGCAGCTCCACCACAAGGAAGAGACTAGGAGCTTTTACTTAAATTTTCAGTATGTTTTACCTATATACAGTGAGGCTTATTATGTTTTGTTTCAATACACCAGTTCATTGTATACTATAGGCTGCAGTCTGGCTTGTTCTCCTGGGCTAGTTTCCCCAGCCTTGGCTCTCCAGTTGAAGAACAGTAATGGACCAAAAGATCTAGGAGCTGATAGTAGGAAAGACTATTAGAGACCATAATTAAGATGTACTATATTTTGGTTTTGGACATAATGAGTAACCATGGTTACATCAGAAGCAAATGCTCTGTTTTACTTCTTGTTGTGGTCGCAAGAGGGGAGGAAAATGATCACAGACTCAGGGATTCTTCATTTTAGTTTGTCAAATATTGAAGCCTCTTTTTTATAGTGAGGAGGCAAAACAGGGTCATTATTACCCAAGTCTTTGTGGGTAGTGACAGCTAAGGGCTCCTATACGTGGTGTGTTTGAATCAAGACCAAAGGCACTAGAGTGTTCTATTAGCGGGGAAAACTTATTACGTGCTGTGCAGTTAACCCAAAACATTTCTATTTCCTTCAAGTACAGTAAGAGTGGTTGGCTTTTCTAACCAACAATATACAGTAGACCACTAGTATCCTCCTAAGTTTGATTTCAGGATACTCAAATCCTATATAAAATGGAATCATACAGTAGTGCCCCTTATATAGAATGAGAAAATTAAGGTTTGCTTTTGGGATTAAAAAAAAACAAGCTGTGGATGGTGAAATCCGAAGAATCAGAATCCATGGATACAGAGGACCGAGTGTATTTTATGTTTTCTCTGCTGTAGTACAAAATATTTTGATATGGGTTGCATGTCACTGGGAAGTTAAATCATATTCTCTTTAAACAGAGGGCCAGGTCACAGTCCCTCAAACTGTTGGAGGACCAGATTATAATTTGAAAAAAAGCATGAATGAATTCCTATGCAAAGTGCACATATCTTATTTGTAGAAAAATTCAAAGGTGCTGATCTTTCGTTTAACATACACTTAAAAACAATACAATAATTAAAATGAAGAACAATTTAAACACATATAAACTTATTAGTATTTCAGTGGGAAGTGTGGGCCTACTTTTGCCTGATGAGCTAGGATTGTTGTTGGTGTTGTGTGCGTTCAAGTCGTTTCAGACTTAGATTGACCCTGAGCAAGTGCCGGGTAAATGACCTTGGAGGGCCGCATCTGGTCCCCGGGCCTTAGTTTGAGGACCCCTGTTCTACATGATGCCCTTTCAGATAGTTATTGATACCTATCATGGCACCTCTCAGTCTTCAAAGCTAGGTGTATGTAGCTCCCCCGGTTGTTTCTCATAAGGCTTGGTCTCCATACCTTTGATCATCTTGGTCACTCTCCACTGGACACAATCCAGCATATCAATAACCTTATCTTTGTTTTTAACACAATGTTTATTCAATAGGTCTAAAACATTCTTAAACGAAAGATCAGCACCTTTGAATTTTTCTCCAGATTGTGACAAATTTGTGTAGTAATGAAATGTTGTGTCATCAAAATCAAGTTTGGACTGGAAATAAACAATGGAATTTGCACATTTCTTTCTAATGACTACATCAAAACGCAAAGAATTTTTCATTAACGTGTATGTTTTGCTATTTGTTGAAATGATTTAGAAAATTGTTTGGCACTTAATATGTTTGTATAACAGCAACTTTTTTTTTGCATTTTCTGAAATGTATTACAATCAGTTGAGGATAAGAGGAATTATTCTGCCCTTGAGCATACTTTGAATGGTTCTCTTGAGCATTTGACACATCAAGCAAAGACTTGATGTAGCTCCCTGTTGGAATGAGAATCACAACTCTCAGAAAGCTGGAATCACTTGTTAAGTTGTCAAATACAGTTATTTTGACATGTCTGCGATGCATTACAGGGCAGACCTCACTAGTCATAAGCCCCTTTCAGTCCAAAAACATTGTATATGAATATAGTTTTTGCAATTTTCTGGAAGAATGTAGACTTCTTATTTGATTTATCTCATACTCATTCGAAAAGTAATTCTTCTTAAATCTTGTAGACCTAAGAAATGGTAGTCTTCATTGTTACAGACTGTTGAAATGTTATCTATGTTGCACACTAACAACAGATCTGTGAGCGAAAAGACAGTGTCGTTAAAATAACTTCCAAAATCTTCCAACAGACAGGATTCTAGTGTTTTTCCAATAAAAGTGCCTGGCAAAGGATAGTATGATAGTAATGTATGTTGATTCATGCCCATTGAAAACTGAGGCAGAGCCCCTATACAGAGCTATTTGGAATGAAGACCGATATATGAAATCATTTATTTGTGTGTGTTTGTATATACTTAGTGATGATCAAATCAATGGCTATACTTACTTTATTTTATTTTATTACTCTTACAGGTACTACAGTGCTACTATTATGCAGATGTCTGGTGTACAGAACGAGCGACTTGCAATTTGGCTTGCTGCAGTTACAGCATTCACTAATTTCATTTTCACTCTTGTTGGGGTCTGGCTTGTTGAGAAAGTGGGGCGCCGAAAACTCACACTAGGAAGTTTAGCAGGTATGTAGGTGAGACAGTTTTGACTAAAGTTTCATTATAGCATGCTGTCTTAAGATGGACGGGTAAAGTTGTGGACATTCGTTTAAATGTGGAAATTTGACAAGAGTTAAACTACCTTTTGCAAAATACAAAAGGCATCTTAAACCTAATGAACGAGGCCAGTATGATGCAGAGCCTTGGGTATTAAAGTGGAAGCTGTATGTTCAGTTGCTTGATCAGGTGTGAAGCATAGAGGTGGATAAGATAAAACTAGAATGTTAAACTAGAATTTATTAAAATGCTTTCTTCAATTTTTGGAATTAGATGGAAAAAGAAGACATCAACTTCCTAATACGGTTTCTATTCAAATAATCTCTACATATTGGATCTCAATTCTGGGTTTCAGTCATGTGACCAGGTCCCAACCATATTAATAGTTTAGATAGCTGGTCAATTTATTCCCCAGTCTTGTTTGCTTCTACAATGAAAATACTGTAATGTGTTCACTTTTTGATATAGGCATATATAATTATTTGGGCTTCTGCCTTGCTTTCATTGATTGCTTTCCTTCGATTGCTGGCAATGTGTTTGCTTTGTTTTGCAAACCATTTAAGATGTGAAATGATAGTAATTATACTTATACATTTTAGAAATAATATTTTACCAAATACTGTATATACTCGAGTATAAGCAGACCCGAATATAAGCTGAGGCACCTAATTTTATCACAAAAAAACCCCTGGAAAAATAAATCGGCTTGAGTATAAGCCGAGGGCGGGAAATGCAACACTTACCGGTAAATTTCAAAATAAAAATAGATATCAGTGAAATGACACGAATTGAGGCATCAGTAGGTTAAATGTTTTTGAATCTTTACATAAAACTAATTTAATATAAGACTGTCCACTCTGATTAAATCATTATTCTAGCACATGTGCTTACGTATCCTTCCAATAATAATAAAGAGAGTAAAATAATTTAATAATAATAGAGTAAATTAATGGAAATGTGATAACAGTAATAATAGAGTAAATTAGTATATGCAATAATAATAGAGTAAAATAATAACTGTAATAATAGCAATAACAGAGTAAAATAATGGAAATGTAGTAACAACAGTATATATATATATAAAACAACAGTAATAATAGAGTAAAATAATAATAACAACAGAGTAAAATAATAAATAACCTTGACTCGAGTATAATCTGAAGGGCCTTTTTCAGCCTAAAATGGTTGAAAAACTTGGTTTATACTCGAGTATGTATGGTAGTTTATTGTAAAATATTTATAAACTGCTCTTCAGACAGAAAGGACCCTAAAGGAGCTTAGAAACAAGTATAAATACGACAGTCTCTGCCGTCAATCAAGCTTGCAATCTGAATGCACATGAAAGAGAGAGGGGGAGGGGAGTTCAAGCAAACAAGGGAGGGATAAAGTAAAGTACGGTGTTGAATTTGCACCATATTCCAAGCTCTGGGTGGAGTGTTACTTGACTGATTTGAGTCATCAGAACTCACTGGGGGGCTGGATCTAAAACTAAATGTAATAGACTTTGTATCACTTCAACATGCTAAAGCATGCTTCAGGGATGGGAGGGAGGGCTGCTGCCAGTTTGATTTAATGTCAGTATTCCTGAGAACACTAAGCTCCCTTTTATCACCCCCAAACCCCAGGATACCTTCAGTTGACAATCCATGAATTTACAGCCCTTAGATACCCTATGAATGGAGTATCCGCCACATCCTGGACAAGTAACTAGCCATCATTGGGTGCAACCATGCATTCCCTCCCCATCCGTGAATTGCTATGTAGATTTTTTCCTGGATGTGTTTACTAAGGAGTTATGTGCCTCCTTTGGAAATTGTTAATGCAGTGGGCAAAGTCACTCTAACTTTGTTAAATGGACCTTGTAATTTTTCTTCTTCTAGGAAATAAACAGTCATCTGCATTGCTGAAATTCTGTATTCTGATGCTTTGTTTTTGGTTTTGTAGGCACTACTGTGGCACTTATTATTTTGGCTTTGGGATTTTTGGTGTCAGCTCAGGTTTCACCACAAGTCACCCTTAAACCCGAAGGCCCTTCAAGTCAAAACTCTACTTGCACAAAATATAGGTAAGTTGACATGATTTCCTAAGAATGTCAGATGGTTACCCATGCCCCCTTTTGTGCATCATACAGTTCTTCAGTCCAGAGCATTTTGCTTAAAACAGTCTATAAACAATGTATTGTCGAAGGCTTTCATGGCCAGAATCACTGGGTTGTTGTAGATTTTTCAGGCTGTATAGCCATGTTCTAGAACAGTGGTTCTCAACCTGGGGTCCCCAGATGTTTTTGGCCTTCAACTCCCAGAAATCCTAACAGCTGGTAAACTGGCTAGGATTTCTGGGAGTTATAGGCCAAAAACATCTGGGGACTCCAGGTTGAGAACCACTGTTCTAGAAGCATTCTCTCCTGGCATTTCGCCTACATCTATGGCAAGCATCCTCAGAGGTTGTGAGGATGCCTACCATAGATGCAGGCGAAACGTCAGGAGAGAATGCTTCTAGAGCATGGCCATACAGCCCAAAAAACCTACAACAACCAAGTCTATAAACAGCTTAATTATTTCAGTATATCTTCTTTGTTCCATTTGAGCTGGATGTGCCAGTGAGCAGTGTTGATGCCTTATAGTTTAAGTGATCCCAATTATATCTGGCCTTTTTTCTGTCATAAAATATAACACAAACTCATCTAAATCAGTAATTCAGAAATGAGAAACCTCTGGCCCTCCAAATGCTTCAGGCCTCAATTTCAAGTATGCTGGCCAGTATAGGAAAGTTTTGGAGGACCAAACTTCCTTATTGTACTAATACAGAGAAGCCATATTTATTATTGATGTATTCGGTCTGTTGTTTGTATGATTAGGTCCTATGAGGGAGAAAAGTGGGGTATAAATAAATAATCATAATAATAATCATCATCATCATTATAGATAAAGTATAGTCTTCTCCATGATTCCTTCTTGCAGAGTTCAGTTGGAAAAACTAGCTTCAGCCCCAGTCAGCTTGGCTGCTAGTGAGGGATTTCATATGGAGGATCATGGTTTTCCAGCCCCTGTTGTGGGGATTGGCTAGAACCACAAAAAGGGTGTTCAGCTAGATACACAACTAACTTAGAAATATCAAGCTTTGGCTACTGAGCTTGAACTGATTAGGCAGACTAGCTACTCACAATTTTAAAAATCTTGATTTTAGAGGATGGGCATCCCCTCCCTTTAGGGTCTAAGGAAGGATGGTGCAACAGAATGGAAGAGAGTAGAATTTGATTTTCCTGATGTAAATGTTTTGTGAGAATGTGTAGAATGCAAAAGAGTACTGCGTGTACATTTGGAGTGCAAGTTCCTCATTCCAAGATATTTACCTGTGTTGGCAGTGCCTTGGGCATCGACATTTTCCTTGTTTTCATTCTAGGATGTGTGAAATGGTTACATTAAGAGTTAGGCATAGTTTGAAAAGAAAGTATTTGCATAGTTTGAAGGTCCTAGACTTACAAGCCAGAGGTTGGGGATCACTCCTGCGTGAAATCTTAATGGCTTTCCTGCCTTATTGATTAAGCTTTTTCTTAGCATAATTCCTGGCCAAATTGCATGTTTTTAGAGTCAAAGTACAGAATAGATATTTAAAATGTCATTGAAGTAGAGATCTTTAATCACAATAGGAAGCTTTCAAGTTGTTTTGTTTTGTTTTTGTGGATGCCAGGGTAAGTGGCACTGAGAGCAATAATTTATTTAGCTGCAAACGTGATGTTTCTCCTTGGAATATTTTAGCTCATTCTATAATATCCCAAAGCCCAAACAAATGACTCATTTCATATGTTGGCCATGTTTTCTTCATTCAGCCCTAACTATAGTAGTAAGTAAAATGAGAATACCAGTAAACACTCTCATTTGCAAACAGGCTGCCAGAGTGATATGTTGCCATATATTGAGTGTCCTTTATTTTTATGAATTCGTTTTGCAGGACTTTGTGAAATTTCTCAAATGGTAGTTTAGTGCAACTTTCTCATTAGTAGGTTGATTGACTATATATCTTCTCCACTACTGTGTGATTTCTCCTATATTACTAGGACAAGATTGAAAATGGATCTAACTCCAGCTGATAAGAACAGAATTGCTTTTACAACGTACAAAAGCAATTTTAATACATATCTTCCCTTCAAGTGTAGGATATTTGAAGGGCAAGTTGTAGACAATAAAGTGTGTTGAAGTAGAGGTACAGCTTGATATGGAAACTTAGTTTGAAACATAGTTTGTAAATTAATGAGAAATAGGTTCCAATTATGGTGTAAATTAGTGGAGAAATTGAACCTGATACCTTATAACATTGGCAGGCATTCTGGAAATTGCTTCCATTAGCATCTTCTGTCTAGCAATGTGTAGGGTATTATTTTGGTTAGGACTTCCTCTTGACAAATGAAGTTGGAGGAGGTTATAACCAATGGCCTTTCTGAATAGTATCAAGCTGGTAGTTCTCCACAGGATAGAAATAAGATTACCATATGCCATTTGCGATATATAATTTCAGGGGTAGTCCTGAGTAGAAAAGGACTGGGGAAAATGCAATGTTATAATATTATAATGGTTAATACTTCATAGGAACACAGTGCTGATAAACTTTATTTCATCAAGGGAAGGTTTTATCAACCTTCCCTTCTCTTTAAAAGGAAAGGTTTTATCAATAAAGTTTATCAGCTGTGCATTGCTATCTTTATGAATGCGTCCTAAATTCTGTTGGTAGTTCAAACTGGAGTATGATTCCTTAAATCAATGGGATTTATGTAAATGGAGGCTTATGAATCAGCAATGGTTCAATAGGTCTTCTGTAGTTGGATTTAGGTTCTTGTGTTTTTAATGGTCTATAATTTTTCTGTGTTGTTTTCTGCTTCTGCTTGAGTATTTTAATGTTAAATTCTAAAAGAGGCTTTGATTATTATTATTGTTACTATTATTATTATTATTTCTGGTATTCTCTACCCCTGAAGGGGGACTCAGGACGGCTTACATTAGTAACGGTGCAAGGCCGCTACATCACAATTACAGAGGGTGGTTGAACCCCACTTTGCAAGACGGGTCCCCTGGCGATTCGGCAGCCCGCTGTGAAGCATTTGCTCAGTTCTTTGCAGACAAAGTTGCTTCAATCTGCTCAGGCTTTGACACCATGTTAACGGCAGTCTTTGAAGATGTAACAAGAACATCTGCTTGTCTAGTTTTGATGGATTCGTTTCAATTGGTTCAGTTCGAGGATGTGGACAAGATTCTTGGAGGAATGAGAGCAACCACATGCATCCTAGACCCCTGCCCATCCTGGCTTCTGAAGGAGGCCAGAGAGGGATTGGCCAAATGGGTGAAGGTGGTGGTTAATGCCTCCCTTCGGGAAGGCAAGATTCCAGTGAGCTTAAAACAAGCTATAATAAAACCACTGTTGAAAAAACCATCACTGGACCCCACTCAATTTGACAACTTTTGGCCTGTTTCCAAGCTTCCCTTCTTGGGCAAAGTCCTGGAACGTGTGGTGGCCTCGCAACTCCAGGAATTCTTGGAAGACACGGACTATCTAGATCCATCGCAGTCTGGCTTTAGGCTGGGACATGGTACTGAGACAGCCTTGGTCGCCTAAGTGGATGATCTATGCTGGGAACTAGACGGGGGAGTGTGTCCCTGTTGGTTCTGCTGGACGTCTCAGCAGCCTTTGATATTTATTTATTTATTTATTTACTGCATTTGTTGACCACGGTATCCTTCTGGGATGCCTTGCAGGAATGGACTTTGGAAGTACTGTTTTACAGTGGCTCCGGTCTTTCCTCGAGGGTCGTTCTCAGAAGGTGTTGTTAAGGGACACCTGCCCGACCCCACAGCCATTGTACTGTGGAGTCCCGCAGGGTTCAGTACTGTCCCCTATGTTGTTTAATATCTACATGAAGCTGCTGGGGGAGATCATCCGGAGTTTCGGGGTGCAGTGTCATCTATACACAGATGATGTCCAGCTCTGGCACTCCTCCCCCCCCCCCCCCCCCCCCCCGTTACTAAGAAGGCTGTCCAAGTCCTGAACTGGTGTTTAGCAGCTGTGTCGGACTGGATGAGAGCAAATAAATTGAAACTTAATCCAGACAAGATAGAGGTCTTTCTGGTCAGTCGCAAGGCCAAATGGGGCATAGGGTTACAGCCTGTGCTTGACGGGGTTACACTCCCCCTGAAGGCGCACGTTTGCAGCTTGGGAGTGATCCTGGATTCATTGCTGAGTTTGGAACCCCAGGTTTCGGCGGTGGCCAGGGGAGCTTTTGCACAGTTAAAACTTGTGCTCCAGCTGCGCCCGTTCCTTGGGAAGTCTGACTTGGCTATGGTGGTCCACGCTCTGGTTACATCTCAAATAGATTACTGCAACGCATTAATCTATGTGGGGCTGCCTCTGAAGACTGCCCGGAAGCTTCAGCTAGTCCAACACTCGGCAGCCAGGTTTCTCACCGGGGCTGGGTACAGGGAGCGCACAACGCCCTTGTTACGCCAGCTCCACTGGCTGCCTATCAGCTTCCGAGCACAATTCAAAGTGCTGGCTTTGGCCTATAAAGCTCTGAACGGTTCTGGCCCAGTTTACTTGTCCGAACGTATCTCCCGCTACGATCCACCTAGGACCCTAAGATCATCTGAGGAGACCCTGCTAATTGTTCCCCCACTGTCGCAATCGTGTTTGGCAGGGACAAGTGACAGGGCCTTTTCTGTGGTGGCTCCCCAGCTATGGAACTCCCTCCTGAGTGAAATTAGATCAGCTGCATCCCTCTTGACCTTCTGGAAACAAGTAAAATCCTAGCTATGGGATCAGGTTTTTGTAGATTAGGCTGTCTGGCTGACATGACGACTTGTATAGAACTGACTGACTGACTGCCTCTTGGTAACCACTGACTGCTTGATTGTTTTTATAGTGTTTGATATTGTTTTGTACTGTTTTATACTGTTATTATTATACTACTGTTAAATTGTATATTTATGTTTTTATGATGTGGGCACCATGGGGTGCCGACTTGTTAGCCTTCCTGAGTCCCTCTTCGGATTGATTGTGTTTATATTTATTTATTTATAATAAATAAATAATATAATATAAACACAATCAAATACAAAAAAAGTAATTGAAACCAGTACATATAGCATTAATTAAAACAATAAAACAAAATCACAATGTCATTTCTTGATTTATCTTGCTAGTGGCCTTGAGCACTTCAGATGAAAAGCAGGGCAAAAACGACTTAACTGAATGTAACTGAGGAGTTGTGCTTTAGAAAATGTATACATGGTATGGAGCAACTAGGTGAGGAAGGTCTAGCTGTCTCCATAGTGGCTTTTTAATGGTTTCTCTATTAAGCTATGCATTCCTTAAGAGTACTATAGATAATCTGTTAACTAAAATCAAATAAGACACAGTGTGGCTGCTTATGAAATTGGGAAGTGAATTCAGAACAGCCTAACAAAAGGACAGTGCTCCATAGAATGGCGAACTAATGTATAAAACCCACTGACCACAAGACATAGTTGCAGGCATACATTGGTTTCTAAGGCCATCATATTACGCAGCTTATTTGCCAGCTAAGTTCCATAACAGGAAATAGAGCTAAAGTGAGTTAAAGAAGGCAAAGTGTTGCCCTAGCACACATATTACAGATTTCATCAATGACTGACTCATCTTTGCAAAATTAACTTCTCAGAGTTAGTCATCGCACTCCCCATGACTGACTGAACTGAAGACCCTGGCACATTATAGTATTTTAAAGATAGGAGTAGAATAGTGCATGTCTTTGCTTGTGATGAGCAACAAAATTACAGTTCAGTTGAGGCTGTTAGCCAGATGGGTTGTTCTAACATTTCTTTCCCTGTGTTAGAAGCTGTTCACTGTCCTTGGCTTCCCTCCTGTGCCTATCTGATATGTTTGTATTCAGAAGTGTATTTATTGGCCAGTTTATTCCCTCATACAGAAGCTTCGCAACTGACTTACATTCACTGATTTCACAGATGGTCCAGGCAACCGTATGCCCACCAACTGTGTGTGAGAAAGGATTTGAGAGACCACAGAATTATATCCACTAGGACCTTACATTTTCCTTAAGGCTGAAACCTAATGAGCACAATATTACAGTCCCAGTGCACAGTAACCTGCCCTGGTTTAACCCTGTTCAGGCCACATGCACCCTTATTTATTTATTTATTTGCAACATTTATATGCCACCCTTCTCACCCTGAAGGGCACTCAGAGTAGCTTACAGGATATCCCATATTTTCTTGTCTTATATGCCGAAAAATATGGTGTATATATATATACACACACAATATATATTATATTATTAGCATAGTACAGTATCAGTATTATATATTACTATATTGTACTATACTGTTATATTGTAATACCAGCCATCCCCTGCCACGTGTTGCTGTGGCCCAGTCTGGTGATCTGGAAAATAAAGTAATGGTTTCTAATATATGCAATTCCTTTACGCTTGTGGGTAAACAGTATTTCTTCCTGTTTCTTTGTCAGTGGTGATGTGGAGAGTGTCTGGTTTGCCTACTCTGGAACATGCAACATATAATTGCCCTTCTTTAGGAGTCCCTTTCAAATCTATGATACTATATCTGTGTGTGTGTGAATCATATATATCAATCTATATCTAGGGCTGGATGGCTCTTTGTTAGGAGGGCTTTGATTATGCTTTCTTGTCCTGGTGAATGGAGTTGGACTGGATGGCCTTAAGTATGGTGGTTCTGTGTGGGAAGTTTACCCCAATTTTGTCGTTGGTGGGGTTCAGCATGCTCTTTGATTGTAGGTGAACTATAAATCCCAGTAACTACAACTCCCAAATGTCAGGGTCTATTTCCCCCAAACTCCATCTGTGTTCATATTTGGACATATGGAATATTTGTGCCAAGTTTGGTCTGGATCCATCATTGTTTGAGTACAAAGTGCTCTCTGGATGTAGGTGAACTACAACTCCCAAACTCAAGGTAAAAGCCCACCAAAGCCTTCTATAGTATTTTCTGTTGGTCATGGGAGTTCTGTGTCCCAAGATTGATTCAATTCCATCATTGGTGGAGTTCAGAATGTTCTTTGATTGTAGGTGTACTATAAATCCCAGCAACTACAACTCCCAAATGACAAAATCAATTTTTTTGGGTGAAGGACATACATTGGGTTGTTAGGGGACTTGTGTCCAAATTTGGTGTCAATTTGTCCAGTGGTTTCTGAGTTCTGTGAATACCACAAATGAGCATTACATTTTTATTTATATAGATTATTAGCAATATTACAAGTAATATAAAATATATAATTATAATATCATATTATTATTATTATTATTATTATTATTATATTATAAATATTATATGTATATACAATATATTATATTACATTATATTATATTATTAACATAGCAAGACAAGATGGAACTGTCCCCTGGCCCCCTCTCTCTTCACTCTTCACTCTCTTCACTTCAATCCAAACTCTAATTGGTCTTGAAAGCTACAATTTTCCCCACCTGTGTTTCTGGCATGTCCACATGTTCACTGTGTCAGATTATTTTAGGTCACGTTACCACATTTACCCTCCTCCACCTTCCCTTCATGCATGCATATGTACGCATATCAACTCATAGCCTCTCTTGCTTTCCTATCATTCTTACCACCCACTCGTACTTCTGTAGAATGACTCCCCTGTTCCATCCATATATGCATATATGTCTTGAGGTTTAGTATATGTTGAGGAAGAATTTGATAATCAAAGAATTTCTTCTCATGGGAGGGCTTGGGGGATTTTGAAAGATCTTGTCTAGCTACATCAAAAGGCAATTCAGCTTCTCCCAAACTATGAAGAGGCAGTTCATTCTCTCCCATACACAGAATAGTGAGGAGGTGGTGTAGATGGGGTAGATCAGTGGTTCTCAACCTGGGGTCCCCAGATGTTTTTGGCCTACAACTCCCAGAAATCCCAGCCCGTTACCAGCTGTTAGGATTTCTGGGAGTTGAAGACCAAAAACATTTGGGGACCCCAGGTTGAGAACCACTGGGGTATATGGAAGAGCAGGATAAGGAGAAAGGATGAGGGGAGAGCTGGGGATGAGCAGGTAGAATGGTGGCAGCAGTGGGAAGAGGACAAGAGCCTTATACTCCTCTCTTGTTTCTCAGAAACATAAATGGACAACCCAGTCTACACCAGCTCACTTCTTCTGATCTGGGTCAACCTGGTCAACCTCTGCACAAGCAGGTCAAAGCGGGTAGATTGGGCTAATAACCCCCTACTGTTGATCTAATGGCTGGGTGCCTTATTCTGGCTGAAGTTTTTGGCCACGTAAAACTGCTTTACTTCGGAGCAGCTTTACAAGTGAGGCTCTGCTGGAAGGGGGGCAGCTTGAGGAGGAGAAAAAATGTTTTTTCTTCTTCTCCTATTTGTATCATCATTTGTTAATTCAGGCTTGAATTTCATTTTTATTAGTAAATTTTAAAATTTAGACTGGTAAATTTTGAAATTTGATAGTGGACAATGACTATATATATTAAGTCATGGATAGGTACCTATTGGGGGGGGGGGGGTCCCCGCAAGGCCCTGGAGGGCTACCTTCCATTATTCTCTCTTCAGATCTTTTTCAAATTAAGACTTCCTTATATTGGCAAGGGTTGGGGCACCCTTGGGGTGTGTTAGATCCAGGAAAGGACTTTATTTACAAATACATTAAACTGGAATTTCCTGTCGTAGTCACTGTGAATCGTACATTTGGTATCCCTGCGCTTGCGCAATACAACTTTCCGGAACCTTCTAGAAAGAACAATAAACTTTCAGCCCTCAGCTAGGCCCGCCCCTCCTCCTCCCGAGTATATATAGCCCGAGGGCGGGACTAGCCGTCAGTTCTCTTAATCCGCTTGTGACAGCTTTGAGAACCTTCTTGACCTGCGATTCTCTATCTTTTTTGACTCGTTTCGTTTTTGGACTTTGGATTCTCTCTTTTTGACGATTCTTCTGCCTAAGCCCTCTTGCTCGACGCTCGGTTGGACTGATTATAAGGTACTTGACCCGGACTGGACTTGACAAATCTCTTTAGTAGCTTCTCGCTATGGCTACTACTTCTTTTAAAAAGTGCACTAAGTGCCCAAATATCCTGCCGGATACAGATGGGCACACGCTGTGCCTTACTTGCCTGGGGGAGGCCCATCTGACCCAGTCCTGCGCTATATGCCTCTCCTTCACTCCTCAAACGAGGAAAAATAGAGTGTCTAGACTTCGGGCGGCACTCTACGAGAGGGCCCTCATGCCCCCCTCCGCCCCAGCGCAGACCATCGAGCGGCCAGACTTACCTTTCTTGCCCGCATCCACCGGCCCGGCTAAAAAGAAGGCCAAGAGGCCTAAGCCTAAAGGGCCCCAAGATGGCGGCCAGGCTCCAACACAAGGAAGAGCCTTGGAGGATAGAGCGGGAAGACCGCTCGAGGCCCGCCGCGCCATGGCGCCTTTGCCGGCCCCCGAGACTTCAACTGAAGCGGTGCGCCCTCTGCAGGCAGCCGAGACACTTCGGGTGACGCTCTCGACGTCGACCCCACTGCCTGCGCATGCGCCCGCCATGGCGCCGGCCTCCCTGACTCCTCCTACTATGCCGGCACCGATGTTCTCGCCCCCGCCGTTGAGCCGGGCTCGGGAGTCTGTGGCACCTCCGGTGTCGGCGGCGGCTGCTGCGGAGCCCGAGTTGCTATTACCGCCGCCGGTCCTGCTCCAGGATGGAGCTCTCACAACCCCGCCCCCCTCGGGCTCGGGGGGGGCGGTCGAAGAGCCCTCCCATCGTGCCCATACTGAGGAGGGCGCTCCGAGAGGAGAGGACCCTGGAACGGAGGGAGCTCCTGATGCGCCGGTATCGGCGATGCCGCCTCAACTCTGGCAGAGACCTCCTTCGCGCAGCGCGAGGCCCCGGCGGTCGAGATCCCCATCCAGGAGGAGTGCGAGATCGCATAGACACCGACGTCGATCGGCCTCCAGGCGATCCCGTTCCTCTTCAACTTCCTCCTCCTCGTCTTCCTCCTCATCTGCCTACTCCAGGCGGAGCAGGCGTTCCCGAGCCCCCAGGCGTTCCCGCTGGCACCGCTCATCCATGGCCCCTCCTCCCTGCCCGGGGTTTTGGCAGATGGGCCCTTCAGGCCAATTGGTGTATGTGCAGGCTCCCCCGCCTGCCCTGTCCACGACGTTCCCGGTAGCGACGATCTCCAGGCCACCACCTCCCCCAGCTGTTGGCCCTCCAGCGCCTAGTGCTCAGCCTTCCACTTCTTCTCAGCATGACCCCGGGAGGGCTCCGCCGTGTGGAGCCTCTTTCGTTTTGAACTCTACTGACTTGAACTTACCAGGTTCATCCTATGGGGCAACATCGTCGCACTCCACTTTGGCCTTGCCTGCTTGCAACCCAGGTGACTTATCTGGCACTGCTGCGACCACCCTGGCCGTCTCCCAGGGCAACCTGCAAGGTGATTCTACGCCTATAAGGCCGGCAGGGGCTTTGCTGCCCGAGGGCCCTGATCAAAGGGCTCCTGATTTGGATGGCTCAGATACGGATCAAGATCCGGCTGACATTGTGAACCATGGGGAGGGGGAAAACACCTCTTTTATTCACCCCGCGGAAGTCAATAAATTTGCTGCACTCATTGATAGAATGATCAAGGCATTAAACATCCCCGCCCCCAAACCTCCAGAGCATGTGGAGGACCCGATGTTCCCCTCGGAGGAGCAGGTCATAACCCCTGCATCTCCCCTACCCGTGCTTCCCTACCTCCTTAAACTAGCAAGGGTCTCCGACATGTCTCCGTCTCTGGTCCCGGCAATTCCCCGACGATTAGATTTGTTGTATAGAATTGATGTCTCGTCGGCCAAATGGGTTTCGGCACCTCCAAGACCCAATACGGTGGTCGCCGAGGTGGCAAAGACCAAGAGGCCAAAAAATTCACTCACAGCTCCCCCTGACAGAGAGGGTAAGAAAATCGATGCTCTAGGCAGGAAAGCACATCTCTCTGCTGGGTTGTTCACCCGGATGGCCCACTATGCCACATACGCTAGTGGTTATCAAACGTTCCTGTGGGGAAAAATGCTGGAGTACATCGAGCTGCTACCAGCTGACCAGCAACGTTTTCCTAAAGCCATACATGGGGAAGCGCTAGTGCTGTCTAAGATGCAGAAGGATGCAGCCAAACACATGGCTGAGGCTGCAGGCAACCTATACTCTACTGCAACCTCACTGAGGAGACACGCGTGGTTGCGTGCGTCTAATCTGTCTGAGGAGGGGAAGGCCCTCGCGGAGGACCTCCCCTTCCACGAGGAGGGCCTTTTCAACCCACAGACAGATGACAGGCTAAAACAAAAACAAGACGTGAGACAAGCCGCAGGGAAATTCGGGTACGCTTGGCAACCCTACACTCAGCAACGCCAGAGGTGGAATTTACCTTCCTCTGGGTTCCGTAGAGGTTACGGAAATTCTTATGGGAATACCTTTAGGGGTAGGGGCAACAACTCCTCTTCCAGGTTTCAGGGGGGTCGGCGAACCCCCTATTTCCCCAGGTCCCGTAATCAGGGGTTCGGGAATAAGTCCAAGGCTCAACAGGGGCCAAAGAAGCGTCTTTGATGTAGGGGATTCTGTTACTACGTTTGGGGAATGTGATCCAGTTTTGCCTGTTACAGTTAACCTCAACCCTGTTGTTCAATTTCCCCTACCTGCTGTCCCTCCAGTGTTTGGTGATAGATTGTTTCCATTCCGCCATTCATGGTCTGACATCACCACAGATGTTTGGGTGCTCTCTATTGTTACTCATGGTTATGAAATTGAATTTTCCGACTCACCTAGGGTGGGCCTTGTCCGATGCACAGCGCCTTCGGCTCCCCTGTTACAAGAAGTACAAATGTTGTTGGATAAAGAGGCCATTTCACCTCTGGATCCCTCCTTTTACAAATACTGTTTCTTTTCCCGTTACTTTCTGGTTTCGAAGCGCGGAGGTGGGCTGCGTCCCATCCTTGACCTGAGACGCCTTAATAAACACATTCGGTCAAAGAAATTTAGAATGGTCACTCTTGCCTCCATTTTACCATTGCTGTCTAAAGGGGTGTGGTTTGCTACCGTCGATTTAAAGGACGCGTATTTCCACATATCCATCGCACACCATCACCGGAGATTCCTCGCCTTCATGGTGGGAGACAAAGCTTACTGTTTCAATGTTCTTCCCTTTGGGTTGTCCACGGCCCCCCGAGTGTTCACGAAGTGTATGTCGGTGGTGGCCGCGTACTTACATACGAGGGGCGTTACGGTGTACCCCTATATTGACGACTGGCTGATTGTTTCGAGGTCGAGGGAGCAACTTCAAACTCAAATCTCTTGTGTTCTCTCCCTTCTCCAGTCGCTCGGCTTGGTGGTCAACCTCGACAAGTCGTCCCTGTGTCCCTCTCAACGGATCAGTTTCATCGGTGCCATGCTGGATTCGGTCTCCCAGAAGGCCTTCCTGCCACCAGACCGCTTCAACAACCTGAGGGAAATAGTGCTACAGGTCATCCGCTCCCCGTCGGTGTCAGCCAAGCAGATTCAGATCCTGTTGGGACACATGGCGTCCACCACATCTGTTACCCCGTATGCCAGGTTGCGCATGCGGCCCCTCCAGTCATGGTTTGTCTCAACGTTCAACCCGCTTGTGGACAACCCTTCCATGCGGCTCACGCCACCGGCAGCTGTTCGTCACTCCCTCTATTGTTGGCAGGATGCGCTGTGGGCCTGTGCGGGACTACCCTTTCACCCGCCATGCCCCACTCGGGTGATCACTACGGACTCCTCCCTCATGGGTTGGGGTGCCCATTCCGAGGGGCTCATTGCTCAAGGCGTGTGGGAAGGAGAAGAAAACACCCTTCACATAAACGTGTTAGAGCTCCTCGCGGTCGAAAGGGCACTGCTTTCATTCGAAAGGGTCATAAGGGGCCAGATAGTACAAATCCTCACCGACAACACCACGGTGATGTACTATCTCAACAAACAGGGGGGCACCCACTCCCTTCCCTTGTTGTCTCTAACGATCCGAATTTGGGAGTGGTGTCTGGATCGGGGAATACACCTCTTAGTAACACATCTTCCGGGAGAGCAGAACCTGCTGGCGGACACGCTCAGCCGGAGTCCTCTCACACARCACGAATGGTCTCTTCACCAGGYGGAGGTCCGGAGGCTCTTCCTGGCGTGGGGCACTCCGGAGGTGGATCTTTTTGCGACTCAGGCCAATTCGAAATGCGACCTGTTCTGCGCTCGGACCCYGSCCTCAGTAGACTCAGGGTGTCTGGGGGATGCCTTCCTTCTAGACTGGTCGACTCGACTTGTGTACGCGTTTCCTCCCTTCCCCCTTCTTCTGAGGGTGGTGGCCAAGATCCAAAGGGAAAACGCACGGTGCATTTTAATAACCCCGTGGTGGCCTCGCCAGCCTTGGTTTGCCCCACTCCACCAAATGGCGAGAGGAGTATTCTTCCGTTTTCCCGACAGGCRCGACCTCCTGACTTCACAGAACGACCAGGTTCTGTACCCGGAAGTGGACAGACTGAAGCTCACAGCGTGGAGGATCCTTCCGCTTCCCTAGCTTCAGTCGGGACATTATCCTCTCCGGTGCTAGCAATCATTGATGCTGCACATAGGCCTTCGACGAAACGATCTTACGTCTATAAATGGGCGAAGTTTAGTTCGTTTGTTCGCTCAAAGGGACTTGACCCCATCACTGTTCAGACTTCTGTAATTTTGGACTTCTTGGTGTCCCTAGCGGATTCGGGACTATCTCACTCTTCATTAAAATGTTACCTGGCGGCGATTTCCTGGTTTAGAAGGAAATGGGGTTTGCCGTCATGTTTCGTGGACCCTTTGGTCAGGACTTTTTTGCGTGGATTTGCTAACGTCAGGCCTGCGGTGGCCCCGATCGCTCCCTCTTGGAGCTTAGAACTTGTGTTAAACTGTTTATCAAAACCCCCCTTTGAACCATTGGCTAGGGTCGAACTTTCATTTTTGTCATGGAAGACAGCCTTTTTGGTGGCAATTACATCTGCCAGACGCTCCAGCGAGCTATGTGCGCTACGAGTAGACCCACCCTATCTTAAGTTTCATGGTGATAGGGTGGTCTTACGTACAGATGTGGGGTTCCTTCCTAAGGTGGCTACTCGTTTTCATATATCTCAGGAGCTGGTGCTTCCGGGGTTCTTTCAAAACCCGACTACACCTGCGGAGCGTGCTCTGCATTTAATTGATGTACGCAGAGCTCTCGCTTTTTATGTGGATAGGACAGCCCCGTTGCGGAAGACTCCTAGATTGTTCATAAAATATCGTAGTGATGCCATTGGTCTCCCTTTGTCCTCCCAGAGGTTTTCCTCTTGGATAGTTTCCGTTATTCGTTTATGTTACCGCCTGGCTGGCAAAGATCTGCCGTTGCAGATACGGGGTCACTCCACCAGGGCTGTGGCAACGTCAACAGCCTTTTTACGGGGAGTGTCTTTGGATGCCATCTGCCGGGCCGCTGTTTGGTCGTCCCCTTTGACCTTTGTGTCACATTATAAGGTGGACGCTGTTTCTCAAAGGGACATGGAATTTGGTAGAGCAGTATTGTCTTCGGCGGTGGCATGATCCCTCCTGCCAAGATGGATGCTCGCTAATCTACCAAATGTACGATTCACAGTGACTACGACAGGAAATTATAAGTTGCTTACCTGTAACTGTAGTTTCCTGAGTAGTCACCTGTGAATTCGTACATACCCGCCCTTCCTCCCCTCGAGTATCATGCCACGCCGTTTAGCTGTTTTTTGCGGCTAAGAGAACTGACGGCTAGTCCCGCCCTCGGGCTATATATACTCGGGAGGAGGAGGGGCGGGCCTAGCTGAGGGCTGAAAGTTTATTGTTCTTTCTAGAAGGTTCCGGAAAGTTGTATTGCGCAAGCGCAGGGATACCAAATGTACGAATTCACAGGTGACTACTCAGGAAACTACAGTTACAGGTAAGCAACTTATAATTCTACTAAATCCTAAAATGAAGTGCTGTACATAAACATATTCAAACTATTTTGTGCTGCTCAAATGATAATGCAGTTCAAATTATAGTTGGAAGCTGTAACTGCTCTAGAGCTGAAGAATGATCTAATAATAAATCCTGAAATTGACGACTGAGCAATAAAGGCTGTTCTTGAGCACTAACACTTAACCTTTCTTTACCATATTTCCCTCTCCATTAAGTTTCTAATGTAATTTTGAACCCCAGGAGATAATAGAACATCTTTCAACACACAGAGTCCAGGCATTTGCCATTTTACTACTACTAATAAACAGAAAACAGAAAACATTTTGTTGTAGATTAGTTATACAATATTGTGAATGAAGGTGCCATTTTAGAATCCTAATAATGGAATGCTTATTTTTAGAATGCTCTTTTATTGCAATTATTTTTCAAAAATGGTTGGTTCTCTATCATAATTGAAGCAAGTATTAGTAGACAAGTGGCGTAGCAAGTTAAACCGCTGAACTGCTGAACTTGCTGACCGAAAGGCTAGTGGTTTGAATCCGGGCAGAGGTGTGAGCTCCTGCTGTTAGCCCAGCTCCTGTCAATCTAGCTGTTCGAAAACATGTAAATGTGAGTAGATCAATAGATACCACTTCTGCGGGAAGGTAATGGCACTCCATGCAGTCATGCTGGCCACATGACCTAGGAGATGTCTACGGACAACACCGGCTCTTCAGCTTAGAAATGGAGATGAGCACCACTCCCAGAGTCTGACATGACTAGACTTAATGTCAAGGAGAAACCTTTACCTTTACCTTTACGATTAATCCAAGCTAGAATTGATGCCATTTAACCCAAGTATCTTCAAACTAAAATGAGGGTTTTAAATATTTTCTGGGGTATAAGACTACTTTTTAACCCAATAACGTCTTCTCAAAAGTCAGGGGTCGTCTTATACGCCGGGAGTTGTTTTATAGAGCAGGTGCAGAAACTTCCAATCTGGATTTGAGAATCTGAGGTTGCTGCATATGGTGGGGAGAGGGGCTCAAAAATGGTAGTGGCTGCATCCCTGCCGTATGCAGTGATGGTATGAAAGCATTAAAGGCGATGCTGTACAAGTATGATAGAAGAAAATCCATTCATCAGGATTCGTGGACATAATGCAGTCCCGATGGCGAGGTGAAGGGCCGCCTCACCGGTAAGGTGTAAGTGAAGGGTGAAGCAAGCTGCAGGTGTCTGGGACGCCCGGGGTATGGAAAAAAGAGATAGAGTGGCTCTGGGCCCAGAAAAACACACCTCTTTTACCTGTCTGGCCCTCCCTTGTATCCTATCACCGCACCTCCTCCTCTGCCTCTCAGATCTCGCTCCTGAAGACTGCAGTGAAGCGGTGCAGGTGCGCATGTGCAAGTTCTGAGAGGCAAAGAAGGAGGTACAGTAATAGAAAATTACCATATTGAAATCAAATCTGGTGCTTTTTAATTTTTTATTTGGTGTGTGTTGGAAGAGAGGTAGTCTTATACGACGAGTATATCCCAAACTCTATATTTTAACTGGAAAAGTTGGGGGTCGTCTTATACGCCCAGTCGTCTTATATGCCAGAAAATACGGTATTTCTTCTTATTGTGCACGTTCGTGTAATTTCTAAGTTAGAAGGACCTTAAGGTGAATTCATTAAGGAGTTTTCTTAGCAAAATATGTTTGGAGTGGGTTTGCCATTGTCTCCCTCTGAATCTGAGAGAGAGTGAGTGACTTACACTAGGCTGCATAGTGGGTTTCCATTGCTGGGCAAAGATTCAAACTGTAATCAGTATTCAAACTACTACACCATACTGGCTCTATGAAATATATGCAACAAGAATAAAAAGACTGAACTCAAGAAGTAGAAGTTTTCCAAATCTTTCAGTTTGATTTGCATATCTGATTTCTATATTCTTCTGTTTGATTTTGATATAGTAGGCATTACGTTTATGGAGATTTGGTCCATCCTGCTAGTGAAAAGGTTTGTAGCCACAAATTACAGTGTTTCCGTTGGTGATAGCTAGATTATTTATTTATCAGATGAACTCTTCTTTTTACAGAACTGAGATTTATATCTCTAAGTAATATTAATAATAATTCCCTGTGAGATAGCATATTTAAAAAGTAATCTGGACTATGGCTGCTAAGGCTTGGTATGTGAAAGTTGACAAACTTTGGAGCACAGTGGTCATCTAGACTGCTATAGACACTGCTCTTTTTATGTGCCAAACTTTGTTTGAACTATGATCAGGACATCGTGTAATGATTTGAGTTCATAGTGCAGGTTTGATGCAAATAATAGGTATAGCAATTATTACATCATTTTCAAGCACATGTTATTGGTCTGTTTCCAGTGTCGTTTCTTATAATCCCTTTCTTTTTAAGAAAGCAGAGGGTGCATGTTCTGGTACAGCTGTATTTATTTATTTATTTATTTACTCCTTTTGTATACCGCCTATATCAGCCGAGGCGACTCTAAGCGGTTTACAATAAAAAGTGCAACATTGAACAATGCATATGACAGACATCCACAAACAATACACATAGCGTCATCACGCCTCGAATAAAATCAGATCCAATCTCATAGTCATTTTACCATTCCTTGTTCAGTATGCCGTCTTTCTGAGTCAGATGTTATTGCATGCTTATCCGAACGCCTGTTCGAAGAGCCACGTCTTAACCCTCCTCCTAAACGCCAGTAGCGAAGGGGCCTGCCTGATGTCCGCTGGTAGGGCATTCCATAGCCGGGGGGCCACCACTGAGAAGGCCCTGTCCCTCGTTCCCGCCAGCCGCACCTGTGACGCTGGCGGGACCGAGAGCAGGGCCTCCCCAGACGATCTTAATGTCCTAGTCGGTTCATAGGTGGAGATGCGTTCGGAGAGGTAAGTAGGGCCAGAACCGTTTAGGGCTTTATAGGCTAAAGCCAGCACCTTGAATTGTGCCCGGTAGCAAATTGGCAGCCAGTGGAGCTGGCTCAACAGGAGTGGTGTGCTCCCTGAGTGCCGCTCCCGTTAGCAACCTGGCTGCCGAGCGCTGGACCATCTGAAGCTTCCGGGCAGTCTTCAAGGGCAACCCCACGTAGAGCGCGTTGCAGTAATCTATGCGGGATGTGACAAGAGCGTGGACTACCGTGGCCAAGTCCGACTTCCCAAGATACGGGCGCAGCTGGCGCACGAGCCGAAGCTGTGCAAATGCTCCTCTGGAAACCGCTGAAACTTGGGGTTCCAAGCTTAGCGAAGAATCCAGAGTGACTTCCAAGCTGTGAACCTGTGTCTTCGGGGAGAATGTAACCCCATC
This sequence comes from Anolis sagrei ordinatus, assembly GCF_025583915.1. Lineage (NCBI taxonomy): Eukaryota > Metazoa > Chordata > Lepidosauria > Squamata > Anolidae > Anolis > Anolis sagrei. The sequence continues at coordinate 122,715,521 of NW_026847549.1, forward strand.
CTGCATAGGCTGTAACCCTATACCCTGTTCGGCCTTGCGACTGACCAGGAGTACCTCTGTCTTGTCTGGATTCAATTTCAATTTGTTCACCCTCATCCAGACCACAGCGGCCAAGCACCGGTTCAGGACCTGGACAGCCTCCTTAGTAGTAGGTGGAAAGGAGTGACAGAGTTGGACGTCATCTGCGTACAGATAACACCGTACCCCGAAACTCCGGATGATCTCTCCCAGCGGCTTCATGTAGATGTTAAACAACATGGGGGACAGTATTGAACCCTGCGGGACCCCACAAGTCAATGGTTGTGAGGACGAGCAGGTGTCCCCCAGTAACACCTTCTGGGTACGATCCTCTAGGAAGGACCTGAGCCACTGTAGAACAGTGCCCCCCAGGCCCATTCCCACGAGGCGTCCCAGAAGGATACCGTGGTCGACGGTATCGAAGGCCGCTGAGAGATCCAGCAGAACCAACAGAGACACACTCCCCCTGTCAAGCTCACGCCGGAGATCATCGACCAAGGCGACCAAGGCTGTCTCGGTACCATGCCCCGGCCTAAAGCCAGACTGCGCCGGATCCAGATAATCAGTGTCTACCAAGAATGCTTGGAGTTGTGAGGCCACCACACGTTCCAGGACTTTGCCCAAAAAGGGGAGATTGGAAACAGGCCGATAGTTGACGAATTGAGTGGGGTCCAGTGATGGTTTTTTCAACAGCGGTTTTATAACAGCTTGTTTTAAGCTGGCTGGAATTTTGCCTTCCCGAAGGGAGGCATTAACCACCACCTTTACCCACTCGGCCAATCCCCCTCTGGCCTCCTTCAGAAGCCAGGATGGGCAGGGGTCTAGGATGCATGTGGTTGCCCTCATCCCTCCCAACACCTTGTCCACATCCTCAGGTGTCACAAATTGAAACGAATCCAACAAACTCGGACAGACAGGTGCTCTCGTCACATCCTCAGAGACTGCCGTTAACATGGTGTCTAGACCTGAACGGATCAACGCGACTTTGTCCGCAAAGAACCGAGCAAATGCTTCACAGCAGGCTGTCGAGTTGCCAGGGCTCCCATCCACAATGGTGGGTTTTAATAGGCCTCTGACAACTCGAAACAGCTCCGCCGGACGGTTCTTTGCGGACGCAATATTGGCCGCAAAGAAGGATTTCTTTGCAGCTTTTATTGCCACGGCATATGCCCTTAATAGGGCAACAAACCGTGTTCGGTTTGACTCGCTCGGGTCCGAACGCCACACACGCTCTAGTCTCCTCTTCTTTCGCTTCATTGCTGCCAGCTCCTCGGTGAACCAAGGAGCTGGTTTAGCTCGGCTACTTGAGAGGGGACGTTCCGGAGCGATCGTGTCTATAGCCCTGGTCATCTCCCTATTCCAGAGAGTCACCAAGGCCTCAACAGGATCACCAACCGAAGCGGCAGGAAACTCCCCAAGAGCCGTCAGGAATCCATCCGGATCCATAAGCCTCCTGGGGCGGACCATCTTAATGGGTCCCCCACCTCTGCAGAGGTTCGGTGGTGCAGTAAGTCTAAAGCTGATCAGATGGTGGTCGGTCCATGGCAACGGAGAGATAGATAACTCCTCAACCCCGCCACCTTGCTCCCATCCCTGACAGAAAACCAAATCCAATGTGTGTCCAGCACTGTGGGTGGGGCCAGTTACTTGTTGGGACAGCCCCATGGTTGCCATGGAAGACATGAAGTCCTGAGCCGCTCCCACTAAGGTAGTCTCGGCGTGTACATTGAAGTCCCCCAGCACAAGAAGCCGTTGGGACTCCAATGACAGGCTCGAGACCACCCCTGCAAGCTCAGGTAGGGAGACTGTAGTGCAGCGAGGTGGGCGGTACACTAACAGAATCCCTATTCTGTCCCGGTCCCCCACCCTCAGGTAGACACATTCAAAATTAGTTGACTGTGGGATGGGGCCTCTGCTCAGCGAGATGGAATTTTTATAGACTACCGCCACCCCGCCTCCCCGCCCCCCAGGTCTCGACTGGTGCTGCACGGAGAAGCCTGGTGGGCAAAGCTGGGTTAAATTAACTCCTCCAGCTTCGTCCAACCAGGTCTCCGTAATGCACGCCAGATCTGCCCGTTCATCCAGAATTAAATCTTGGATGAAAGATGTTTTACCGTTGACAGATCTGGCGTTCAACAGCACCATCTTCAACCCGGGGGGACTGCCAGCCTGGGTACATCCATTTACCATGTACCAGGAGTCTCCTCTGCTGTGTTTTTCAATGTTTTATAAGTGATGGACACTCGTTGGCCTGTAAGGTGTATTGTGTCCAGTGTTTTTTGAGTTATGTTAATCCCACAAACGAACATTACATTTTTATTTATATAGACTAGCTTAAGTAACCTGGTGATGCCCAGGTTAGGGATTATGTGATACTATTTATCCACCAAGATTTAAAATTCATTATGTTGGATATGTGTGCCAAGTTTGGTCAAGATCCATCGTTGGTCAGATGTAGATGCTCTCTTGTTGGTGGGAGTCACAGGGTTTTCTTGGTGCAGAGTGAACTACCAAAATCCAGTGTCAACCCCCCACTCCTTCAATATTTTCCATTGGTCATGTTGAGTCTGTGTGCCGAGTTTGGTCCCAATTCATAATGCTCTCTGGCAGTAGGAGTCACTTTGAAAATCACCCACAAACATAGATACATAGATACATACATACATACATACATACATACATACATACTCACTCACTCACTCACTCACAAACATACAAAAATATGTTCACTTCCATTACACACACACACATTCTACATCTGTATCTTGATGCAGACAAGAACTTGACTAGCAGAGTAGACCAAAAAATCCTACAGTGGGGATGGGTATTTCTGCTGCTTACTGAGCAAGCAGCATCTGTACCTTGTTAATTTCACTTAGAGAAAAGGTCAATTTTAGACATGCCGTTGGTACAAGTTTGCATTTGAGAAATTAGATTTTGTAATAGCTATTATTAGGGTTTATATTTTAGATTACAAAACAGCATGTCATATATCCAGCTTTCCTTGTCTATTAGTAATAAATGGATGAGGTCTGTCCCTGTTTATGCAAAATTACAGGATCTACATTTAAGCCAATGTTGTGCATATAATCACATTTGCTGCTTGGCAGATGGAGTCATTGGCTGCTTCCAAGCAAAGCTTTCATTATGTAATCATCCTGTCTTATTCATGGGATTCTACAGGGGGTACGGACAAGAATGTCTTCATTTAGTAACTTGTGGTGTTTTCCTGCTGCTTCAATTGTTTTCCCTTTCAAAACAAAATCTGTTATGGAGGAAAGACAGAATAACTGTGCAGTTGCTCTTGATTGCCATAACTATTCGCTTTCTACCTGGAATTATCCTTTGTCTCCCCATTCCCGTTGCCTAGAGCAGTTGGGGTGGGATATAGAATTGTTTTCCTTTATGTTCTATTTTCCAAAGTAAATTTCCACAACTATGCTTCTCAGAAATCTCAAAGATGCAAGAATTAGTGGTATTGGGAACTTCAATTATGTTGATATTTGCTGGGAGGCTAACTCTGGATCTCCAACAAATTCCTGATGTGCCTGCAGATAATTTCTTGTTTCAGAAGGTAGCAGAAGGAACAAGGAAATCAGCCGTCTTGAACTTAATCCTAAACAATAAGGAGGAGTTGGTCACAAAAATAACAACAACAACAACAACAACAACTTTATTTATACCCCGCCACCATCTCCACAAGGGAACTCGGGGCAGCTTACATGAGGCCAAGCCCAACAACATATCAGTAAAAACAAAGCAGCAAGCAAATAAAACAGTACAATTAATATAACTTACATATAAACAATAACACAGAGAATTTAAAACCTTATGGCCGGGCCAAATGTAATAAATTAAAAAAATTAAAATAAACACTGGGCGTTAACAGAGGTAGGCTGTATCTAAGCAAGAGGGTTTTAAAAGATAATGTAGGGAGACCAACCCAACAGGTAGTAAAGTGTTTCTGAGGACAATTGCAGAGGATTAATCAGAGCAGGGTATTTTTTTCTTATTCAGGGAAGGCACACTGGAACAGCCATGTTTTCAGGCTCCTCCTTAAGACTGCCAATGTGGGGGCTTGTTTGATATCCTTGGGGAGTGAGTTCCAGAGTCGGGGGGCCACCACAGAGAAGGCCCTCTCCCTCGTCCCTACCAATCGCGCCTGCGAAGGGAGCGGGAGCGAGAGCAGGGCCTCTCCAGATGATCGAAGAGATCGCGTGGGTTCGTACACAGAAATGCGGTCACGTGTGTTCTGTGTACACGCACTATACTCAAAGGCATTCAGTACTTTAATGGGAAGTGACCATGTAAAGCTGGAATTCATAATTGCAAAATGAAACAAGGAAGACCGTAGTTAAACGCGGACCCTGAGTTTCAGGAAAGCTGGGTTTAATATGTTTAAGGAATTAATGAGTAGAATCCCATGGCCTGACATGTTAAAAGAAAAAGACTTGCAGCAAGGGTGGACATTGATGAATAGCTTACAAAAAGCACATTCATAAACTATCCCATGGATGAAGAAAACTGGGAAATACCTGAAAAAGACAATGCACATCAAATTCAATGTATATTTATAGAATGGAAGGAAGGACAGATCTCCAAGAAAGAGTACAGATCTGTGACCTACAGTTGAAGAAGTAGTATTGTTCTTTATTCATTCAGTCACTTCCAACTCTTCGTGATCTCATGGAGCAGCCCACACCAGAGCTCCCTGTCAGCCGTCACCACCCCCAGCTCCTTCCGAGTCAAGCCAGTCACTTCAAGGATAGCATCCATCCATATTTCCCTTGGTCAGCCCCATTTCCTTTTTCCCAAGCATCATTGTCTTCTCCAAGCTTTCCTGTTTTCTCATTATGTGGCCAAGTACTTCATCTTTGCCTCTAGTATTCTTCCCTTCAGTGATAGTATAGTATAAGGAAATTTAAAGCTCAAAATGAGGTGATACTAGCTAGGGAAGCAAAATGCTAACAGATCATGATATAAAGGCAGAACTACTTAATACCTATTTTGATTTTCCTTCAGTTTCCCTGCAAAAAAGAACTATATACTTCCATGCAGCAGCAGAGACCTTGGCAAGAGATCTGGATTACAAATCAAGATTGATAGATTGTCAGGGAACACCTAGCTTACCTACATAAGTTCAGATCTGCAGATCCAAACTACATCCAAAAGAATTTGAAAGAATTTGTTGCCATACAAGTCCCCTTACTATCATTTTTGAGAAATCCTGAAGAAAAGGCAAGGTGCCAGAGGATAGGAGAAGGACAAATATTGTCCCTCTGCTTTAAAAAGGCAAAAAAGAAAACTGCAGACCAGTCAAGCTAATTTTAATACCTTGAAAAGTATTAGAACAGATGATACAGAAGTCTGTTGGCATGAGTTTTGATTACAGTGTAGTGATCGGTAGGAGCCAGCATGGGTCTCCCGTTGTATATAATGGGACTTGAGCATCAATGGATTTTGTTATCCACTGGGGGTTCTGGAACCAAACCCCAACAGTTACCGAAGGCCCATTGCACCAAACTATTGGTAAGTTGTTTTTTTATTTCTAATTAGTTAGTCCCAAACTCTGCTCAGGATATTTTATTATGTTTTATAAAGGTTTCTTACACTTCTAGTTCAGCATACAATTTGCAGTTGAATGTTTCAATGAGATCAAATGCTCTAAATGTGCTGTTTTCTGGGCAGATGCAGATGAGCTCAAGAAGAAAGAATGCTGGCTGAAGCACTCTGCTTGTGTTATTACATGAATAAGCAGACTGAGAAGCATGGTCAATCTTTTGCCTTTGTCCTGAGTTTATTGAACCTGCATCCTACAGCATGGATTGTTTTTACCTATATTTTGGTGCAAACAGCTTGTGCGACCAAGAAGTCATTCCAAGAAACCATTGATTGGTAACTCATTCTTTATAAGGAATCCACTTGCTGTTAGTGCTCTGAGATGCACAAAATGTTCTGACTACAAAGTATTTCTCCTGCTCTTGAAACTTCATTGTAAATAGGATTGGAATAGGCTTTAAAATAGTTTCCGAACTCTGTTCTAGCTGATTGATTCCTACTTTAAAAAGTAAGTCAAGACATAGTTATGGGTACTCTTATGTAAGCCTGTTGTTACATGAGCAACTAGGTAGAAAGTAAATATATTTTTATTTTGCTGTTATACATAATATTGCATTTTATTGCAACTCTTGAATAAATTCTGGGGCTTCCAATAGAAGATAACAAAACTAAAGTGTTGTCAAACAGTTCATAACAGGTCCGTCTCTTCGTGCCTGTGAAAACCAGTGTTTAAAGTCTTGCTTTTATCTTTCTATCAGAAGAGTGATGCCATGGACAGGCTGTCGGAACCCAGATGCCTTAAAGTGCCAGACACAGAAGTATATCCAAAACAATAGTTTATTAAAGCAAAGTAAACAGGACTCAGAGACACTTGGTTCAGTGCCTCTGGTCAAAACTAAAAATTTGTAGCAATTTGCAGCTTGAAAAACAAACTTAGGAAATAAACTGGCAAAAAATCCGGATTAAACACGAGTTCTTCCAAAACACACCAAAATCACACAGTTCAAAGATAAGAAGCAAACAGTGAGCCATGAAGAGAAGCCGTCGTCCAGAAGCAGTCCAGAGTCGAAGAAATCCCAGTTGAAAGTTTCAAAGTCCAAAAGGCAGCGTCGTCGTCAAAAACAGTCCGAAGTCAAGGAGAGGGGAAATCCGCAATTACGAGAATCCAAGTCGGTCGGTACACGAAGAAAGCAGCAACCTGCAGATCCAGGACCCAAGCCCAACAAGAAAAGTGGCAGTGACAAGACCTAAGGCACGAAACCAACACTTTGCCTACTGCAAAGTTCTATCACTCCAGTGCCTTCATTTATCGTACAACTCATCATCCGATGATGAGCTGCCCTCAACCCCATCCTCATCACTATCAGCTGGCTTAGCCTCTACAGCTGAAAACACCCATCCCTCCAACTCTTCCACCTTTTGTCAAGACTTGGGTCTCCCCACGATTCCATGGTATCACCAGATTGTCAATCCCCACCATCAGAAAACCCCTCAAAGGTATCACTGGACGTTGGTTGAGTACACACATTCCGAATCTCCTGAACCTTGGTCCAATCCAGTGGTTCCTCTTCATCCCCACTACTCTCACACCCATCATTTCCAGAAAAGCCCATGAAATCCTCTTCCTCTGTGGGAGCAGTAAGTATGTCCTGGATCTTCTTTCTCTGGCGCTCCTCGTCTGACTCCTGCTCTCGAGTAATCCTCTTAATGCCTCTATTCCCATCTGCATCTCCTTCCTCCTCCTCACTCATTTCACTCTCGGAGAAACCTTCAAAGGATTCTTCATCAGTGGGTGACATAAGTATCTCCCGGATTCTCTTCCTTTGCTGCTCTTCAGCTAACATCTGGGCGCCTCGTTTCCCTCCTCTACCACTCCTACTACCAGTTGTAGCATTGCCAACAGACTCTACTACAACACAGGCAGTCAGGGTCCTTAACATTGTGCTATTGCTGTGTGATGCTCAGGATGAAAAGCACTTCTTTGCTCTATAGCAGGTGATAAAAGGGTGATAGAGGGATTATTACATTGAACTCTACTTCCCAACGTCCCTTACCAATGGCTTTATTGTTTAGGAGTAAAGGGAGTTGCAAACATACAGTATGTAGATGGCCACCCATCCACACCCCTGCCATCAAAGTTTGATTATTTCAGAGGAGAAAACACTAGGCAAGTAGTTTCTTGCTGCTTGTGCTGCTGTGATGTTTCTTCTTTTATTTATTTTCATGATGTGCTGTATTGCTGTGCTGCTTCTTTTATTATTGCTAACCACCTAGGGAGCCTTTACACAAACTCAAAGTTAACAATTATTTTTAATAACTTCAGCTCCTGTGCTAAAATTATTATACTGCTATTCAGTCTATACTTCTCGATCCTGGAATATGCTGCCTTTCTTCCCACTATTTTGGGATTGAAGGAGATACATACTTTATATTGAAATACAGTACAAATGCAATCAATAAACAGGATTTAAAAGTTTGCAATGAGTTATACCTACTGTATTTTTTGTTCTCAATACATTATATTCTCTGGAGAGAGAAAAAGTACCTCATCTAGCCAGAGCAATATATTTGCTGAGACAATTTTTGTCCCAATTGATTTTGGTCCGTTTGAAGTAGTTATATGAAATTAAAGAAAACTTTTTAAACTTTTGAGATTATATTGTTATTAGCTGTCCCCTGCCACGCGTTGCTGTGGCCCAGTCTGTTGATCTGGACAATAAGTAATGAGAAAGTGTTGGTTTCTAATATATGTAATTTCTTTATGCTTGTGGATAAACAGTATTCCTTGCTTTTTCTTTGTCAGTGTTAATGTGGAGTGTGTCTGGTTTGCCCACCCTGTAACATACAACATATCATTGTCCTTCTTTAAGGGTCCTTTTCAAATCTATGATACTATATCTCTCTGTGTGTGAATCATATCCATCTATATCTATATCAGTGGCTGGATGACTCTTTGTCAGGAGGACTTTAATTACGTTTTCTTGCCCTGGTGAAGGGAGTTGGATTGGATGGCCTTAAGTATTTTCTTTTGTTCCTGGGGGTTCTGTGTGGGAAGTTTGCCCCAATTCTGTTGTTCATGGGGTTGAGAATGCTCTTGGATTGTAGGTGAACTATAAATCCCAGCAACCACAACTCCCAAATGTCAAGGTCTATTTCCCCCAAATGCCACCAGTGTTCACAATTGAGCAAATTGAGTATTGGTGCCAAGTTTGGTCCAGATCCATCCTTGTTTGAGTCCGCAATGCTCTCCGAATGTAGGTGAACTACAACTCCAAAAGTCAAGGTCAATGCCCACCAAACCCTTCCAGTATTTTCTGTTGGTCATGGGAGTTCTGTGTGCCAAGTTTGGTTCAATTCCATCATTGGTGGAGTTCAGAATGCTCTTTGATTGCAAGCAAACTATAAATCCCAGCAACTACAACTTCCAAATGACAAAATCATAATTTTTAAGTGATGGTCACTCCTTGAGTTGTGAGACGTTTTGTTGCCAAATTTGGTGTGATTTTGTTCATTGGTTCTTTTGTTTTTAAGGTACTAATTATGCACAGAGCATTTATATATATATAGATGAAATGACTACATATATTTTAAGTCTGGTTATGTGTAAATTCTGCAACAAAATGTTGAGGTAGTAAAATCTCTCATCTGATAAGTTGAATGTCAGTAATATAGACAGTAATTTCACGGCTATTTTAGTAATTAAGTGATTGATTATCTGGCTCATACATAGTCAGGGGATACTACATGAAATAATACTATTTTTGAGGAAAGTTGTTGAATAAACTAAAGTAAGCTTGATTATCTGTTTCTTCTTCGTGGTCTCTATGAATCCTGCAATTGGGTTTGACTGCGCCTATGGAATACTAACAATTTCATGCCTGAGATCTTACAAACTCTCAGGTGCATAATGTCCAGATCCAGGGGCTTCTAAACATTTAAATATTATCGGTACCATTTTATGTGCAGTACAGTGGCATTAATTTAGAGAGATATTAATTCATTAATTCAATTTATTTTGGCAGAAGTTATGTCTGGCTTGTTGAGAATATGAAACAGATCAACCAAGGTGATATAAATACAATTTCACTTGATGAAATTTCACTATTCACCTTTTCATGTTTAGGGATGTAAGTGTTCACTTATTTTCTTCTCAAGTAGAAGAACAATCAATATTTGAGAAGTAATTATCTCCATAGTGGATGCAAACACAAAATAGTCTTTTATTGAGGATTTTGTTGTATATGTTGGGATTTTTCCAAAAAAGAAAACATTGATTTCACAAAATCATTTTTCAATACCAGACAATGTCTTGTTATTTTTGCAATGTTTTTATTTTCCTATATTATTATCTACGACAGAAATTATTTTCATTAGCTATTGCTGTAACTCTTCTTCCTGTCTGTTGTTTTGTAGTTGCAATACATTTCAGTTTGTGAAAAACATTTTCTTGGCCAAGATTACCCCCTCCTCCCCCCCCCCCAAACCTGGTCTTTCCCTAATCTTTCCACATCCTGTCCCCCCCCCTTTTTTTTCTTACTTTACTCCTCTCTCTTCTCTCTCCCCCTATATTTTCCCTCTTTTCCTCCCCTTCTCCCCAAGGGTCCCTTTCCGTTTTCTATTTTATGTACATCCAATTTGAAAAATCTCTAATAAAATTTTAAAAAAGAAAAACATTTTCATAGATGATGGACAGGATATAAAATAGATGACTACATGTAAGCATTGACTATTAGCAATTATTAAAGTAGGCTACCTAAACAGTCCTATTACCCCGCCAACCATCTCCCCAATGGGACTCGGGGCGGCTTACAAGGGACAAACCCAAAAATTACAATACATTCTGAAGGGAATGCAAGAGAAGTGCAACAATCAAGTAGGCGGGCCTGGAAATATTGTCATCAAAAGTATTGAGGTAGATAATAAGAGGCCCAATGTAAAGTGCTGAACTTAAAGTAGGGACAGGAAAATTACTGGTGGACTACTTAATCAAAAGCACACTGGAACATCCAGGTTTTTAGTTGTCTCCGGAAAGAGGACAAAGTGGGAGCCTGTCTGATCTCCCTAGGGAGGGAGTTCCAGAGCCAGGGTGCCACCACCGAGAAGGCCCTCTCCCTCGTCCCCATCAACCATGTTTGAGACAGGGTGTTGAGGGGGAGAGAGCAGTACCTCCCCGGATGATCTCAAGGTACGCACAGATTCATAGGGGAAGATGCGATCGCGGAGATAGCAGGTCCCGATGGTAGCTGTGGTTATGTGGTTGCCGTTAATGGTGATCACAGGGCCCCCAAAGATGCATCCCCTGTGACATTCCACTGCTCCTTGCTCCGCTGGCCAGAAGTGAGGTCAAAGATCCCCTAACAGCCTAACTGGAAGTCCCGGAACTAGATGCTCTGTGCCGTTCTGTTGTTTGACCTATAGACCTCAGGCAGAGTGTCTATACTACACTACAGCAAATGTTTCATCCTTGGCTCCTGCACCTGGCCATGTAGGAGTCGAGGATGAAATGTCTTTGGCATGTGGCCCCATACTTCTCTGTATGCGGCCATATGTGGCCACGTGTCATCAAAAATGGTGAAGTGTGTCAGTGCTGACATGCATGTCATAGGTTCACCATCATGGTCCTAGATGGTTCATAAGGAGAGATAGGGGCTGATGTTCTCTTGCGTGCTTGTGGAGGGGTGTACCTTCCCATTTCCAGCTGAAAAATCACAACTGCAAACGATGTCTGTGTTTCTCATAGTGAAGTGGGAGTTAGGGAAGGGCTCCTGTTGCACACACCCTTTGATAGTGAATGGCTCAGAGTTTAGTTTTACCAGCTCAGACCCCCTAAAGAAACGGAGTACTGCAAATACTAACAGGGTATTGGAAAGTTTTATCTGTTTTCTGTGCATCAATATGCATACTTTAATTGTATGGTAATTGCCTTTGGTACTTTTTGACTACAGTGTTCATTGCGATTACATGAAAATGAATAAATGTGCCTCCTTTCGATGCCAACTTAAATAATTCTTATTTTTGCCCTGATAATAATTTTATGTATTTTTTGCTGGTTTAATAATTATGTTGCCTCTTATTTTCAATGTTTTTATAGTTATAATGCATTGGGAAGGGGATTAAATTATGTTATGTAAACTGCCCTAGGATCTGTTATGAAAAGTGGCTTACACAAATTCAAAATCTAATTTTTAAAATGTGGTTTATGTCTCTTTATGTGTGCATTATGTGTCATAAATCTGTGTATTTTACTGCTGTCATTGACTTAAACCCATTAGTATTCCCAATAGCGATTGACATACTAAATCAATTGCTGAATGTTGAATTAACATATATGCAGATCCTATTGGTAGAACAGATTTGCTCTAGTTGGGTCTACAAATAAGATTCAGACCCATGTCTGCCTTAATGATGTTTGCTAAAAGTTAATGAATTTCTAATACAATCATGTCTTCCTCCTTTCCTGTCTATAATTGGTAATGGAGGGGTTATTTTTCTCATCTGCGTTCTCAAGAGAGGATTGAGAGAGGAAATATTCACTACTGTAGATTATTTATCTGTCAAATTGGGCTGTTATCTCTCTTCCCTTTCTGACACGAAAAAGAATGTCATACTCTCTGTGGTCAAGAACATAGTGTTTGTCAAGAGATGCTGTGTCCAAACTCTAAAAGAAAGATTAAGAGATACTGGGGACTGCCCATGGTCGAAAACATATTGTTATCTATGTAAAAACCAGAGGAAAGATCCATATATCTGCACCTTTCTTCAGAAGCAGGATCCTAATCATCTGTCAACACAGGAATCCGTTTCACCCAAATTGTAGTGTGCTTGAAAAGCATTAAGCATGAAATGAAATAACAAGTGGAGTTCCGCAGTGTGGAGTTGGGAAATTGAATTTAATCAGACAATTTGTGAATATTGCATTTAAAATGTGTGTGTGTCTCATGCCAGACTATTGAGCATTCCATTAAAGTGGCAGCACTGGAAGCTATGCAGATTTGTTAACTATCAGAAGCACTGGAGATTTGCACTGTCAGTTTTACATTGGGTTTAATAGCTGGCTGCCCTTTGCAATTTGAATGTAAGAGCTGGACGTATATGTTTTCTTTTAAAAAAAAAACACTAATAAATATAGGTAGAGGTGAATGACTGGTTCAAATATAATAAAGCCTCTGTTTAATGGTTTTTAAAATATGCAATATAATATGTTATCCATGTTACTGATGCATTTTGGTCAGAATTTGGTAATCCAGCTAAAGTTTAGCACCTCTAAACCTCTTCCTTCCTAGGTATTTTAAGGGGTGCATGTAATAATAATAATAATAATAATAATAATAATGCACTTTATTTATATTATTTTTATTCCCCTCTATTTATTTATTCATTCATTTGCTACATTTATATGTCGCTCTTCTCACCCTGAAGGGGACTCAGAGGCTTACAAGATATATATACATACAATATATTATATAATAATAATAATAATAATAATAACAACACTTTATTTGTACCCCACTACCATCTCCCCAAGGGACTCGGTGTGGCTTACATGAGGCCGAGTCCAAACACAACAATACTAGCAATAATCACAAACAATACAAGCAATTAAAATAAAACATAAACATATAACATTATCAATAAGACAACATACAATTAAAACTATGGGAAGGCCAAATGTAAAATTAAAATTGGAAATAGTGCTGAACATGGACGAACAGGTGATAGTGGCGTTTGTGGAGAGACATACGAGCAGACCTAAAAAATGTAAAGTGCTTTGGAGGGACAAAGTGCTATGGGATCGTGAATCCGGGAACGCACACTGGAACAACCATGTCTTCAAGCTCCTTCTGAAAACTGCCAGGGTTGGGGCCTACCTGATGTCCTTAGGGAGTGAGTTCCAGAGGCGAGGGGCCACCACCGAAAAGGCCCTCTATATTATTAGCATAGTACATAGTACCTATATTATTAGCATAGTACAATATCAGTATTATATATTACTTTGTTGTACTATACCATTATATTGTAATATTATTAGTAATATTACATGTAATATAAATATATATAATTATAATAGCATAGTATCTCTCCGGAGTGACTCAGATTACAGTTTACATACATAAGGTAAACATTCAATGCCTTTTTCAACAGTAAACAATGATATATTCAGCTAGTCCAGCGCGCGGCAGCAATGTTACTAACGGGAGCGGGACGCAGGGAGCACACAACGCCCTTGTTGTCCCAGCTCCACTGGCTGCCGATCTGCTACCGGGCCCAATTTAAGGTGCTGGTGTTATCCTACAAAGCCCTAAACGGTTCCGGCCCAAAATACCTTTCGGACCGCATCTTGGCCTATGAGCCCACGAGGGCCTTGAGATCGTCTGGGGAGGCCCTTCTCTCGATCCCGCCTGCCTCACAGGCACGTCTGGCGGGGACGAGAGAGAGGGCCTTCTCAGTGGTGGCCCCCCAGCTGTGGAACACCCTCCCTGTTGACATCAGACAGGCGCCCTCCCTTATGGCTTTCCGCAAGAGCCTAAAGACCTGGCTATTCGAGAAGGCATTTAATTGAGAGCTACACGAATCTGGTAATGACAACAGGAACGGATTATGGATTATGAGATTGGCTATGATTCTATGTTGTGACGGTGCGGATTTGTTAGTGTGATTTAGTTTAATGTGTAATATGGTTGTGTTGATATATTGTGTGCCTTTGTAAACTGTTTTTATATGTTGTACACCGCCGCGAGTCGCCCCAGGGCTGAGAGCGGCGGTCAACAAATGCAGTAAATAAATAATAAATAAATATACAATACACAGACAGAGGTAAAGGCCTTCCCTTCCATCTTTGGCGTCTGGAGGCAATTCTCAGCTTGGCCATGGAAGGAGCTCTTGTTCCATTTTTCCATGCCGATGAGCCTGTTGTCCATAGACTTCGCCAATCAAGTCTGTATGGAGCAACCTTTTTATCGCCCCGCCAAGGCGGTACTTGCTTTACATGCTTTCAAACTGCTAGGTAGGCAGAAGCTAGGGCTGGCAGCCAGGAGCTCACTCAACTCATGGCTGGCGGTCAGCAGATTTCCTGCAGCTAGCAATTTAACCCGCTGAGTTACCCTTTTGAGCCATGTGGTGCAGTAGTTTGATTGCTGGTCTGGAGACCAAGGCTCATGCAATGAAAATCCACTGGCTAACCTTAGTCAAGTTCTCAACCTCAGAAAAAGGCACAGGCAACCCACTTCTGAACAAACAAAGCCCAATGATAAGACCCCCTTAGAGTCACCATACATTCGAAACAACCTGAAGGCACGTAGCATAACACACGTGTTCGGTTTAGTTAATTTTCCATCAGAAAAAATCAAGACTTAGAAAAATTTAACTTTAATTGAGACATATATATTTTAGTTATTTAAGCTCAGCTTCTTTAAATACTTTGATTCCATTACACAAGCCTTCTCTCAAAAAGGAACTTGTTAAGGTTTTAGCACAGTGTTGTCAAAAGAAGTTTTAATTAAGATGTTATTTGAGATGGCCAAGTCATTTCCAATGTCTAGTTGAATTTTTATTCTAAAAAGATTATATTTAAAACTGGTGATTTTTCTTTTTTCATTTCAGTTACTGCAATGGATGCATGCTGGATCCAGTGTGTGGCTTTTGCTACAAACTAAACAAGTCGAGTGTTGTGGAGTCCTCCTGTGTTGCTATTAGTAAGAACTCTACAATGGAAGCTGCCTGGGGCAGGTGGGTTGCTTTTGTGTTTTTTCATGTTCTAAAAAGACCCTAACAGATTTTTTTAATGAAAAGTGCTGCTGTTACATAAGTCTTTAAATTGTGGTTTGCCGTACTACTAATTATGTGTATTGGGGGTCCTCTCCAGTCAAAACTCCTCTCCTTGGGTCTTCATTTTGTCCCTCTGTAGCAAAATAAAACACAGTAGGATGAAATAATTTATGAGTCCACACTCCAAGCTGTAACAGCTATTGTGCTCAAACTAAGTAGTGATTTTGTTATTTTAAAAAAGTGCTGGTGATAAAATTTGTGAGGTGAGGAAAAAAACATACATAATTAGAGAGCACAATAGATAGAATGGTGGATTTGTGCGTTTCTAACACAATTTATACCAAGTAACAATCTAGAAGATCCGCTGATATTGTATTTGAAGATGTTATTTTAAAAGGTTGCCTGTAAAAATTATTTTGACTAAAATCATTTAAAGATACAAAACAGATATTAAAACCAACCTGAACACAGTGTATTATTTGAGAACACAGAAATGCTCTACCACTCTAACAACGGGATACGGGACAGAGACTGTGCTGGTCTCCATCACGGATCAGCTTCGATGCCAGCTTGACCAGGGCGGGTCAGTTCTGCTTGTGTTATTGGATCTAACAGCAGCATTTGACACAGTCGACCACAACCTTTTGACCCACCACCTCGCTGTTGCTGGAGTCAGGGGGACAGCTTTAAACTGGCTGTCCTCCTTTCTTCACAACCGTGGACAGCGAGTGGAGAGGGGAGGCCTGGTCTCTGAGAGGTCCCCTCTATCTTGTGGGGTTCCTCAGGGGGCCATTCCCTCCCCTCTGTTGTTTAACATCTATATGCGACCACTTGCTCAGCTGGTTCGAGGTTTTGGGCTTGAGTGTTATCAGTACACCGATGACACTCAGCTGGTGCCGACCGGACTCTGTACCCGATTATTTTCATCAGTGCCTCGAGGCTGTTACTGGATGGCTGCGTGCCAGTGGGTTGAGGGTGAATCCAGCAAAGACGGAGATCCTATGGCTGGGTTGACCAGGCAGTGGGGACATCCAGCTGCCTACCCTGGATGGCGAGGCGCTTTGCCCGTCATCATTGGTAAAGAGTCTGGGAGTCCTTTTGGACCCTCTGCTGACGATGGAGGCCCAGGTCTCCGCCGTTAGCAGAACCGCCTTTTTTCATCTTCTGCAGGCTAAATGGCTGGCCCCCTACCTGTCCAGGGACGACCTAGCTACGGTGATCCAGGCCACGGTCATCTCAAGACTGTACTACTGTAACGCCCTCTACATTGGCCTTCCTCTGTCGGTGATCCGGAAGCTCAAATTGGTACAAAATGCAGCTGCTTGGCTTCTTGCGGGAATTCCGATGAGATGCCACATAACACCAATCTTACTACAGCTGCATTGGTTACCAATTGAGCACCAGATCACTTTCAAAGTGATGGTACTCACCTTTAAGGCCTTGTATAGTCTGGGGCCAATGTACCTGAGGGACCGCCTCGCTTCCTACCAACCCCAGAGATCCCTCCGTTCTGAGGACCAAGATCTATTGGAAATTCCCAGTGTCAAGACCTTGCGTCTCACAGCAACCAGATGCAGAGCCTTCATAGCAGTGGCGCCATCACTGTTGGGTCTTGCTTGAGTTTTTTGCCAAACTGCCAAAATAACCAAGAAAACCAACACCCTGATTAAGAACTCCTCCATAAACTTTGACATACGACAACAGCTATGTAAATCGGAAGCCCATCCACCCAGGCTTTATGGACTCCCAAAAATCCATAAGGACTCCACCCCACTCAGACCCATCGTGAGTGCCATTGGATCCCCCACATACGACCTAGCAAAATTTCTTGCTGCACAGTTACAAAGCCATATTGGGCTCACTACACACTACATCAAGGACTCAGCCCACTTCGTAGAAAAAATCAGCAATCTCAAGCTAAATACAAACGACAAACTGATCAGCTTCGATGTGGTATCTCTATTTACCATGGTCCCGGTAGCAGACACCATGGCACTCATCAACCAGAGGTTCCCAGAAGACATCACGGCTCTGTTTCACCATTGCCATACCACCAGTTACTTTCAGTGGGACAATGAATTCTACGAACAGAAAGATGGAGTAGCTATGGGGAGCCCTCTCAGCCCGGTCATAGCTAACTTCTACATGGAACACTTTGAAAAACAAGCCCTGGAGACAGGAACCAAAAGCCCACGATATGGTTCAGATATGTGGATGACACCTTCACCATTTGGAGCCATGGAGAAGAAGAACTCAACAGGTTCCTGGACCATCTTAACAGCATCCACCCAAACATCCAGTTCACCATGGAAAAAGAAAATGAAGGAAGACTGCCTTTTCTAGATGTCCTAGTCATCCGCAAACCAGATCAACAATTGGGTCACACCGTCTACAGAAAACCCACACACAGATAGATATCTACATAAAATCTCCAACCATCACCCAAGTCAAAAAAGAAGCACCATTAAAGCCTTGGCAGACCGTGCAAAAAGAATCTGCGAACCCCACCTCCTCCAAGATGAACTGAACCACCTCAACTGGGCTCTCCAGGCCAATGGATACTCCACCTCAGACATCAGAAGAGCTGCAAGACCAAGAACAAACCACAAGAGTCAAGATGAAGATCCACCCAGAGGAAAAGTGTTCCTGCCATACATCAAGGGAACCACTGATCGCATAGGGAAGCTGATGAGGAAACACAACATACAAACAATCTACAAACCCACCAAGAAAATCCAACAAATGCTACGTTCAGCAAAGGACAAGAGGGATCCTCTCACCTCTGCAGGAGTCTACCGTATACCATGCAGCTGTGGACAAGTCTACATAGGGACCACCAAACGCAGCGCCCAGACACGCATCAAGGAACATGAAAGGCACTGCAGACTACTTCAACCAGAGAAGTCAGCCATAGCAGAGCACCTGATGAACCAGCCTGGACACAGCATGTTATTTGAGAACACAGAAATGCTGGACCACACCAACAACCACCATGTCAGACTACACAGAGAAGCCATTGAAATCCACAAGCATGTGGACAATTTCAACAGAAAGGAAGAGACCATGAAAATGAACAAAATCTGGCTACCAGTATAAAAAACTCTAAAATTATAACAGCTAAACAACAGAGAGGAAAAAACCAGGCACAGATTAACACCTCCCAGCACAGATTTTCCCAGGCTCAGGCAGGCCTTCAAATGCTAATGAAGGTGATCAGCTAAACATTCACACCTAACTGCAGCAGGGAAGAGCTCCTTGCCCCACCCCAGCCATTCCACAGATATATAAACCCATTTTTCCTACTTCCAACAGACCTCACTACCTCTGAGGATGCTTGCCATAGATGCAGGCGAAACGTCAGGAGAAATGCCTCTAGAACATGGCTCTATAGCCCGAAAAAACCCACAAGAACCTAGTGATCCAGTAAATGGCATAAGACATATCTGTTTCGACAGGTTTTTAATGTTTGATATTGTTGTTTTTAAATTGTTTTTAAATTGTGTTAGATTTTAACCATTCTTGTAAGCTCCTCCGAGCCCCAGGGGAGTGGCAGCATATAAGTTCGAATAATAAATAAACTAACCAGGTCAGACTACACAGAGAAGCCATTGAAATCCACAAGCATGTGGACAAATTCAACAGAAAGAAGGAAACAAGGGAAATTAACAAAATCTGGCTACCAGTATTAAAATCTCTAAAACCAGTACAGTAAATAAAGAGCAACACTCAAAAAACAGGGGAATTCCAGACAAGAATAAATCAGGACCAGCTAACACCTGCCAACAAAGGATCCCCCCAGGCAGCAGGCAACCAGAGTTTGAAGCTACAAAACCATTAAGTGCTAATCAATTACTGTTCAAGCAGGGAGTTTTGAGATGGTTGAACAGAAGCTCTCCGAAGCTCTAGGTGCTCTTAGTGCCTACTACAGGGAAAACCAGCTGATCCCTAATCCATCTAAAACACAGACATGTGCTTTTCACCTTAAGAACAGACAAGCATCCCGAGCTCTGAGGATTACCTGGGAAGGAATCCCACTGGAACATTGCAGCACACCCAAATACCTGGGAGTCACTCTGGACTGTGCCCTGACCTACAAGAAGCACTGCCTTAATATCAAGCAAAAAGTGGGTGCTAGAAACAATATCATACGAAAGCTGACTGGCACAACCTGGGGATCACAACCAGATACAGTGAAGACATCTGCCCTTGCGCCGTGCTACTCTGCTGCTGAGTATGCATGCCCAGTGTGGAACACATTTCACCACACTAAAACAGTGGATGTGGCTCTTAATGAGACATGTTGCATTATCACGGGGTGTCTGCGCCCTACACCACTGGAGAAATTACACTGTCTAGCTGGTATTGCACCACCTGACATCTGCCGGGAAGTAGCAGCCAATAGTGAAAGGACCAAGGCAGTGACATCTCCAACTCATCCCCTGTTTGGGTATCAGCCAGCACGTCAATTACTTAAATCAAGAAATAGTTTTCTAAAATCTACAGAGACACTCGCTGGAACACCCCAGCTGTTGTGCTTTTGATTAGAAAGTCCCTCATCTCAATAGATGAACTTCCTCTGTTTCGGGCTATTTTCTACAGTTATCAACTAACTGTTTCATTGTCAATTTACAGGAAATGAGGCTTTGATTATTAGCTTTCTTCCAATATTTGACAGAGTGCTTCTTTCTTCACAAGAAACTATTGGAGGATATTCATCAGCAATGCCATGGTCACACTTAGCAGAAATAATTAAAGGCAGGTTTTTGTACTTAACATTCCAAAAGATCTTGTTTGAACATAATTTATTTACAACTCAATGATCTCGGCTGTAGGGATATGAATTTCTCATAAAGTGCTATATGGGAGGAAAAACTTCCTCAGTGCTAAAGACCTTTCTGTGGAATTAACTTCTCTATTTTTTATAATTCTTAGTTGTCCCCTGCCACATGTTGCTGTGGCCCAGTTGGTGTATATGTGTTTTGTGTGTGTGTGTATATTTTTGTGTATATGTGTATATATGTGTGATTGCATATATCTTAATATATAAAAAGCTTCTGTGTGTTGTGAGTAGGCTAAAAACAAACTATGGGGCCAACTGACATCAAATTTGGCCTCCAAATGTCTCATACCACAAGGTATAGCCAACAAAAAACCCAAAACCGTGAAAATGGCTTTAAAATGCTTTTTTTAAAAACTTACTACGCATGTGCAAAACCTAGATGGGAAGATGTGAACACAACGATGGACAGGGTATAGGGATTTTATCTTTGAAGATCCCCACCGCTATCACCAATTGCGAGGAGGTGCTTGTGTGTTGCTGAGGTTGGCAACGGCAGGCCCTAATAATGGAGGTATTTTACCTCAGGCACTTTTTAATCTCACCGCTGCCACCAATTGTACAGATGTGAATCTTATGGAGGTAATTTACCTCAGGCCTCAATTGTGTAGAAGAGTATATTATGGAGGAGGCCAATTATTATTTGTAAATTAAGATAACTGCCACCAACGTGAGGTATTTGAGGTACCACCGATGAGATCTGGCTCTACAGACGCAGATTAGTTGAGATGAGACGGTTTTCAACAAAAGATAACAAGTTTATTGTGTACAAAGCTTATGGTTGCAGGCTGTTAAATAACTTATGGAACTTTGAATATCACGTGGTTTATAATACAGTCCACTCTTCCAGATAACACAGCTTGTGGCTAACTTTCACTGAGGTGAAGCTCTCTAGTGAACAATGTTTCACTACTATAAATAGCCTTTCAATTTGATCTTCCCTCGATCAAATCTCTGATCTCTAGTCCTTCCTTAACTAGGGATCTTAACTAGGCTTCCTTTAGTCTTCTTTGACTAAAGAATCTGGCCAGGTTTCTTTCTTCAGCCCTCCTCGACTTAAAAAAACTGCCGCCGCTCACACTCAAGCCTCTCTCTCAGGCCTTTCCAAGCCTCTCTCTGCTGCTTTTTTTAAAAAACGCACATAACTTTTCCTGGTTGGCTCCGCCCACTTCTCCCTCATGAGCTAGCCAGCCTCGTCTCCTTGGCAACGCTCACTGTGGATTCAAACCAGATGACTCCAGTTTTAGCTACTGTTACAAACACAAATACATACTCTAACAGTTAAACACAAACATAATAACAATGACTTCTGCACACTAGCCCTGCCCCCTCCTGTGTGAGAGGGGGAAACAAACAGCCATCCGTAGCAAAGCAGCTGGCCGTCCCTGCTTCAGGAGCCAAGCCAGCAGCCCTGCAAACAGTGAAACGAGAAGCCAGAACAGCCCGGCAAAGCTGCTCTGAAAAGCAGCCTTTAGAGCCTCCTCAGAGAGAGGGAAGGAAGGAGAGAGGGGGTGAAGGATGGATGGAGGGACAGAAGAAGCAAAGAAGCAAGCAAGCCTTTTGCATCAGTCAGGAGAGGGAAAGGGGAGGGAGGGAGGAGGAGCCACGTCCAGTGGTTTTTGAGTTATGTTAATCCCACAAACGAACATTACATTTTTATTTATATAGAGATAATAGAAGCATCCTTACGTGTGGTATTGGTTTGCCCAAACAGAAATCTGTTTTGATATTCTCAAAATGACATCACATGGTTTTCATAAGACATTATAAAGGTTTCAGCTTTAGTGCTCCGGTGTGGTTTCTTTAGTACTTATTTAACTGCCATTAATATCTTCCAATTTTTTCTTAATTGAACCCAAAACGATTTTCAGATAGTGCTTTGGCCCAGACCAAATTACTGTCATTAAGATAGTTTCTTTTAGTACCTACTGATGGGAGTGTGATTTTAAAAAAATCACATGTATTGGAATCCTAAGATACCATCATTAATATATTACAGTATATAATATAAGTAATATGCAGATCAGCATAATGAAATGCATTTCATTAAGGGTGAGTGATCAAACTACGAACAGGGAGACCATAAGGCGATGATTCTTTATTGATAAATCTGAAAAAGGTTGAAGCTTCCTTATGTTGAAATCCATAATCTGAAAACCTCCCTAAACCCGCCTCCTGCTTTTACCTTTGAGGAAAAGAGTTAGTCACATGTCTAGCAATTTTTTTTTACCTGCAGGAGTCCTTGCACCACCAATATCGGAGGTCTGATGGGGGAAAAGGAAGGATCCCTGTTTACAGCTCCATTCACCCAGGGCCCCTGTAAAAGGCAGGCATTCCCCCGGCTGTCATCACATTTTCCACTCTTTTAGCAATATAAGCCCGCAATAAGTTCGAAATCATAAACACTTCTGATTCTGTGCATTTCCGATAAGGGATTCTCAACTTGCCCACAGATCCAGACCTCAATAAGTTTATTCTTGCTGTTCTCACTGCTGGAAGATCTTGTTTTATGTGTTAATTTTTCCATAATGATTAGAGATCAAACTTTCTTTATCCGTCCCTGAAAGGTCCATATATCTGGCTTCTTTCAGTGTTTGGCTATTTCCAATCTAGACCTTTGCAAAGTAGGTTATTATTAGTACCTCTAAATCCTGACAAAAAAAGAAGCGCACCACAGAATGTTTTGCCACAGCTAGCCATTTCAGACTTTCCTCCAAAAGTCCTTGTATATTTGGGCATATATGTGTTTAGGGACCCTACTCTCTAAAACTACACAATCAATAAGGGGACAACTAGTTTTAGTAACTTACAAAGTTACTGTAAGATAACATCTATGCATGGTTTTCTGCAGTGAATTTATTAGGCTAGTTCTGATTGCTCTCAGTGTGAGTGTAGCCCAAATTTAATTTCATTGTACATGACTTACATTTATATTGAGGTCAGTCGCCCATAGAGCCTTGATATCATTGATTAACTTAATAGATTTTCATTGTTGGAAGTGTGAATTTCCTTTAAAAATAAAAGGGTTTACTTATATTTGTACTGGGCCAGAGTGAAGAGAGGGAGGGCCATGGGACAGTTCCATCTTGTCTCTTGTGCTAGGCTTATAATATAGTATAGTATAATATAATATAATATAATATAATATATTTACATATAATTCTAATATTATAATGTAATACAATGTAATAATAATAATAATAATAATAATAATAATAATAATATGATATTATAATTATATATATTATTGTGCTGGCACGGCTGTACCAGGAGCTCCAACTTTATTTGCTTTGTATTGAGTATTTGCTTGCACTCCAGGGTTTCAGGGATTCTGCAGAAAGGTGGCTTCCTTTGGTTGCAGTCATAGGGCAAGTCGCCTGTCCATCATCGTTAAGTTTTGGTTCCGCCCCTTGCTCAGGGCAATTGGGAAGGGAAGGGAGCCATTTTCAGTTAGTCTCAGTAAGGAAAGCTAATTTGGAGGACGTGTACAAGCTTCTCCTGTACAAAAGCTTTACCCCTTAAGACTTTCCTTGGGAGAACAGTCTTAAGAGCATCCAAAGATCTTCAAAGATTTCCAGGGAAACCGCCCTAAAACTTTGAGGAATTTCGGAGGGTAAACAGTTTGGAAGACCAAAGAACTCCAGCTGGAGAATCTACTGGCTTTACTGGTAGGTCCACTCGGTGCTCGAGACGCAGTTCGACCCGCTAGTGGAGCCCACATCAGTAAGACTTAGATTACAGTCAGCCTGGGAGAAGTTAAAAAGGGATTTTCCTTTAAAGTAAAGAATCAGTTATTGAAGACAATTGCCTGTCCTTCGTGGACAAGATTAGGAAGCCACCAGTTGCATAAAAGCCTGGAATCATTTGTTTAACTTTACTGAAGACAAGAGAAGTTTCTGTTTGTTTGATTGTTCATTAATAAAGGACTTTGTTATACTTCACAAGCCATCTAAAGACAATTTGTGGTGGAAAATCTCTGAGAACTTCTCTTCGGGGGGGCCTGGCTTCCCGCTGGGCTCAAATTGCACATCCTATTTAAAGGCAATTCTTTACAGGCCCAGCGCGTGACAGAACAATTATATTACATATAAATAATAGTATAGTACAATATAGTGATATATAATACTGATATTGTACTGTGCTAATAATATAATATATTGTATGTGTATATATATATATATATATCTTGTAAGCTGCTCTGAGTCCCCTTCGGGATGAGAAGGGCAGCATATAAATGTTGGAAATAAATAAATAAATAAATATTTTTGAAACCACCACACTTTGTATTGCCAAACTCATGAAAATAGATAAGAGAAAGATACTTCTTTAAAGGAGAATCATGCTTCTTTCAAATCAGGAGGGAGAAGACAAGTTAAATGTATAAAATGAGCAGCAATGTAGGTAGTAAGGATGGTATATGCATGGTAGAAGATCCAAAGCATGGTAGCATTCTTGCCCATTATGAATCGGATGGTATTTTTGTGATTGTTATCATTAGTTAATAGAAGAAGAAACAATGAGGTATCATTACCTTGAAGCAATTGGAAATGGCTATATTATCTATATTATAGAGAAATGTCAAGTCAGAGGAAAGGGGACATGTCATAGTAAAAGTACAAAGTAAAAGTACAAAGTGTTTTCTAAAATAAAAAAGGGAAGTTCTTAGTTACAGTCTTGGCAGAAAAATGATATGTCTGAAATTTTGAGAAAAGTTATTCAAAGTGATTGATTCAGAATGAAGGCGAATTTGATTGGTACATTGGATGATGTTGCTGGTTTTGTTTGGCTATGATTATCCCTACCATAACCACTACTCATGAATGTGGCTATATAGAAGCAGCCGTGCTTATATCCATTGAAGGAATCTGTATGGTTTCAAGATTATTTCTGTTCAGGAGATTTCCTCTATGAAGACAAAGCACTGCTTCTTTTTAATGAAATTATTGAGTCCCCCCCCCCCCCTCCACACTGTGCTGTATGGTCGTTTTATTTCTAGCAACCTGTTATTTTCTTCAAGGGTAATAACAGTCACCTTAGAAGATAAAAAAGCTAGGCAGCTGCAACAGAAATCCTCTGGTAGCAGAGGATTCTACAAGAAGCTTTATTATTCTCTTCTTTTCTTGTGAAGCACTACATCTGAAAACTGTTAATTGTTCTTTTGTGAGGTGTTAAGAGAAAAATAAAACAAAGGACAAATGCAACATGGCACATGTTCACAACTGAATATTCAAGAAAAATAGAAAAGTCTTGTTTCTAAAAAAGAAACTTAGGCTGTATCTACACTGCCATATAATTCAGTTTCATAATAATAATATAAGAGTGGTTCCCAGGTAACATCACAAAACATACAAAGTAAAACGACATAACCATAAGATTAACAAAACAATATAAGCATAAAAATCGCCATAACACACATATATTAAAAGTAATCCTGCCTGTTCAAGGCAATTTAAAACTTTAAAAGGCCAGGCCAAGATTTGTGCGAGCCCCAAAATTCTAGGGGGCCCGGGAATTAAGTGCAATGCTATGGCAGGCAACAATAATATTAGGTACGGGCCTGTGGCTGTTCATTCCGGGGCTGATTAGAAGAAGTGATCTGGGTAACTGGTAGGCAGAGGCGGCCCTAGGTAATTTTCAATGGTAAGCAATCATTATCCCCCCCCCCCCAACCAATCACTGATATATATTTTCTGTTCGTCATGGGAGTTCTGTGTGCCATATTTGGTTCCTGCTGGTAGGAAGAATAAGGCCGCAGTCGACAATGTGTAAGACTGAGTTAGAACTGGTCATTTTCAAAGGCTGTTGAAACCACCAGGTCTTCAAGCTCTCATGAAAGGAGGGGAGGGATAGGACCTGTCCTATTTCCCTTGGAAGGGCGTTCCAGAGGCGGGGGGCCACCACCAAGAAGGCCCTCTCTCTCGTCCCCACCAACCGTGCTTGTGTCAGAGGTGGGACTGAGAGGAGGGCCTCCCAGGAAGATCTTAGAGTTCATTCCGGTTCATAGAAGGAGAAGGAGATGCGATCGCGGAGATAGGCGGGGTCCGAGTGTAGATTCATATAATACAGTGTAGATTCATATAATCCTGTTCAATACAGCTAATCTGCATTCTGAAACTGGATTATATGGCAGTGTATATGCAGCCTTTGAGAGCACATAAAATTGCATCCAATGAAAACAGTGGTTTGCATGTTATGGGCTAAAGTGCATACCATGTTCAGTGTGTGTCTGCAGTGAGCATGGCCTCTGACACAAGGCAGATCAGATTTAGAGTCTTCACTTGTATAATGACAAAATGTTAACTGCTATCTAGTAGCATAGAAAAGGTTAACCAATACTTCATAGACTTTATTCAGTAGCTTTGCTTTAGCTTGGCTGTACAAAACTGGAAAGAGAATGAGAATGCAAGCTGCCCCAAGTCCCCTTGGGGAGATGGAGGTGGGGTACAAAAATAAAATAATAATAATAATAATTATTATTATTATTATTATTATTGTCGAAGGCTTTCATGGCCGGAATCACTGAGTTGTTGTAGGTTTTTTCGGGCTATATGGCCATGGTCTCGAGGCATTCTCTCCTGACGTTTCGCCTGCATCTATGGCAAGCATCCTCAGAGGTAGTGAGGTCTGTTGGAACTAGGAAAAAGGGTTTATATATCTGTGGAATGACCAGGGTGGGACAAAGAACTCTTGTCTGCTAGAGCTAGGTGTGAATGTTTCAACTGACCACCTTGATTAGCATTTGATTGCCTGGCAGTGCCTGGAGCAATCTTTTGTTGAGAGGTGATTAGATGTCCTTGTTTGTTTCCTCTTTGTTGCTGTGCTGTTCTAATTTTGGAGTTTTTTTAATACTAGTAGCCAGATTTTGTTCATTTTCATGGTTTCCTCCTTTCTGTTGAAATTGTCCACATGCTTGTGGATTTCAATGGCTTCTCTGTGTAGTCTGACATGGTGGTTGTTGGAGTGATCCAGCATTGATGCTAATCAAGCTGGTCAGTTGAAACATTCATACCTAGCTCCAGCAGACAAGAGTCCTTTGTCTCACCCTTTTTCCTAGTTCCAACAGACCTCACTACCTCTGAGGATGCTTGCCGTAGATGCAGGCGAAACGTCAGGAGAACGTTTCGGGCTATATGGCCTCTAGAACATGGCCATATAGCCCGAAAAAACCTACAACAACCCATTCAAAATGTATTTCTTGGATTAAATCATTCAAAATGTACTTCCTTGGACTAAATCATTCAAAATGTTGCTTTATTGACCAATACAGCGGTACTCATTTATTATATGGATATTTTGGGGGGAAAGTGCCTGTATTTGGGAGCAGAACATGACCGTTTGATGCAGAACAGTTTCACCAATTTCCCTAATCATTCATTTGTGTTGCCTGTGGCTTGAATCCAGAATTCGTCATATTGAATGATGTAAGTTCCAATCAGAAGGACTAAATCAGTCATGAATAACCTAAATCCCATTTATTTCAATGAATTAGAGTCTATTTTTCTTGAAAAATGAGCTGTTTTAACACCATGGGAGTGTGCATGAATGAACAGGAGTTAGGGGATGCTTTTGAAGGGTATTCTCAGTAGCAATTTTTTGTCGTAATATTTTTATTATGATACATGGTGGAAATCATGGCGGGGGGGGGGGGGTGCTCATGAGATAGAGAAGAATTGAAAGTGAAGTCAAGGAAACATAATATAATCAGTAATACGTTGGTGGAGATGTTACCCACATTATTTTAAGGGGTCATGGAGCAAACAGTGTTTTCTTTCTGACAAAATAGATATTTCTGTTCAGATTATATGTTCTACCAAAGAAACACAATCTTTCATTGTTTTTTAAAAACTGAATATCCACTCACAACAATATGAAAGCTTATATAACATTTGATGGCATGCATAACGTCCTGACCAGATGATACTTCGTAGCTTTTTAGCATTGCAACCTGCACAGCTGTCAGAATGACGGACTTAATTCCACCTTCATAAAATTAGCTTATCACTGGAGTTTAGACAAATCTAGTCACAGTTGTCAGAAGCAATGGACCGTTAGTAAATGAATGCCACACTTTTTTCCACACCATTTCACATAAATTATGTCCTTCTTTAACGCAGACATATTAAGGTGGCTCAATCGGTGCTAACAGAAACAGAATGCTTGTGTTTATTTCTTGCAAAAAAAAGTTCTTAATGTGGATTGCACTCCTAATTCCAGGACAATCGAGAATTCGGCGTCCCCATTTCTGTACATCCTTTCTACCTTTCTTGCTGTGAAACAAATTGTTCTCTTATAGCAATATATCCTTCTTCTTTAGTTTGTTGTTGTTCATTCCTTCAGTCATCTCCGGCTCTTCGTGACCTCATGGACCAGCCCACCCCAGAGCTCCCTGTCGGCCGTCACCACCCCCAGCTCCTTCAAGGTTAGTCCAGTCACGTCAAGGATCCCATCCATCCATCTTGCCCTTCTCTAGGCTTTGCTGTCTCCTCATGATGTGGCCAAAGTACTTCAACTTTGTCTCTAGTATCCTCCCCTCCAATGAGCATCAGGCTTTATTTCTTGAATTATGGACTGGTTGGATCTTCTCGCTGTCCAAGGCACTCTCCAAACTTTCCTCAACACCACAGTTCAAAAGCTTCTATCTTCCTTCGCTCAGCCTTCCTTATGGTCCAGCTCTCACATCCATAGGTGACTATAGGGAATACCATTGCTTTAACTATGCGGATCTTTGTTGCCAGTGTGATGTCTCTACTCTTCACTATTTTATTGAGATTGGACATTGCTCTCCTCCCAAGAAGTTACCATCTCAAAAAAACAATAATCTTGCATTATTAGCAAGTTCTTAGGGTAATTGGGATCCTTGAAGTGACTGGAGCTGGGGGTGGTGATGGCTGACAGGGAGCTCTGGCGTGGGCTGGTCCATGAGGTCACGAAGAGTCGGAAACGACTAAACGAATGAACAACAACAACAAAAGAGTAATTGTGAGGTTACCTACTTACAGTTAAAAGTTAGAGAAGTCAGAAAATTAGGTTCAGTAAAGGTACTGAAAATACTACAGCTTTTTGAGAGATTCATTAATAATCTCTATAGAAAACATAGGCACATTATATCCCACAGTCACTGATTGATTACAGTTCCTTTTAAAGGTATCCTTTAGGATTTAAAGCTTTATTGTGCTGATATTTCATTCAGGTGGGAAGAAACCTAGTTCTGTCATCACATTCACCTTCAAGCACTAAAACTGTTGAAATATTTTAAGACAAAAATCAGCATCAAGTGTGATTAATGTAATCATTGTTCCTCTGACAAACATGTCTTCTGTGCTTTTCTGTTCTTGTACTGTTGATTACAGCCATTATAATTGTGCTTAATGATGGCTAATGACTAAAATAACTTTTAGAATAATGGGATGCTAAAAATTAGAAATGTGCAGTACATTGTCTTTTATCAAGGGCATCATTCATAGTGGTGGAAAAGCATAAAAGACCATCAAAACACTGTTGCTTGCCAGAAAGGGATAGCTTCTTGGGTTCATAAACAGTAGTCTGAAAACATAAGAAAAAAAGTGTTGCTTTGGAGAAAGAATAACACAGAAGGTTGCAGAGGAAATCCCACTTGGAGCTCCAGTAAAAAGGAATATATGGCTCAAGATCATCCAGCCACCTTGGACTGGCCGGGCCAGTAGTGGGATGCTGAAAACTATAGTTTAAAAAGTCATTTTTCCAAGCTCTGGTTGGAACTGACAACATTGGGCATTGCTTGTAAGTCATTGGTCATTGCCTATAATAATATAAGATCATTGCCATTTTAAAACCTGGTAAAGATGTCTCTAATGGCAGGAAATACTGACCAATCTTGCTCCTATGTCATTTATATAAGTACTAGCCATCCCCTGCCACACGTTGCTGTGGCCCAGTCTGGTGATCTGGAAAATAAAGTAATGAGAAAGTGTTGGTTTCTAATATATGTAATTCCTTTACAGTAGTAGGTAAACTTTATTTATTGTTGTTTCTTTGTCAGTGTTGATGTAGATATTGGCTGGTTAGCCTACTCTGGAACATCCAACATATTATTGTCCTTCTTTAGGGGTCCCTTTAAAATCTATAGTACTATAACTGTTGTGTGTGTGTGTGAATCATATATATCCATATCTATGGTTGGATGGCTCTTTGTCAGGAAGGCTTTTATTATGTTTTCTTGCCCTGGTGAAGGGTGTTGGACTGGATGGCCTTAAGGCAGCATTTCTCAACTGTGGGGTCGTGAGGGGGTGTCAGAAGGGTCGCCAAAGACCATCAGAAAACACAGTATTTTCTGTTGGTCATGGGGGTTCTGGAGCCCCCGGTGGCGCAGTGGGTTAAACCTCTGTGCCAGCAGGACTGAAGACCGACAGGTCGCAAGTTTGAATCCGGGGAGAGGCGGATGAGCTCCCTCTATCAGCTCCAGCTCCTCATGCGGGGACATGAGAGAAGCCTCCCACAAGGATGATAAAAACATCAAAAAAAATCATCCAGGTGTCCCCTGGGCAACGTCCTTGCAGACGGCCAATTCTCTCACACCAGGAGTCACTCCTGACATGACCAAAAAAAAAAAAAATGGGGTTCTGTGTGGGAAGTTTGGCCCAATTCTATCATTGATGGGGTTGAGAATACTCTTTGATTGTATGTGAACTATAAATCCCAGTAACTACAACTCCCAAATGTCAAAGTCTATTTTCCCCAAACTCTATCTGTGGTGTATTTCTGCCAAGTTTGGTCTAGATCCTTCATTGTTTGAGTCCACAGTGCTCTCTGGATGTAGGTGAACTACAACTCCAAAACTCAAGGTCAATCCCCACCAAACCCTTCTAGTGTTTTCTGTTGTTCATGGGGAGTCCTGTGTGCCAAGTTTGGTTCAATTCCATCATTGGTGGAGTTCAGAATGCTCTTTGATCGTAGGTGAACTATAAATCCCAGCAACTGCAACTCCCAAATGACAAAATCAATTTTTTGAGTGATGGTCACTCCTTGGGTTAGTAGGTGTCTTGTGGCCATATTTGGCAGCAATTCGTCCAGTGGTTTTTGAGTTATGTTAATCCCACAAATGAACATTACATTTTTATTTATATAGATGAACTGTTACTTGAAACATACAAGGAAAGCCCTTTCTAAGTATGTTTAGGCAGCATGCTATGCTAGCCCAGAATTAGCAGCAAACAGTTTTTATTCACAGAGGCCAGGATCCAAAAGGGCCCTTCTACAGATCGAAGAAACAGATTAGCAGTCTGCAGAGCAAGGTTTCTGTTCCTCGTGCCCTCAGGTTGTGCTCCAGAAAATTTCACACAGAAGAGTTGCCAGCGATGCAGAGATCTTGTTTCAGTGGGAGGGAAAAAGTGTGTCCTGTTCCCGATGTGGAAAGCAAAGGAAATAGGAGAAATGCTTGGGTTGTTAGAGGATCCATTTGGATTCTTCTGAAAAATGCCATATTGTCAACATAGATGAGAACAGAAGGTCAGACATATTACCTCAGACAAAAATTCATTCAGCAGTGAATGATAAGAAGAGGGCAGAAGATTGAGATTCCTACTTGCCAAGGCTAATATTAATCCCCTCTGACATGCGTTTCATCTTAAATAACAGCTGCATCTTAAATACTATTGTTTAAAATGTATGTAAGGTGCAATACTGTAAAGGATCATGGATTTCCTGGCATACATTTTATAAAGATTACTTTTTATTACCATTATGTATACTTTCTGTTGCTTTGATATATCTGTTGTTGTTGTTGTTGTTATTGTTGTTGTTGTTGTTGTTGGTACTGCTTCCCAGAGCAGTCATAGAAGAAAGTGAATCCTATTTTTTTGGCCCAAAATATGGCTGTGCCAAAACTATTGGGAAATGAATGTGATATTTTATTTATTTATCGAGTCATCAGCAACTAGTCAGTTATATTACATTTCTAACAGAACAAAGCAAACAAACAGACAAAATACAAAAATACAAATTACAGAATACAAAATTTGTGAGTTTGGTAGTTGATTAAATATCCTTTGACCAGTATCTGGCCACTTGGAGTGCTTATGGTGTTGCTGCAAGAAGGTCCTCCATTGTGCATGTGGCAGGGCTCAGGTTGCATTGCAGCAGGTGGTCAGTGGTTTGCTCTTCTCCACACTCACATGTCAAGGATTCCACTTTGTAGCCCCATTTTTGAAGGTTGGCTCTGCATCTCGTGGTGCCAGAGCGCAGTCTGTTCAGCGCCTTCCAAGTCGCCCAGTCCTCTGTGTGCCCAGGGGGGAGTCTCTCATTTGGTATCAGCCATTGGTTGAGGTTCTGGGTTTGAGCCTGCCACTTTTGGACTCTCGCTTGCTGAGGTGTTCCAGCGAGTGTCTCTGTAGATCTTAGAAAACTATTTCTAGATTTAAGTCGTTGACGTGCTGGCTGATACCCAAACAGGGGGTGAGCTGGAGATGTCACTGCCTTGGTCCTTTCACTATTGGCTTCTACTTCCCGGCGGATGTCAGGTGGTGCAATACCGGCTAAACAGTGTAATTTCTCCAGTGGTGTAGGGCGCAGACACCCCGTGATAATGCGGCATGTCTCATTAAGAGCCACATCTACTGTTTTAGTGTGGTGAGATGTGTTCCACACTGGGCATGAATGTGATTAGAAGATAAAGATGCTGTGGAAATATAGCAGATTTCATTGATTTGATTGGATCCGTTATCTTGAATGTACTTATTCTTTGCTTTTCTTAGGTTTACTGAGAGAGGGAGTATGGGAGCTTTTTTCTCTTCCATTGAAAAAGGAATGACATAAGCTATGGAATGCATGGATGAATCTTCCCCTCTGCCGTGTGGGTAATATAAAGACAGGATAGCAGTCTTTGAGGGAAAGCAGGCAAGCTGTTAAGGGACTCACAATTGTCCTTTTATTGTAGTCTCGTCAAAGAAAGATCCAAAGGTATCTGGTCTTCTTCCTCCTCTCTGTTGGAGCTCAGCCTGTGATTGTGTTTCAAGATCTTGTGTTTCAAGATCAGGGTGCTTTGGATGTGGGGAGTGATGTCAATGAGTTGCAGGATGAGTTTCAAGATGGCAATGGTTTGGCCAGTGATATTGATGCAGAGAATGACCAGGAGATCCGTGTTCAAAGTGTAATTTCCCATGAGAATGTCCCTGAGGGGTGTGGGGATGATGGTGTGCTTTCTGAATTGTTACCAGAGAGTTCCCATGATAGGGAACATGAAAACAGCTCGGCACCTGATCCAGCTGCAGAAATTAAGGAGCAAATAGATAGACGGGAGGAGATCAGTCAAAAGAGGAGAGCCGAACAGTGGCTTCGGCAGTCTGCCAGGCTCCGAGAGAAAAAGATAAGAAATTCTCAGCTAAAGCGAAACCAATTTCTGAGTGCTAGAGACATAGCTAACAAGGAGATAAAAGTCCCAAGTACAGGATATGTAGTCAGATGAAGCATCGTTTGGAATCAAGTCAAGTTCTCGTCCTTGTTCATTGAAGCTTTGCTTGGAAAATTCATGTTTTAAATGCCTTTGCTTCATGGTTTTTTATCTATGCTTCTATATTCATGCCTTCCTGATTTCTTGCATTTTATTTGGGAAGTTTTGACTTTGTTTTTATGGACTTTGCTGGACTATTACCCTGGACTACTTTGCTCCTATTTATCTTCCTATCTAATTGGATTTACCTATTTCTTTAAAGTGTTTTTTACCTTACTGCATTTTTAATTATCTTCAATAAAAGGATTGTTTTCTATCCAACGGTGTGGTGATTAAAGTCAGAGGGCTTTTCCTGTCTCCCTTTTCAGCATTTTTTCTTTTTATCTCCCGCCAGCCCCACTCTTCATACACACCCGTCCTATCTCTCAGCTGATGTCCATCAACATGCCTTGATGTTCATCAACATATTCTTCCCGTTGGATTAAAGGAGTATGCTATCTTCACTCCAAGGACGAGACCCACTGCCTCCCTCACAGTCTTCCAGGGAGGCAACGGCTATCTAGATTTATAGACTAAGACCAGCTATTAAATTACAATAAAATTTAAAAAATTAATTTTTTTAAAAAAAGTGTTAGACCAGCTAGTTGGGGATTTAATAATGGCAGGTCATATCTGAATGTAATTTCCCTTAAAACTAAAAACTGTGAATATGTGAAGGTGTACATTTCATGTCTATATATTCTAAAAAAACAGGGATAGGAAAGAGACTCCTCCAGACATGTGAGTGGAAACCTAATAAGGATGAAGTTCATATTTGCTGAGTATTTCGTGCTTATCACAAAGCAGCGTAAAATAGTGACAGTCGCAACTTCTTCTAATCATGAGTCTTGTTGATAGTCTCAGCTAGAGCGGGCCTAATAAATAAATTGTTAAATAGTGATTTGGTGCACACAGTCAGTGGATCTCCTCTGTTTTGTGTGATCAATAGATTCAGACCTATATGTGTTATGAAGAAGTACTTCAAACTATTGTTAACTAGTTATTTTGAGTATCCCTGAGAAGTAGTTTTTTCCCTGACAAAGTGATTTTGATAAAACTCTTTTGTAGTGGAGAGGCAACCAAATTACTGTTGGGAAACTGTGTATCATTTTTTCCTTTCATATTAGAAAGTTAATATTAGTCGTGCAGATACATGGTTTTTCAAAAGTGTAAATGAGTGTCTGATACATGAATCAGTCTTCATGCTGTTTCTTAATACTCTTTTTGAAGGTCTTGTAGCAATCCAGCGTGCACCCTGCAAGGAAGAACCTTAAAATAAAAACAGCAAACCTCTGAAGATTCCTTCTCTGAATCACTGCATTTGTAGGCTGAATCATAATTCTAAGCATGTTGTAAGCAAACAAAATTAGTTGTCAGCAAAATATTCATAAAATATAAAGGATATATTGTACCGCTTCTCAGTTGGTCGTGGCTGGTTTGTATCCATTTTTCATCATGTTTGTGAAAGATATGTGATAAGCAATTGATGTCAACATGATTATTTTTGTACTGTGTCGTAATTTGAGGCAGTGAGACACAATATAGCTTTATTTATTTATTTATTGTATCAGGAGTGAACCAAGGGTACATTTGTGATGTATCTTTAAAACACAAAGTTTAAAAACTTGGCATTATACTAAATGTCCTTTGACCAGTAGCTAGCCACTTCAAGTGCCTCTGGTGTTGCTATAAGGAGGTCCTCCATTGTGCATGTGGCAGGGCTCAGACTGCAGTGTAATAGGTGGTCTGTGGTTTGCTCTTCTCCACACTTGCACGTGTATAAATATAGCTTTATATTCTTCTAGCCATCCCCTGTCATGCGTTGCTGTGGCCCAGTCTGTGTATATGTGTTTTGTATGTTTATATATTTGTGAAGATGTGTATATGTGGTTTTGCACGTGTGCTGTAATGTAATTTTTGTGGGGTTTTTTTTTTTTGCTTTTTAAGTCTCTTCTGCTATGTTTTTCAGTGTTTTTATAAGTAATTGTCACTCGTTGGCATGATAGGTGGATTGTGTCCAAACTTGGTGTCAATTTGTCCAGTGGTATTTGAGTTCTACTAATCCCACAAACGAACATTACATTTTTATTTAGATACATATAATCCACAATGTATCATACATATTCCTTGTTGACAGATTATTTGGCTCTGATTTACATGTTTTGTTTTTGCACGTTTAACTTTCTGTAGTGTTTTTTTTGTTTGTATTCCTATTAAGCTGGGTTCCTCCTAGAAGACTTTGTGAATAATTGCCAGATAATTGAACAAAACTAGGGTTGTGACGTACAGTGTGGTATGCAATACTTTGCTGTGTGGAGAATTCTAAACAAAATGGCAGAGGCATTCATTGTAATGACCACACTTTACTTCCCTAGTATAAAAATATATATCTTTTCAATGTTCAGAATGTTTTCATTTATTTACACAGAATTCTGTGATTGTGTGTGTGTTCTTGTAGTAAAATATGCTCAGTCTGAATCTGAACAGAGGAAAGATATATGCAAAAAAGCTGGCTTAACTCTTTCCCCTTCAGTAACTTTCGAGCTCAGCAACTCACTCCCAATCTACTTTTCCATGGAACAAGAAGGAAAGAGACACAAATCTTGTAAAAACTTTGCCAGTTCCCTTTCCCCAAAACCAATAAGTTATAAATCATTATTATTCTGATTTAGACAAAATGACAGCAGGAGAAAAGATTTTGGGATTTGGAAGCATTCTGATCCTCATCTTTCTTTAATTCATATATGGATTGAAAGTGACTGTTTCTTTACATACATACATATACATATATACATACATATACATATATACATACATATACATACACACACACACACACACACACACACATATATAAACTGGTGGAAACATTAGTTCAATACGATCCCTGTATGTGTGTGTCTTTTCTAAGCATATTCTAGGTTGTTTGATGCAACTCTGTGGTAATGGTGGGCCAGAAGTCCTTCATTTCAATAAGGTTTGCTATTATCCACAGTTTCATATATCTATGTAGGAGCCCCCAGTGGCGCAGTGGGTTAAACCCCTGTGCCGGCAGAACTGAAGACCAACAGGTCACAGGCTCAAATCCGGGGAGAGCGTGGATGAGCTCCCTCTGTCAGCTCCAGCTCCTCATGCGGGGACGTGAGAGAAGCCTCCCACAAGGATGGTAAAACATCACAACATCTGGGCGTCCTCTGGGCAACATCCTTGCAGACGGCCAATTCTCTCACAGCAGAAGCGACTTGCAGTTTCTCAAGTCGCTCCTGACATGACAAAAAAAAAAATCTATGTAAAGTCTTGGAATGTATTCCTCCCCTGAATAAGGGAGTCATAATGTACTCATTGTTTAAAAAGTAGTTGGAGTCTTAATCTTCATAAATGATCTGGATCTTCCCTGTGATGTGATATCCTTCTATAGAGATTAAATACAGACTCAAGTGATATCTGCTCAAAACATTGATTATAATTATAAGATTAGAGTATTGCTCACTCTAGACATTATTTTGAACTACAGTTAATTTATGGTTTTTACGATTTCTAAAAAGCAAAAACACTTATGTCAGCATGGAAGAATCTTTAATTACCTGCAGATATGTAGGAATTTTCCAGATAGTGCTTATAGTTTCTGTTTGATTGCTTCCTTTGATCAGCCTTTCTTATACAACCCTGTAGTGTTTGTGCACATCACTAACAGACATTGGGTTCTTATTTGTGCCAGATTTCCTATTCTTTATGTTTAGAAACCTTTTGTGGGTACTGTACTTAACCTTTTGGTGGAGGGAGGGATTTAGGGGTTCTATTCCGTTGTGAAATAGCCATACTTTCTCCTCCACCATCTTATTTATTTATTTATTTAGAGTTTTATACCTCGGTCTTCTCACCTCCGGGGAGGGACTCAGGCCGGCTAACAACATAAAATTCAATACAATAAGAAAAACATCAATATAGGTCATCAATATAAAATACATTAAAATACACTTCATACAATTCATAGAAATTACAGCAGAAATCAGTTCGTCCAAAAGAATCACAAATTCATCGCCATCCGCCAGAAAGGTCAACAGTTATTGACTCAGTCATCATTCTGCGAATGCAGTATCCCAAAGTCATGTTTTTACCTGCTTTCTAAACGTCAGGAGGGAAGAGGCAGATCTAATCTCCATCGGGAGGGAGTTCCAAAGCCGAGGGGCCACCACCGAAAAGGCCCTGTCCCTCGTCCCCACCAAACGCAATTGCGAAGGCGGTGGGACCGAGAGCAGGGCCCCTCCAGAAGATCTTAACAACCTTGATGGTTCTTAGGGAGAATCCGTTCGGACAGGTAAATAAGGCCAGAGCCATTTAGGGATTTATAGGTCAACACCAGCACTTTGAATGGATTATAATTATCTTACCTCTGCCATCAACTCTGCTGGACCAGCCACGTTGTCCGGATGCCCGACCACCGTCTCCCAAAGCAGTTGCTCAACTCCAAACTCAAGAACGGAAAACTGAATGTTTGTGGGCAGGAAAAGAGATTTAAAGATGGGCTCAAAGCCAACTTTAAAAACTCTGGCATAGACACTGAGAACTGGGAAGCCCTAGCCCTTGAGCGCTCCAGCTGGAGGTCAGCTGTGACCAGCAGTGCTGTAGAATTTGAAGAGGCACGAATGGGAGGAGAAAAAGAGAAACGTGCCAAGAGAAAGGCGCATCAATCCAACCCCAACCAGGACCGCCTTCCACCTGCAAACTAATACCCTCACTGCAGGAGAAGATGCAGAGCAAGAATAGGGCTCCACAGTCACCTACAGACCCACCAGAACACTGACCTTGGAAGACCATCCTACTCGGACATTGAAAGATCGCGTAAGCCATACTTTATCTTCTTGGATTGCTTGAAAATTCTGCCATCGTTTTCAGCAACAAGCACACTAATTCAAAACCCGACTGTATTTTTTTCCTCTCCAAAGGTTTGTTGATAAATAGGACTGGGCAGAAAATAGCTATGGGGAAGAAGGAATTCCTAAAGTGTTCACTTGTCAATATTGTCATTACCTTGTTAACTATGCTTGTCAACACAGCCATAATGAGCATACACTAAACTTTGGGAATTGAAACACCTTGGTGGGAATCACTGAACAGACAGGGACACTAATTGAATGTGACAGTTATGGAAACAAGCTGCCAGAAATCCTGGCTTTTCGGTCCTGAGCAACAGGGGAAAGGGTCATGATTGGTAACAACATCAACAGAGATGTTTAGAAACTGTGAAATCAATGAAATACCTGGCATCTGAGTAAAGGCGAAACATCTTTGCCTCTGCACCTTGGTGACCTTACAGATGCTGAAGGCAAGCCTTTGCATAATGAGACCAAAACCCAAGCCTGATTTAAAAAGATAGAAATCTATAGTGGAATTAATGGGGTTCACTCTTACTCATGTGCTAGTTTCCTAATTCCTTCAACCAACTTTACTGTTTCTCATTATCAGGGAACTTATATGGTTGTTCTCATGTCTGATATAAGCTATGTATGGTCTCCAGTTTGTTTCTAAATCAAACTTAGTTTGGACTAACAAGTACCTGATAGAAAGGCAATACATTAAGAGGTCAGGATATGTGTTATTTTCTTCCTAACCGATGTCTGTGAACCACAGCCCCTGAATAACTCCTCCCAGTCTGGTGATCTGGAAAATAAAGTAAAGAGAAAGCGTTGGTTTCTGATATATGTCATTTCTTTATGCTTGTGGGTAAACAGTATTTCTTGCTGTTTCTTTGTCAGTGTTGATGTGGAGATTGTACGGTTTACTCTGGAACATGCAACATATCATTTGTCCTTCTTTTGGGATCCCTTTCAAATCTATGATACTATATCTCTCTGTGTCTGAATCATATATATCTATCTGTATTTATGGCTGGATGTTAGGAGGGCTTTGATTACGTTTTCTTGCCCTGGTGAAGGGAGTTGGACTGGATGGCCTTAAGTATGGGGGTTCTGTGTGGGAAGTTTGCCCCAGTTCTGGATGGCCATTTGTCAGGGGTGCTTTGAATGCAGTTTTCCTGCTTGTTGGTAAGGGGTTGGACTGGATGGCCCATGAGATCTCTTCCAACTCTATGATTCTATGATTCTATGAAGCATTCTCAGGATGGCCTTCCAATTAAGACCATCTGAGGTGAGCAACCAAGATAAATTGGATTGTCCTTATGGGCCAGGTGCTGGCCCAAGGGAGGTCAGTGGAAGTGGTTCGAGAATTGACTCCTGCCCCTTGACTAGACCTATTAGGTGGATTTAACCCCCTTCTCCCTTCAGGTTTGCAGTTTGTTGTTGGTCATTCCTTTAGTCGTTTCCGACTCTTTGTGACCTCATGGACCAGCCCACGCCAGAGCTCCCTGTCAGCCGTCACCACCCCCAGCTCCTTCAAGGTCAATCCAGTCACTTCAAGGATGCCATCCATCCATCTTCCTCTTGGTCGGCCCCAGCATAACTGTCTTCATGATGTGGCCAAAGTACTTCATCTTGGCCTCTACTATCCTTCCCTCAAATGAGCAGTCAGGCTTTATTTACTGAAGTATGGACTGGTTGGATCTTCTCACAGTCCAAGACACTCTCAGAACTTTCCTCCAACACCACAGTTCAAAAGCATCTATCTTCCTTCACTCAGCCTTCCCTATGGTCCAGCTCTCACATCCGTAGGTTACTACGGGGAATACCATTGCTTTAACTATGCAGATTTTCGTTGCCAGTGTGATGTCTCTACTCTTCACTATTTTATCAAGATTGGATAAGTAAGTATCCAAGAAGTAAGCATCTCCTGATTTCCTGGCAGCAATCTGCGTCTGCAGTCATCTTTGCACCTAGAAATACAAAGTCTGTCACTGCCTCCACGTTTTCTCCCTCTATTTCCCAGTTGTCAATCATTCTTGTTGCCATAATCTTGGTTTCTTTGATGTTTAGCTGCAATCCAGCTTTTGCACTTTCTTCTTTCACCTTGATTAGAAGGCTCCTCAGCTCCTCCTCGCTTTCGGCCATCAAAGTGGTGTCGTCTGCATATCTAAGGTTGTTAATGTTTCTTCCAGCAATTTTCACCCCAGCCTTGCATTCGTCAAGCCCTGCACATTGCATGATATGTTCTGCATACAAGTTGAATAGGTCGGGGGAGAGTATACAACCCTGCCGTACGCCTTTCCCAATCTTGAACCAGTCTGTTGCTCCATGGTCAGTTTGCAGAAGTTCAACAAATAAATAGATACATCATCATATGGCCCATTCAATATCTGTCATCTGGCCTCTTTATTTCATGGTGAGGGTTCAAGCGGTTGGCATTGCAAAGAAGAGATTTGTAGAATCCACAATTGGGCATATGATATGGCACCATGTACAGCTCATACAGAGGTGATCTACATCCCAGGGTGTGGAGAGAATGATAGGGAAGGAGAGAAAAAAGTCTCCTTCTTTGCCAACCCTGCCCATCGTCATAATGGGCATGTAACGGGCATACTGCCAAACAAGAGATTGGGATTGCAATCAGTAAAGTGCTTCATATCAACTTATATGTATGTAATATGACAACTTATATGTATGCAGTATGACAAACGGACGTGTTTACTTGTTCATCAGAAAGAGTTGGACTTCTCTTTAGTGGGCAGCTGCAGGGCTGGCTGAATAGGATCTCCTAAGCCAATTACAGCATTGTTTGCTTCAAGACACATCACTATGGATAATCAGCTCACATTCATCACTGAGCACCTGCAAGAGAAAGAAATACTAAGAGCGACACTGAAAGGAGCTGATGTGCCATTAAACTTTTATTCTATTGTCTGTAATTCAGACTGATGTGAATGTGAAAATCTGGCTTTACAAGGTGGGTCAGAGGAGGAATCAGACATTGCGAATTACTTTTGAATCATACGGCAGCAATCAGTGGCATATGTAAAGTGGTATTCAATACAAAAAACTGCCATTTTAATTTCTAGATAATATTAAGGAAAGACTTTAAACTTGTTTACCGTGTAAAAGTGTTATGCAAATGATCTAAATAGTTAATCACCATGCTTTGAACAAAACAAGCAGATGGAGGAATAGTGAGATTGGATTCTGCCTGCATGTCTGAAAGTACATGAAAATATTATTTTGTGTCTTTGTCATCATTTAAAATACTTATATTCTGGGGCATTTTTGAAAGCTCAGGATGGTTCACATTAAGAATAATATGAAACCAATAAAAACAATTTTAATAAGTACAGTAAGTGATATCTATAAATTATTATTAATGGACGAACAAGAACAAGTTTATTTGAAGGAAGTATGAGAAGTAGATTTAGGGGGAAAAGTGAATAATCAAGAATGGGCAAGCTTATGGAGTATGAGATTACTCAAAAATATGTATATAAGAATTAAGGAAAATTACTATAAAACGATATAGCGGTGGTATCTAACTCCCATTAGATTAAGTCAGATTGATAAAAAATACTCAAATCAGTGTTGGAGAGGCTGTCAAGAAATAGGGATGTACCTTCATATTTGGTGGTCATGCAAAACTATACAAAAATTTTGGGGAAGCATATTTAAAGAAATAAGAGCAATAATAAAAATGGAGATTAAGATTACACCAAAGTTAGCATTATTACTTATACATGACAATACAGTTCTATCACAAGAGGAGAAAGAATTGGTTTCTAATTTGATAACAGCAGTTAAACTGCTAATAGCAAAAAACTGGAAAGAAAAAAATAAATTAGAAGAATGGTATAGGGAAATTCGGAATATAGCTATTAATGATAAGCTAACTTGCAATATTAAAATTAAAAGGGGAATATGGAAACAAACAGATTTTTGGAAAATATGGGAAAATTTTATTCAGTATATTTTTAATGAGGGAAAGGGGTATAAGCCAGCAACAGAAACAATGACATTTTGGAATTGGGAAACAACATAAGGGTAAGGTGAAGAGTGGGCGGGGGGAATGGTATAATAATAATTACAAAGAAATAAAGCATTTATAAGTAGATAAAAGGTGTGTGATAGAGTTAAATGTAGTATAAGCTGTAATGGAAATTTAAAAATAATTATAAGAAATATGCTTAAAGATATTTTTGTTTTTGTTTTTCTTTTACTGTTAGATTATATATAATACAACATACTCTTTTGTCTAAGAGATTGTAAAAAGAGGGAAGAATGTATGCTTATACATTTTGTTTGACGAATTTATAAATAAAAATTAAAAAAGAATAATATGAAACAATTAAATTCAGAAAACATATAACCAATTTTTGTATGAGTCATACTAAAAACTATTCCTGCTCATTTTTTTATTTTGAGCTCTTGTTTTTCACACTCTGATCACCTGTCAACACCAGCATTAAAAACTTGCATTACTAATAGAATTAATTTTGTTTGTGTTCAGTCTGTGTTCAGTTACCTGTAAACATAAAAATATTCTTCTTGCGTAAAGTGGGATTTTCTGTTTCCAACAGGATAGGAGTGGACATGTCAACAGAATTATTAGTAGAATTTAAGATATGAAAGTTTGAGTAGCACTGTTCTATTGGTCATACATTTGCATTATAAACAGATTTCCTGTCTTTTCCAAACTTGATAATAGTGTAGTCCTCAGATCACACTCACACACAAAAATCTGATTAAATTTCCAATTTCCCATTCCCAGTTCTCAAATGCATTTCGTCATGCAATAATATATCAGTCTACATAAAGATATTACCTAGAGAAATAAGAACAGCCACTTGTGTGCATGAACAGGGAAGCCTGCATCAGTTAGCATCTGCCAGCGCCTTGGTTTTTTAATTGCTTTAGAAATATTATTTCCAAATACACAATGAAGTGTGAGAGCATGGTAGTCTGCTTTCTTTTTACAGAGTTCTGAAAGATACCTGTTTGCAGAATCGTATTCCAAGGGCTAGAAGTATGTGCTTCAAGCTACAAAAGAAGTTCAAAGCATTTTTCAGCTTTACAAGAATTTTAGAAGAGAATCATAGGGTGACATAGGATCAAACCCCTGGCATGCCGGAAAAGCACCGTCAAAGTAACCCTGACAGATTGCTATCTAGCCTCTGTTTACAAGCCTCCAAGGAAAGAGCTTCCACCACACTCCAAGGCAACGAGTTCCACTCTCGAACAGCTCTTACAGTCAAGAAGTTTTTCATAATGTTCCAAGTGGAATCTCTTTTCCTGTAATTTGAACCCATTGCACCAAGTCCTAGTCACATCTCCTCCATCTTGTCT
This sequence comes from Anolis sagrei ordinatus, assembly GCF_025583915.1. NCBI lineage: Eukaryota > Metazoa > Chordata > Lepidosauria > Squamata > Anolidae > Anolis > Anolis sagrei. The sequence goes on from NW_026847549.1 coordinate 122,759,376, forward strand.
ATTGATACAGGAGAACAAGCAATGCTTTTAAAATGAAAGGATATCCATTTGGATTCAGTATTAGGCATTACCATTTTTAAACTACAAAACTAACAGGGTAATAAAATATGCTACTTGGAGGAATAATAATAATAATAATAATAATAATAATAATAATAATAATCTTTATTTATACCTTGCCACCATCTCCCCAAGGGGACTCAGGGCGGCTTACATGAGGCCAAGCGCAACAATACAGCAAACAACATACAATGACAATAAAATATGAAAATAAAATACAAGAAACAATATAAATAAGCACATCAAGCAATGTAAAATCACAAAATCACAATAATTTAAACACAGAAAATAAATCACAGTGGGCAGGGCCGGTAGCAAGGATTAAAAAGTTTAAAACACTGGGTGAGAAGGTGTATTGTATCTGGACAGGGGATCAGAGGAACAAAAGTAGGGTTTAATTGCACTAGTAGGTAGAAAATAAAGTGCTTCCGAGGGCAATTTTTTTTGCAAGGTTTAGTCAGGTCAGGGTTCAGCTCATCATTCCTTGAAGGCACACTGGAACAGTCAAGTTTTCAAGCTCTTCCTAAAGACTGCCGGGGTGGGGCTTGCCTAATTTCTCTGGGGAGCGAATTCTAGAGCCGAGGGGCCACCACAGAGAAGGCCCTCTCCCTCGTCCCCACAAGTCGCACTTGCGATGGAGATGGGAGCGCAAGAAGGGCCTCTCCGGAAGATCAAAGGGATTGTGTAGGTTCATAAAAGGAAATGTGGTCACGAAGGTAGATGGGTCCCAGACCGTTCAGGGCTTTGTAGGTAAGTACCTGCACCTTAATTGGGACCAGAAAAGAAACGGCAGCCAATGGAGCTCCTAAACAGGGGGGTAGACCCAGAGGTGGCCCTAGGTAATTTTCAACGCAAGCAAACAGTATTTTGGCGCCCCCCCCCCCCAACCAATTACTTATATATATTTTCTGCTTGTCATGAGAGTTCTGTTTGCCATATTTGGTTCAATTCCATCATTGATGGAGTTCAGAATTGTAACGAAGCGCGTATAATCAAGGAGGGAATTAAACTCAGGCCTCACTTATTGGAAAGAATATATTGTAGACTAGGGTAGCTGCCACCAATCGTGAAGTATATGGGTTATCAATGATAAGATTTGGCTTCACAGACGCAGATTCACTGAGATGAAACGGTCTTCAACAAAAGAGAACAAGTTTATTTTGTACAAAGCGTGTGGTTACGAGTTGTTGAATGACTTCTGGAACTTTAAGTAACACTTAGTTTGTAATACAGTTCACTCTTTCAAATGATACAACTTATAGCAACTGTTAGTGAAATGTAGCACTTTGCTGAGCAATGTTTCCTGAGGTGAATAGCTTTCTAATTTGATCTGTCCTTGATCAAACTACTGATCTCTAGTCTTCTCTCGACTAGCGATCTTAACTAGCTTTCTTTAGCCTTCCCTGACTAAAGAAACTATCTAGGTTTCTCCCTCCCGCCTTCCTAGGCTGAAAAACCTACTGCTATTCCCTCTCACTGCTCTTCCACTAAACTACTATCTCCGACGGCTGACTGAAACGACCTCCTAACTGGAACTGCTCACTCCGAGCTCCAAACCCAAACTCCTCACTCCTCGGAACCTAAAACCTAACTGAACATAAACTGTCGTTTTTCAAACTCTCCCCTCTAAGCTCCTCCCACTTCTCTCTCTAGCCTACATCGTCTCCATGGCAATGCACTCCTCTCAGTTAGGCCGCTCCAGCATTAGTGCAGCCAATCTAAACACAAATACAGTTAAAATCATACAGTTTATAATCAACTTCTGTACAAGAATGCTCTTTGATTCTAGGTGAACTATACATCCCAGTAACTACAACTCGCATATGTCAAGGTCTATTTTCCCCCAAGAGCGCCTCAAGAGTGCCCCTGGGCAAAATCAACTATCCTGCAAATGCTTACTTTGCGTAATGGGTTGAGCCACCCCTGGGTAGATCGCTCCCTGTAATTTGTGCCAATTAGGATTATGATATAGTGTCAACAAAGCTTTTCTGTACATACAGAATGAGCCCATCATTTGCCTTTAAGCAGAAGGTATGTTTTGTTTCAGGCCAAGGATCCTGATTGTGTGAGTCTCTTTTCTGTTTTGAACTCTTTTACTCTTGTACTTTGCTCACATGTCTTGATTCTGTCTTTAAACCTTTGTTTTGCATGGCGACTGTTTTACAGGTGTTCAAATGAGACCAGACTCAAAACGGAAGACACATATTGGGCATATAACTTCTGTCCTACACCATACTCATGGACGGCACTCCTGGGACTTATCTTATACCTGATTTGCTTTGCACCAGGTAATACTTGAAATCAACCGGGTAATGCCCTCAGAAGTTCTCTCAATTCCATGAATCATGGTTGTGTGTGTGTCCCTTCCTTCTTACAAAGAAAATGGCTGCATAACATTTGTGTGAACATCTTATCCCTTCCGCCAACTAATTCATTCTGATGTTTTGGAGAGTAAGCAGACTGGCAGCCAGTTAATGCTTTCAAAGAACTGACTTGAGGCAGCTCACTCAGTCATAACTTGCTCCCAATAATGAATAAAGTTTGTGAGAGAGAATGTAAGATGTTGATGATGATATTGTTAATGTTATGTCATTGTATATTTTGCCTCCCCTCCCTCCCAAAAATTAATAAGGGAAATGGGAATTCTTTTTAAATATATATTTTTATTATTTTATCATGGTTCAATACATTTGTTATACATTGTTTATTTTACAGCAGATACATATTATTCAATACAATCTACCATCAGGGGTCTTCAAACTTTTTAAACCGGGGGCCAGTTCACTGTCCCTCAGACCGTTGGAGGGCCGGACTATAGTTTTTTTAAAAAAAATCAATAAAAAAATTCCTATGCACATTGCACATATCTTATTTTGCTGTGTGGAAGGGCCTTTAGAGGGGGTTCTTTCTAGCCCTCTTTAGGCAGTAATTCCAGGAGCAGAGAATGGGAAATCTTCCTATTTCTAGTCTGAACAAAATCTGGCTACCAATATTTAAAAAAAACTCTAAAATTATAACTGTAAATAAAGAACAACACTCAAACACAGGGGAACTCCAGATAAGAAACAATCAGGGCCAGCTAATCACCTCTCAACAAAGGATTCTCCCTAAAAACTGTCAGGCTATGAAATGGTAATCAAGGTGGCCAATTGAAACATTCATACCTACCTCCAACAGACAAGAGTTCTTTCTCCCACCCTGGATCTTCCACAATTTTCCTAGTTAAAGGTTTTTCTCTGACATGAAGTCCAGTTGTTTCTGACTCTGGGGTGTGGTGCTCATCTGCATTTCTAAGTCAAAGAGCCGGCGTTGTCCGTAGACACCTCCAAGGTCATGTGGCCAGCATGACTGCATGGAGCGCCAAGGCAGCCTCCCTTGGCTGGCTTACGCTGCCCATCAAGCCCGATGGGCAGCGTGAGCCTGCCAAGGGAGGAGTAGCCCGCGTGGCCTACGAGCGCCGGGGCAGCCTCCCTTGGTGCTTTACACGTGAGTAGGCCACGTGGAGCAGCTGCCCTTGGCTGGCTCACGCTGCCCATCGGGCCTGACGGATAGCGTGAGCCTGCCAAGGGAAGAGCAGCCCCGCGCGGCCTACTTGCGTGTAAAGCACCTCACGAGGTGCTTTATGCGCGAGTAGGCCACGCAGAGCAGCTGCCCTTGGCTGGCTCACGCTGCCCATTGGGCCTGACGGATAGCGTGAGCCAGCCAAGGGAGGGGCACTGTGTGTGGGGGGGGCGCTCCTCCTCTGCGGGCCAGATAAGTGCCCTTGGCGGGCCGGAATAGTTTGGGGACCCCTGATCTACCATACTTTAACTTTTGGCATCTAGTGTTATTTTTCTGCTTATACATATTATCTATCCCTCACCGCTGTTGATTTGATTCTGACAATCAAATCAACAAATTCATTTACATTATTTCTGCTGTTTATTTATTTATTTATTTATTTATTTATTTATCGTGTCAGGAGCAACCAGGCATTTGTATTACATTAGTTCTTTGTTTTTCAGACATTGTCTAAATACATTTTTTTAATTTATGTGTCTACTTACTAATAGTGTTACAATATTTTTTTTCTCCTTTCCATTACCTTCTGTTGTTATCATTCCTAGATTACCATCTTCTTTCAGTACCACACTCCCTACTCCTTCATTTTTACTCAGATAAGTCCATGAAAGCATTCTGCATCTGTGCTTTTCTCAGTTTCTTGCTTATTCCAGTGCATTTAATTTTGTTGCTATCAGCTTTTTGGGCCCAGTCTCAGTGGTCAGGAAAGACTTAGTTGTACATTATTTAAATAATTATGTTCCATATCTTTGCTTCCAAAATGCAACTGTCCCACGCCATTTTATTCTATTAAAAATGATAGAATTCCAATAGACGCACTTACCCTTATTAGATAAGTAATATAAATTCTGGAATGTCTGTTTCCTTCTTACAGTCCTAAACATGACTTCCAACATCTAAAGTGTAGATTTATGGGTTCTTTTGTTAGCCTTCATACAATGGTTTGTATTAAACAGTAATGTTGCCCATAGTGTCTTCCTGTTTAGATATATTTTATCCTTTTCTCCCATTTTTGCAAAGCTTTATTGGCCAGTATTCTATTTAAAATAATTATTTGTGTATTTTATTAAAGGAATGGGACCAATGCCTTGGACAGTAAATTCCGAAATATATCCCCTTTGGGCAAGAAGTACAGGAAATGCATGTTCTTCTGGTGTAAACTGGATTTTCAATGTTCTAGTATCACTAACGTTTCTGCATACAGCGGAATATCTCACATACTATGGTAAGTTTTTTTCTGTCTTAAATGATACCCAGTTGTCCTGCTTTTGAGAACTTGACATGGTGTTCACTGAGCACGTTGCAAGCCCCAATCCGTAGGTTAGATCAACCTATCATATGTGAGGTCCCCCAGTGGTGAGGGAGCCACTTCAGGGCGAGAAGAGGGTCTGAAAAAAGGAGTTATCAGTCCTTCGGGATATTATAAATGCAGGAAATAAATAAAATAAATAATACAGTGGTCGGGCATCAGGACAACGCGGCCAGTCCAGCAGAGTTGATGGCAGAGGACCATCGCTTTAATGCTGGTGGTCTTTGCTTCTTCCAGCATGTTGACGTTTGTCTGCTTCTCTTCCCAAGACATTTGCAGGATTTTTTGGAGCAATGCTGATGGAATCGTTCTAGGAGTTGCATGTGACGTCTGTAGATAGTCCACCTCTAGCAGGGTTGGGAGGACAATAGCTTTTTAAGCAAGCACCTTGGTATCCCTACGGATGTCCCGGTCCTCAAACACTCTCTGCTTCATTTGGGAAAATGCTGCACTCGCAGAGCTCAGGCAGTGTTGTATTTCGGTGTCAATGTTGACTTTCGTGGAGAGGTGGCTGCCAAGGTACCAGAAATGGTCACCATTTTCTAATGTTACACCATTAAGCTGTATTTCTGGCACTGGAGAAGGATTGGCTAGTGACTGTTGGAAGAGCACTTTGGTTTTCTCGATGTTCAGTGAAAGACTGAGCTCATATGCTTCTGCGAAGGTGTTTAGAGTGTCTTCTGAATGTGCACAGATGACGTTGTCATCAGCATATTGGAGTTCTATAACAGATGTTGTTGTAACCTTGGTTTTGGCTTTCAGTCTGCTGAGGATAAATAGCTTGCCATCTGTCTGATAGATAATTTCCACTGTGGTGGGAAGCTTCCCATCAACAAGATGAAGTATCATAGCAATGAAGATGGAAAATAAGGTTGGGGCAAGAACACATCCCTATTTGACACCTGATTCCACCTTAAATGGGCATAATTTATTTATCCAGAAAGCCCCCTTCACAGTCCCACAGGCTGGATTCTGTCTTAGTATTAAGCAACTCTTTCTTGATTAGATCAAGTTAGGGATACACCAACGCCTCCTTGACCAAACTAGTGGGAAATTCCATATGTCCTCCTCAAATATTCTCCACTTTAGTCCTGCCTTCTCAAATGTCATAAGGAAAATATAAGGACCTTCCCTTTGTACAAAGAGGACAAATCCTTTGAAGTCTTCCCACTAGCCTTTCCTCTTCCAGTTCTCTTGTTTTCCTGCAGCCCATTTCTAAATTTAGCCAATTCTATTTCTCATTTCTTTTAGCTATTTCTGATTCTCTGCTAGCCATTTCCAGTTCTTGTTTTTCTTTTTAGCTATTTCCAGTATTCAGACTGATCTTAATTTATCTTTTTAATACTCCAGATAGACCAGATTGCTTACACATTCCTCAGGGATTTCTTTCCTAACTGATTCTTTCTCTCTCAGTGCTGCATGACTGATAAATGCCAATTTCCTCCAAACTTTTCCCCTTCATGAAGTCAAATTAAACTCCCTATGCAAGTGAATCAGATTTTTCTTTCTTCATTTTTAATATTAACCCATTCTATTTTTTTTAATGAACAGGTTATATACTACTTGCTTTTACTTCACATACAGAGATTGTCCTAAATGCACAATCACTACTGATATGGGGTATTTTACTATTGATCATATACCATTGCTTATCATGATGCGAGTCCAAGTCCTTAAGAGTAAAAGGATATTTTTAAAATATGCACATCTTACTTCTGTATCTATTACTGATAATCCAGTAATAGATAGCAAATTGAGAATATAGTGATAATTTATAGAAAACCCACAAACAGAGTTAAAAGCTTGGCATTGTTCTAAATTTCCTTTGACCAATAATAATAATAATAATAAACCTTTATTTATACCCCGCTACCATCTCCCGCAGGACTCGATGTGGCTTACAAGAGGCCAAGCCCAAATACATCAATAAAACACAACAACAACAACAACACAACAATAAATAACTCATAAACAAAGCAAAACAATAACAATAATATCACAACGCATTTAAAAACCTATGGCAGGGCCAAATGTAATGATTAAAATTTTAAAAATGCTGGGCATGTCCAAGTGAAATAGGATGGATATTTTAGGGATAGGTGGGCATGCAGACAATCCTAAATTTCTCGTAAAGTGTATTTGGGACATATTGCTTGGGATTCCTTATTCTGGGAAGGCACACTGGAACATCTGGAACTTTCATTATGCATGTGGCAGGGTTCAGACTGCATTGTAGTAAGTAGCCTGTGGTTTTCTCTTCTTCACACTCGTATGTTGTGGACTCCACTTTGTAACCCTATACTTCAAGGAGTAGTAGGGTTGGGCGTCATCTGCATAGAGATGGCACCGAACTCCAAAACTCTGGATGACCTCTCCCAGCAGTTTCATGTAGATATTAAAAAGCATGGGGGAGAGAATGAAACTTTGCGGGACCCCACAGGTCAAAGGCCAGGGGTCCGAGCAGGTGTCCCCCAGCTTCACCATCTGGGAACATCCCTCCAGAAAGGACCAGAGCCACCACAGAGCCATGCCCCCTAGACCCATCCCAGAGAGCCGTCCCAGAAGGATACCATGGTCGATGGTATCAAAAGCCGTCTATTTTTATCAGTTTTGTACTAATTTATGCAATGCTTTTGATAAGAAATAATAATAATAATAATAATAATAATAATAATAATAATAATAATAATAATCTGCTAGTGGGGCTCTTCCAGTGTATGTTATATCCACAACCTTCATTGCGAATAGACTCTTCAAATATTTATCAGATCTTTGACAACAGCCTTGTAATTTTGTTTTAGAAGACAAAGGAAAGAACCATATGTTAACTGTGTTTGTGTCTTATTTTGTGTTGCAGGTGCATTCTTCCTGTATGCAGGGTTTGCTTTTGTGGGACTCATTTTCCTCTACGGCTGCCTTCCTGAGACTAAAGGGAAAAAACTAGAGGAAATTGAAAGCTTGTTTGAGAAATCGCTGTGTACATGTGGCATTACAGATTCCGATGATGGGAGGTATATTGAATATATCCGGGTGAAGGGAAGTAATTACCATCTTTCTGACAATGATGCTTCTGATGTGGAGTGATTTTCAGCTGCTGGCATACTAAACCATTTAAAAAGTCTTGGTGGGGGGAGACAGAAGGAGCCTCTTGAATGATGACCTCATTGCCCTGCTTCTGGCCTGGTTCTCCTTTCTGCTCTCTCGACAGAAGCCCTTTCCTGTTCCAAACCATGTCAATTGAAGAGAATAAAATAAAATGCAATATGGTTCCTTTAATTAGCTAGAAGTGAAGGCTGGGAAAGGGAAGCAGGGAATCCCTGTGAGGATATGAGTATTCCAGCTGTGCATTGCCGCATGCCTGAGGTCCTCAAATCTGTGATACCACACTATTGATCAGGTGCCATTTGTAGTTGTCCATCTTGCAAAATTTCAAAAAGGGCAGCTAGTCAGAAACCAGATGAATCATAAAAGTATGGTTACCTGGCAACCAAGGTATGACACAAAAGTGCAAAATAATGGTGGGAGGGAATCTGCTTTCGGCTGTGGAAATCGTAATTTATTTGGAAATGTGACTTCTTCCCAAAGAAAATGAATCAATCTTGCTCGCACGAAGCAGGCAAGTCTGTTTGGCTTCACTTCTTGTTTGCTTGCTTTGGGCATGTCTATCTTTAAATAAGCTAAAATCCATTTTAACTGTCCTTGTCTCATATGAGGAAACGTGCGAAATGAAGCTGGGGAGAGACGGCAGGCTGCCCGACAGAGATTTTTGCTGTTCTGTAGGGACCGGATGATGTTTGTGAATAGTTGAAACACAACTGCATGGAAGCTTTGAACTCTGTGGCAGTTGTGTATGATGGTCTCTCCCAAGAGTTCAAAGCAAACCTCTTGAGCTATGTTATAGCCGCAGCCCATCTATCCATCTATCCACCCCTCTTTGTACTTTGCTTTTACATACTGAAATCACCAAAGTTGGAAGCTTTCTTAAAGTTGACCTCCTTCATAGAATCATAGAGTTGGAAGAGACTCCATGGGCCATCCAGTCTAACCCCCTGCCAAGAAGCAGGAATGTTGCATTCAAAGCACCCCTGACAGATGGCCATCCAGCCTCTGTTTAAAAGCTTCCAAAGAAGGAGTCTCCATCACACTCCGAGGCAGAGAGTTCCACTGTTGAACGGCTCTCACAGTCAGGAAGTTCTTCCTAATGTTCAGATGGAATCTCCTTTCTTGTAGTTTGAAGCCATTGTTCTGTGTCCTAATCTCCAGGGAAGCAGAAAACAAGCTTGCTCCCTCCTCCCTATGACTTCCTCCCACATATTCGCTTGCTTCCTCCCAAACCACAGGATTTTACAAGGGTGAGAATCCCCCCTCTATTCTAGACCCAAGGGAAACCTCCCTTCCCAGTCCTCCGTGCCAGACGCCCTAGAGAGGCCATTCTAGAAGTCTACCCTAAACTCACAAGGTGGTGCCACAGCAATTACCCAATTGAATTGAATTTTTTAAACATGTCATGAAAACCTATTTAAATTACAGCACATTAAGCTAATTACCCCCACCCCACCGCAAAAGGAAAAACCCTTGGGGGGAAATTCCTACCCGGCCCTGATGTGACCAGTTATGAACTCACACTATCCTGAAGGTGGAAGTGTTGGTTCAAACATGGCACCTTTCTGGGTTGCCATCTTGACATTCAACTCAGAAATACCACTTCCCTGACAGGCAGGTTCAAAAAGTGATACTGACAGATTATGTCACCAGGCATATGCTACAATTTTCTGAACTTTATTGGTTATAATAACCAGTATTTAACAACTGAAGTAAGAACTAGATAATATGCTTGACAAAAGCATATGATTTATTTCTTCTGAAATCATAGCATTTCAAATGTTTGAGTGCTCCTCTGTAGAAAAATCCCATGGCTCTACAAAGACTCGTCTTGAAATGCTCACTTTTCAGGAATCAAGGGACAATTTACTTTGGGAGCCAATCAAATATGTGATACTTCAAAAAAAAATCCCCATGAAAGTTGTAGCATACAACTTTCAAATATACAGCCCTAAATTCTGTATATTTAGGGCTTTTATATCCCGTCCTTTCTCAACCTCCGTAGAGGGACTCAGGACGGATTACAAAGTGGTACCCCATGGCGCTCACATCAAAACATAAATATTAGGCCTGGGCGGTTTCGTTCGTTAATTTTGTAATTCGTTAAATATTCGTTAATTTTAGCAATTACAAAACGATTACAAAACTTATTTTTAAACCCGGAAGTGTTTTTAAATATCGAAACGGCATGCGCCAAATATTTTTGTATTTCCGTCCATTTCGGAAATACGTAAGATGGCTTGGCTAGATGCTTGCTGGGAGCTCTCCTCTCTCTCCTCTCCTTAGCCAGTCAGAGCCTGAAAGAGGAGGAGGAGGAGGAGGAGGAGGAGGAGAGGGCGGGGAAGGTGCCGGCTGAGCAAGCGAGCGAGAGGGCGAGCGACCCTCAGCGGGAAGGCGGCCCGTCCCTCCTTCCTCACCTTTGCGGTGGGTGTGCTTCCTTCTCCCAATTCCGCACTGAAACCTTAGCGGAGGGCTGGGCTAGATGGCCTTTGGGGAGCCCCTTCTCCCAATTCCGCATTAAAACCTTAGGAGGGGGCTGGACTAGATGGCCTTTGGGGAGCCCCTTCCTCCAATTCCGCATTCAAACCTTAGCAGAGGGCTGGACTAGATGGCCTTTGGGGACCCCCTTCTCCCAATTCCGCACTGAAACCTTAGCTTCGGAGGAGCCGGGCCTGACTCGGCGGCAGCGCTTGAGGGCCCGCCAGAGTGAGTGCCTGCCTTCCCTCCTTAATAATAATTTCTCCTCCCTATTCTACTAAATTAATAATTAAATTTAAAAAATATTGAAAAAAAAAAGGGCGCCATTTTTACAAAATGTTTTGTAAATATTAACGAAATTTCGTAAATACCGAACTTTTTTAAGGGAAAATTTTGTAATTATTTTAAATATCGAAACAAAAAAAAAACCCAAATACAAATCGATTTTAGAAACAAATTTTTGCGTTGTTACCCAGGCCTAATAAATATACAATTAACAGCAATGTAATAGTAACAACAATATAAAACATATATGTCAGTTTGGCTTTGAATTAACAGTGCCAAAGGTTAGAAAGAAGCTTAGCGTGGTGCCAAAGACTGAGCGGTGAATCAAGGTGATACTGTCCCAAATCCCCGCACCCCTGAGGCATCTGCTATATGAGGATAACACTACTTTTCTAATTTACACAGTAAAGATTAGAATAACACAGTAGCTGTTGTTCTTCAGGAGCGCTTTCCCCCCTCACATTGCCACCCTTTGTTCATTAACTTTTGTGAGGATTCACTTGGTGTGTTAATTGGGTTCTTTCTTTTTATTTCAGAGTACTTATTAATTTCTAACACGAACTATCTAGTTCACAATTAAAGTAATATACATTTGAAAAAGAAAAAGCAGAAAAAAAGAAAGATTTACAACTAAAAACATAATACTAAAACATTTACTTACTTACTTACTTACATACTTACTTACTTAGGCGATACCTCGTTGTCCGAGTATGATGGCCATCCAAGTGCAATGTCTTGGCGGTGGATACATAGGTGACTGTGGAGCCCTGTTCTTGACCCTAAACACTATTTATTTATATATTTGTTGTGTCAGGGCAACCAGTCAATTGTATTACATTTCTAACAGAACAAAACAAACAAACAAACAGACAAAATACAAAAATTGTGAGTTTGGTAGTTGATTAAATGTCCTTTGACCAGTATCTGGCCACTTGGAGTGCCTCTGGTGTTGCCCAAGAAGGTCCTCCATTGTGCATGTGGCAGGGCTCAGGTTGCATTGCAGCAGGTGGTCAGTGGTTTGCTCTTCTCTACACTCGCATGTTGTGGATTCCACTTTGTAGCCCCATTTCTTAAGGTTGGTTCTGCATCTCGTGGTGCCAGAGCGCAGTCTGTTCAGCGCCTTCCAAGTCGCCCAGTCTTCTGTGTGCCCAGGGGGGAGTCTCTCATTTGGTATCAGCCATGGTTGAGGTTCTGGGTTTGAGCCTGCCACTTTTGGACTCTCGCTTGCTGAGGTGTTCCAGCAAGTGTCTTCTGTAGATCTTAGAAAACTATTTCTAGATTTAAGTCGTTGACGTGCTGGCTGATACCCAAACAGGGGATGAGCTGGAGATGTCTCTGCCTTGGTCCTTTCACTATTGGCTGCTACTTCCCGGCGGATGTCAGGTGGTGCAATACTGGCTAAGCAGTGTAATTTCTCCAGTGGTGTAGGGCGCCGGCACCCCGTGATAACACGGCATGTCTCATTAAGAGCCACATCTGTTTTAGTGTGGTGAGATGTGTTTCACACTGGGCATGCGTACTCAGCTGCAGAGTAGCATAGCGCAAGGGCAGATGTCTTCACTGTGTCTGGTTGTGATCCCCAACCCTAAACACTAACTTACTGAAACACACTAAGACTCCGACTACCCCAATCCAAACTGATAAAAAAAGAAAGAAATACCATTAGCACTCCAATGCAATAATCCTAATTATAGCTGTAACCACTTACTTGGTTAGATTTCTTATTGCTCAAAATGTCCATAAATTGTTTATAGTTTTTCAGAAAATATTCCATTGGTTTATCTGTTAGAATGCACATTATTTTCGCCATTTTGCCTATCTCAAGAACCTTAGTAATCCATTCTTCCATCATCAGTGCTTCGATCCGTTTTCAAGCTTGAGCAAACCGTATTTTTGTGCATGTTGTCATTTATCGAAGAAGTGATCCACATTTTTATCCAATTCTTTATCCAAAATACCCATCAGATACCCACCAATTTTACATATAACCTTTAACCTATTGCACTATTGGGGGTTTCCAAGGCTGTCAGCACACATTCTGCCCCTTTAGCAAAGGGAAGGGAAAATCTTTGCCTTCCCCACCCTCACTTGAGTCTTTTTTTCATTCCCTCTCTACTGGATACAAACAAATGGGGCCACTCCACACTTGCCTTCGCATCCATTTTCAGGACGCCATCCACAAATAACAGAAGTTGGTAGATGGCAGAAAGTTTTAGTTTTTGCAGTATTTTAGATTTTCGAATCGGGAAGACTCAACCTGTATCATGGTTCTGTAGGGAACTATTTTAATTACCAATGGTTGGTGACAAAGGAAGGCAAACAGTCTCCGTGAGTGAAGCAAAAATCCTTTTATTTTCAAGTGTGGCCACACTAGGACAAACAGCCAGACAAGTCAAATGTCTTTCAATAAGGCTGTGTGTCCCATTTGATTTTTCAGTTCTTTCTTATACACTTTTCTTGCTGTGTCATGAAACAGATCCACCTCCAGAACAATGTTTCAAAAACATGTTCTTTCACCTTCTTGTCACTTCGGTACCTCTAAAACTGATAACTTTCTATATACTTAGAGCAAACATAGAATCATAGAATCAAAGAGTTGAAAGAGACCTCGTGAGCCATCCAGTCCAACCCCCTGCCAAGAAGCAGGAATGTTGCATTCAAATCACCCCTGACAGATGGCCATCCAGCCTCTGTTTAAAAGCTTCCAAAGAAGGAGCCTCCACCACACTCTGGGGCAGAGAGTTCCACTGCTGAACGGCTCTCACAGTCAGGAAGTTCTTCCTCGTGTTCAAATGGAATCTCCTCTCTTGTAGTTTGAAGCCATTGTTCCGCATCCTAGTCTCCAAGGAAGCACTAAACAAGCTTGCTCCCTCCTCCCTGTGGCTTCCTCTCACATATTTATACATGGCTATCATGTCTCCTCTCAGCCTTCTCTTCTTCAGGCTAAACATACATGTTATGACTTCAGACTGCTTCTTGGATGTCAGCCTGCCTTGTATCCTTGAACCACACCGCATCCTGTGCTTTCCAAATACTTCTATCTCTCTTTCTCTTTTGCTCTTCTGTAGGCCAAAGGACAAACCTCTCTCTTAGGCTTGCATTTCAGCATTTTTTAACTATCTCTTCACCTAATTTATTTATCGTGTCATCCGCAACTAGAACATTATATTTCTAACAGAACAAAATAAACAAACAGATAAAAAAAACAAATTTTGCAAACTTGGTAGCTGATTAAATGTCCTTTGGCCAGTATCTGGCCACTTGGAGTGCCTCTGGTGTTGCCGCAAGAAGGTCCTCCATCGTGCATGTGGCAGGGCTCAGGGTGCATTGCAGCAGGTGGTCAGTGGTTTGCTCTTCTCCGCACTCGCATGCCGTGGATTCCACCCTGTAGCCCCATTTCTTAAGATTGGCTCTGCATCTCGTGGTGCCAGAGCGCAGTCTGTTCAGCACCTTCCAAGTTGCCCAGTCTTCTGTGTGCCCAGGGGGGAGTCTCTCATTTGGTATTACCCACGGATTGAGGTGCTGGGTTTGAGCCTGCCACTTTTGGACTCTCGCTTGCTGAGGTGTTCCAGCAAGAGTCTCTGTAGATCTAAGAAAACTATTTCTTGATTTGAGTCGTTGACGTGCTGACTGATACCCAAACAGGGGATGAGCTGGAGATGTCTCTGCCTTGGTCCTTTCACTATTGGCTGCTACTTCCCAGCGGATGTCAGGTGGTGCAATACTGGCTAAGCAGTGTAATTTCTTCAGTGGTGTAGGGCGCAGGCACCCTGTGATAATACGGCATGTCTCATTAAGAGCCACATCTACTGTTTTAGTGTGGTGAGATGTGTTCCACACTGGGCATGCGTACTCAGCAGCAGAGTAGCATAGCGCAAGGGCAGATGTCTTCACTGTGTCTGGTTGTGATCCCCAACCCTAAACACTAACTTACTGAAACACACTAAGGCTCCAACTACCCCAATACAAACTGATATAAAAAAAAAAAGAAATACCATTAGCACTCCAATGCAATAATCCTAATTATAGCTGTAACCACTTACTTTGTTAGGTTTCTTATTGCTCAAAATGTCCATAAATGCTTTCTAGTTTTTCAGAAAATATTCCATTGGTTTATCTGTTAGAATGCACATTATTTTCGCCATTTTGCCTATCTCAAGAACCTTAGTAATCCATTCTTCCATCATCAGTGCTTCGATCCGTTTTCAAGCTTGAGCAAACCGTATTTTTGTGCATGTTGTCATTTATCGAAGAAGTGATCCACATTTTTATCCAATTCTTTATCCAAAATACCCATCAGATATCCACCATTTTTCCATACAACCTTTAACCCGCATTGAGTCGCCTGTTTAGGCTGAAAAATGCGGTATAGAAATAAAGCAAATAAATAAATAAATAAATAAACCCATTGCACTACTGAAGGTTTCCAAGGCTATGGGGAAGGCAAAGATTTTCCCCTTGGAAAATCTTTTTCCAAGGGGAAAATCTTTGCCTTTCCCACTCCGTCTGAGTCTTTTTCATACCCTCTCAGCAGGATACAGACAAATGGGGCCACTCCACACTTGCCTTCGCATCCATTTTCAGGGCGCCCTCCACAAATAACAAAAGTTGGCAGAAAGTTTTAGTTTTTGCAGTGTTTTAGATTTTCGAATCGGGAAGACTCGACCTGTATTACGGTTCCACCAAATGAAAGGTTTTGTGTTCAATGACCTTTAAAATATTGCCTCCAAAAACAAAGGCAAGAAAAACAAACAAACCTATACTTTTATGACAAAACTGGTTTCTTCTTTGGCTTAAAAACATAAACAAAACACAGAGACAGTTCCTGACAACCGTATTGTTGTTTCTGTTCGTGTTTTCTTTGACCAAGGAAAACAAATCACAACTCCATGCCAAAATGCTGCCTCTAATAGGGCAGCCCTTAAGTATGCCTTCGCTGGTTTTCCTGCCTAAAGCCTTAATCCAGTTGCAAAGCCTGCAGAGTGTGTGTACAACACACAAGGGGAGTTCAAATTGGTCCCAACACTTTGCAGGCTTTGGGCTTGAAGCCAAGGGGGATACGGATGCTAAATTGGTGGTCTACTTTTCCTCTAGTTACCGACTATCGAGCCACAATAATTACTCCTAGCCGGCTCAGTCGGATCAAAGAGTGATTGCTCTGATCGAACCTTGTCTCAAACCAGTGTCTTGAGCTTTGCAAATCATGTTCCAATTTATATTAACCTTCTTATTTTTCAGACTGTGCTGAGGCCTTTATCGGCAGAAACACATTAACCAGCCTTCTAGTTCCTTGACATTCTCTTAAATGACATTCAGCCCGGCACCATGCTCAGCTCTTTTTCTGAAGCTTATTACTTTTATCTCCATGTGGAGGGTTGGATTTTTTTTTTTTTAAAGTCAGGCCCGACATTTCCCCACTCTCCACCTGTTACAAAGCTGAAAGCAGAATGTTTCAGCTCCCTATTAAGAGCACAATACTCCACTGCCACCTTTTTCCAATGCCCTATTTTATGTCTAGACATGTCTTCCTTTCGACTTTGCTTTTCTGCTCTAATCCTTCCTTAGTTGCTCTATCGAGAAATCATTTATAATCAAACCGAATTAAACCAATACTTGAAATAAGCCCCATGAAATTGGGTTTTATTTTAGAATCTGGGTATTTCTAATGGATGAATATGGATGAAATATTTCTATTTTGAAACAGATTTTTCCTTGTATTTTGCATATCTTAATTATCTAAAAATAACATTCCAGATAGCAGGATTTACTGACAGTATAAGTATTTATTTCTTCTATGGAAGTGTTTATTCTTAATATAATATGAATTGCACGCCTAAGCACAACACTTTCTAAAGTTTTCTAGTATCTCCAGAGATCTGATTAATTGTTTGATGAAAAGTGGACTTAAATCCTATTGGTAGTGGGACCAATAGCATTTACATAAATGGGTTGTTGTAGGTTTTTTTCGGGCTATATGGCCATGTTCTAGAGCAGTGGTTCTCAACCTGGGGTCCCCAGATGTTTTTGGCCTACAATTCCCAGAAATCCTAACACTGCCTGGGATTTCTGGGAGTTGTAGGCCAAAAACATCTGGGGACCCAAGGTTGAGAAGCACTGTTCTAGAGGCATTCTATCCTGACGTTTCGCCTGCATCTATGGCAGTGTTTCTCAACCTGGGGGTCGGGATCCCTGGGGGGGTCAGAGGGGGATATCAGAGGGGTCGCCAAAGCCCATCCGAAAACAACAGTATTTTCTGTTTGTCATGGGAGTTCTGTCATGGTCATGGGAATCTGGCCCAATTCCAGTGTTGATGGGGTTCAGAATGCTCTTTGATTGTAGTTGAACTATAAATCCCAGAAACTACAACTCCCATATGTCAAGGTCTATTTTCCTGAAACTCCACCAGTGTTCACATTTGGGCATATTGAGTATTCATGACAAGTTTGGTCCAGATCCATCATTGTTTGAGACCCCAGTGCTCAATGGTTGTAGGTGAACTACAACTCCAAAACTCAAGGTCAATCCCCACCAAAGCCTTCCAGTATTTTCTGGAACTCAAGGTCAATCCCCACCAAAGCCTTCCAGTATTTTCTGTTGGTCATGGGAGTTCTATGTGCCAAGAGTGCTTCAATTCCATCATTGGTGGAGTTCAGAATGCTCTTTGATTATAGGTTAACTATAAATCCCAACAACTCCAACTCCCATGTCACTACAAAATCAATGCCCTCCCGGACTGCACCAGCATTCAAATTTGGGCGTATGGGGTATTTGTACCAAATTTGGCCCAGTGAATACATCCTGCATATCAGATATTTACATTATGATTCATAACAGGAGCAAAATTACATGAAGTAGCAACAAAAATAATTTTATGGTTGGGGGTCACCACAACATGAGGAAATGTATTAAGGGGTCATGGCATTAGGAAGGTTGAGAAACACTGATCTATGGCAAGCATCCTCAGAGGTTGTGAGGACCACACTACCTCTGAAGATGCTTGCCATAGATGCAGACGAAACGTCAGGAGAGAATGCTTCTAGAACATGGCCATATAGCCCAAAAAAACCTACAACAACCCAGTGATTCCAGCCATGAAAGCCTTCGACAATACATATTTACATAAATATTAACCCACCATTCAGTCACTGATTCATAGGGAACTACCAGTAGGTTTGGGTCTTAATAATTCCAGGATATGTGGCATTTCTCCTAATCTGATGGTGTCTGCTGTTAAGCACTCACCTCAGTCTAGCAAAAAGTAATCCAGGATGATAGGACATATCTGTGCAAAGATCTCATTGATGGATTGAATCCTGAAATGCAGGATTAAAGGACCTGTATCTTGTGTGCAATGATTATATTGGAGTGGTTCTTTGGCGTTGGGACAGATGAGAAGACCATACCCAATCCAAATTCTGTTTCCCAGTCAAGTAACTGGTACTGTCATGCCATAGTATATGGCAGGGGTCCACAAACCTTTTAAAAAGAGGGCCAGGTCACAGTCCCTCAAACTGTTGGAGGGCCGGATTATAATTTGGAAAAAAAATGAATGAATTCCTACGCACAGTGCACGTATCTTATTTGTAGTGCAAAAAAACACTTTAGAATAATACAATAATTAAAATGAAGAACAATTTAAACAAATATAAACTTATTAGTGTATTGTCGAAGGCTTTCATGGTCAGAATCACTGGGTTGTTGTATGTTTTTTCGGGCTGTATGGCCATGGTCTAGAGGCATTCTCTCCTGACGTTTCGCCTGCATCTATGGCAAGCATCCTCAGAGGTAGTGAGGTCTGTTGGAACTAGGAAAAGGGTTTATATATCTGTGGAATGACCAGGGTGAGACAAAGGGCTCTTGTCTGCTGGAGCTAGGTGTGAATGTTTCAACTGACCACCTTGATTAGCATACAATGGGCTGACTGTGCTTGGAGCAAACTTTTGTTGAGAGGTAATTAGATGTCCCTGCCTGCTTCCTCTCTGTTGTTGTGCTGTTGCAATTTTAGAGTTATTTACTTTTAAATTAAAATAATCAGGGTGGTCAGTTGAAACATTCACACCTAGCTCCAGCAGACAAGAGCCCTTTGTCTCACCCTGGTCATTCCACAGATATATAAACCCTTTTTCCTAGTTCCAACAGACCTCACTACCTCTGAGGATGCTTGCCATAGATGCAGGCGAAACGTCAGGAGGGAATGCCTCTAGACCATGGCCATACAGCCCCAAAAAACCTACAACAACCCATAAACTTATCATTGGGAAGTGTGGGCCTGCTTTTGACTGATGCGATAGGATTGTTGTTGTTGTGTGCTTTCAAGTTGTTTCAGACTTAGTTTGACCCTGAGCGAGGGCTAGGTAAATGACCTTGGAGGGCCGTATTCGGCCCCCGGTCCGTAGTTTGAGGACCCCTGGTATATGGTATTGCAGGGTTGAGCAATGTCCAGCCCTTGAGCCTGGTTTTTGCAGCCCTTGAACCATTGAGATTCCCTAAACTCCCCTTTTTTTCTGGACCAAAAATATTAATTAACGTTCCTGGAAGCTTCCAGAGAAGCAATTCAGCATTTCAGTTTGTTGCAGAGCCTCATTGCAATTCATATCATAAAGAAAAAAAGGGGGACACAGTAAGAAGTGGACATCTGGCCACTTTCTTTTTCATGTTTTATATTTATGGCTATTTTTTTAATCCATGTAGTCTCAGTAGTATCTCAAGCACAGAAAACAGTAGCATCTCAAGCACAGGAACTTGCCATTGCTGCCCTTCTTGTTGTCTGTTGAACAGCTCTGTTCCATGGATATCAACATGCAGATTCTCCTACGCAGCCCATTCTGAAATAATGAGCAAGTTGTACCCATTATCTAAAATACAGTATGACCCCTGTATCCTCAGGAGATACGTTCATGAATTTACCATGGAAACAAGAAATGATGGATAAGTGCCAACCTTATTAATTTATCTGTAATTTTTGCCTTGTCCCTTTGTAAGCTGCCCAGAGTCCCCTAGAGGAGATGGTGGTGGGATATAAAAATAAAATTATTATTATTATTATTATTACTATTATTAGTAGTAGTATTATTTTACTGACACAAAAACACAGTATGTCACAGCAAATGAGATCTCTATGCTGGATTTCGTATCACAAAATCACAAGTCGAACACTTCCAAAGCGTCTAGGACTATGTAATGTATTTTCAAATGATGTGCGCAGATCCAAGTAAGGTGGCCTTTTGCAGTTGACAGATCGTGATTTTGTCAATGTTTATTGTTTCCAAATGCCGGCTGAGATCTTTTGGCACGGCACCCAGTGTGCCAATGACCACTGGGACCCCTTCAGGGAGATTATTATTATTATTATTATTATTATCATCATCATCATCATCATCATCATCATTATTGAAATGAATGACATTTGCTAGCAGTAATCATAGAATTGCCCTGGAGAACTTAGGAAATTCTTAGGAAGGGTGCCTTTTGTCACGTTGCCAGGGCTCTGCCTTATTTAGGTAGAGATGAACCAAACTCCCAGTTTTATCAAAACAGTTGAATTAAAACAGCACTTACTTGCTGGCTGTTTTAATAGACCAAAATACAAAACATAACGATAGCACTCAGCCACTGAATAAACAAAAACTGATAGCAAAAGCTACACTGTAGTCAAAGGGTCCAGTCCAGTGGTCAAACACTAAGAGTTCAATAAACAAAGTCCAGGGATCAAGAGTCTATAACATAGTCAAAAGCCAGTCCAAAGGTTCCAGGGTTCCAAGATTACAGGAGACAGGTCAGGATACCGAAAAATCCAACAGACCTGGGGGGGAAAACCAGCAGCATCCACCACCAAAATACAACAAATACTTTTCTCCCAAAGATCAGTCTCAAGGTTAGCACCTTAAATCCAGTAAGACCCAAATGCATACCTCCACCCTTAATTGCTTTCACCCATGAACTCTTACTTACAGATTACTAAAACACTTTAGAACTAATACTTATATTAACCCTTCCATCACCAACCACCATCAACTGCAGAACATATGACACGTTTCGAAGATTTTTTTTAGTTTCTCTAGAGCAGTGGTTCTCAACCAGTGGGTCCACAGGTGTTTTGGCCCACAACTCCCAGAAATCCTAGCCAGTTTACCAACTGTTAGGATTTCTGGGAGTTGAAGGCCAAAACGTCAAGGGGACCCACAGGTTGAGAACCATTGCTCTAGAGAACTCCATGGTCATTTCCAGTGGAGAATTTCATAGAATTACCTGGAAGACCTAGAAATTCCTAAAGGGGATATTTTGTCAAATGCAAGTAAGTGAAACTTCAAGTACTAGTTCCATGGATAGCAAGGCTCATACTAGGTAGATGGTAGATTTTGAGCTGTCAATTGCATTAATGCCCATAGAGACACACACATTGTGATGGCTAGTGAAATGGAGTGAAGCCTTTAGGAACGTTGGCCTAAACCAGTGGTTCTCAACCTGTGGGTCCCCAGATGTTTTGGCCTTCAACTCCCAAAAATCCTAACAGCTGGCAGACTATGCTGCTTTGTATAGACAATACACAGACAGAACAGGAGGTGGTTTCACATTACATATGCTCGGCAAACATTCAATGCTGCTTTGTATAGACAATACACAGACAGACAGAACAGGAGGTAGTTTGTTTCAGCTGTTTTTGGTGCCATGGAAGGCTGGACTTGAGTCCAGGGGTGCTGTGGCTCTGTCCTCTATGACGAAGAGCCGTCAGGACTTCCTTTTGGTCGCCCAGCATTTTCTGATCTTTCTTTATGGCCTCGTAAAACATCTCCCCCGCTTTTTAGTGGTACCTAATTTTTCTAATTACAGCTAAAGCTGTTTTCAAATTGCTTAGGTAAACGATGAGCTAGGGTGACAGTTGGCAGCTTACACCAACCTGGGGCTTTGAACTTACAACCTTTTGGTTGATAGATCTTATCATTGTTGATAATTAACCAGCTGTGCTAAACCTCGGGCCCCAGTATGATAAGATCCTTAGTCCAAATTAGATGGCCTTCAACCCAAAAAATCAACAGTTGGGTTCGACAGATCTGAGTTCCAAAATTATTGAACTGCTTCCATTTGCTGAACAGGAACCTGTTCTCTGTTGATTTAGCTGTCATAACGTTCAGCGATATTCAGGAACTCGAGAAGAGACATAACTAGAGTTAATTAGAGACTATATATATTATAAAGATATTTTAATACAAAGAGTAAAGCTCTAAGATGCACTTTACCATGTGGTGGGCAAAAACCAAGCTCATGAGCCGCATGCCAGCCTCATTTTTGTTTCTCTTCTTACGACCTCTGTAACTGATTTGATGATGTTGTTCCCAAAATTCAGTGGTACAAAAAGCAACCATTTGAGGCCCAGTTTTGCTTCTAAATATGGCCTGTGCTTTTCCGCTGTCTCTTTCAGGAATAGGCTTATGTGTGGCGTATATTTTGAAAATATCTTGGAAGAGCAGATTTTCTGGCAGGCGAAGTGCAGGGACTTGTTTTGAAGCAAAATCGCACTTTATAAAATGGAAATATTTGCAGTGTTAGTAGCAAAATCAATAGCAAAGGGGAAAAAACTGATTCTAGGGCTCTACACTGCCCTATATCCCAAGATCTTATTCCATTTTATCTGCTTTGAACTGGATTATATGAGTCTCCACTGGCAGATAATCTGGGATAAGCAGATAACGTGGGATCATCAGATCCTGGAATCTGACTTTTTAAATATTGAGTTAAATTGTGATTTTTTTTATTTTGCCTCTAGACTGGATGTGTCTAGGCCAGAAGCAGTGTATTTACCTGTACTTTATGGGTTTTTTTAAAAGTGTGTTAATTGCGGGTAACTTTTACAGCTTAAATGTAGCTTCTGAGGATAAAGTGTTTCCGAATTGTTCTTCAGATTTAAACAAGTCACGTGAGGGGAGAACTGTGATTTTCTACAAATCATAGATTTGTATAAATTACCATTTGGATTACAAGCGCTGTTCAAATTAAGAGAAATTAGAAAATTGTATTATTCTTGGTGGAAACTACTCTGGTACTCTGGTAGTGCAAAATGAATTCTTTATAGGTAGATTTTAAAAATCAGAAAAAAAAATATTGGGCAGTTATCTATTTGTGTATTTTCACATAGAGAAGGATTTTTTTATCGTGCCAATAATCATCACTGTGGTGTTTTTGTAACCAAGTGCTAATGTCGTTCAGGAGTACTGTATATGAAAATATTTTAGCCACCAGGTTTGTTAGTAAATGTCAAAACCTGTTTCCGAAGCTGACATCCATCTCTCTGAATCGAGGCAGTAAAAGTGTAAGAAACTAGTTTCTATAAAATCTTTTTTCTATGTTGCAAATATAAACTATATTCCATTCGGAACTGGGCATGTGTCATGATTGAAGCTTTATATATATATATAAAACAATGGAGTACATATTTTCTTTAAGGTATTTTTGTTTCCAAATGATGTTTGCTGTTTTTATTTGTATTCCGTAACATACCAAAGGAAAATGGAAGGCTGCACAACAGTTTCTATTCTGAGAGTCTCACTGACATACGAGGGTTGAATGGAAAGTAATGCCTCCACCTTCATAACTCCTCAACAGATTATTATTATTATTATTATTATTATTATTATTATTATTAACTTTATTTGTACCCCGCTAGCATCTCCCGAAGGACTCGATGCGGTACTGTCATGCGGCAGGTACTGGCTTATTCAGTAGACTCTCCTCTATAGTTCCATTTTGGTGGGAAGCTTTAGCATTGAACGTTTGTGTTGTTAACGTGCGAAGTATGGAACCCTACACTGACGGTTGGTCAATGCAACTTAAGCAACATGCAGTCATTGAATTCTTGACAGCAATGTGTTCATGCGCATGTATTTAATTTCTATTTTTGGGTTGGTTATTTTATTTCAATTAAAATAATTTCAATCCAAGTAAGGACTTTCTGTATATATTTCAGATTTCAATACTAATGTCAAAAGTACATAGTATGATTTTCATAGGATTTGAAAAGGAGATTCATCAGAGAATGCAAGCTGTTTATGGTGATTGTGTTGATGTGAGTACTGTGCGTCGTTGGGCGAGTAAGTTTAAAGATGTTGAAGTGGGAACATCTGACTTGTGTGACAAACAAAGAATTGGACGTATTGTCAAAGGCTTTCATGGCCGAAATCACTGGATTGTTGTAGATTTTTTTCAACCAGAGAATCATAGAATCAAAGAATTGGAAGAGACCTCATGGGCCATCCAGTCCAACCCCCTGCCAAGAAGCAGGAATATTGCATTCAAATCACCCCTGGCCAATCCAGCCTCTGTTTAAAAGCTTCCAAAGAAGGAGCCTCCACCACACTCCGGGGCAGAGAGTTCCACTGCTGAACGGCTCTCACAGTCAGGAAGTTCTTCCTCATGTTCAGATGGAATCTCCCTCTCTTGTAGTTTGAAGCCATTGTTCTGCGTCCTAGTCTCCAAGGAAGCAGAAAACAAGCTTGCTCCCTCCTCCCTGTGGCTCCCTCTCACATATTTATACATGGCTATCACATCTCCTCTTAACCTTCTCTTCTTCAGGCTAAACATGCCCAGCTCCTTAAGCCGCTCTTCATAGGGCTTGTTCTCCAGACCCTTGATCATTTTAGTCGCCCTCCTCTGGACACATTCCAGCTTGTCAATATCTCTCTTGAATTGTGGTGCCCAGAATTGGACACAATATTCCAGGTGTGGTCTAACCACAGCAGAATAGAGGGGTAGAAGTCAGCCATAGCAGAGCACCTGATGAACCAGCCTGGACACAGCATATTATTTGAGAACACAGAAATGCTGGACCACTCCAATAACCACCATGTCAGACTACACAGAGAAGCCATTGAAATCCACAAGCATGTGGACAATTTCAACAGGAAGGAGGAGACCATGAAAATGAACAAAATCTGGCTACCAGTATTTAATAAACTATAAAATTACAACAGCAAAACACCAGAGGGGAAACAATCAGGCACATCTAATCACCTCTCAACAAAAGATTCCCCCAGGCACAGCCAGACCATCAAATGCTAATCAAGGTGGTCAGTTGAAACATTCACACCCAGCTCCAGCAGACAAGAGTTTTTTGCCCCACCCTGGTCATTCCACAGATATATAAACCCAGTTTCCTAGTTCCAATAGACCTCACTGCCTCTGAGGATGCTTATTTATGTATTATTTACAGCTTTTATATTCTGCCCTTCTCACCCCGCAGGGGACTCAGGGCGGATTACAGTGTACACATATATGGCAAACATTCAGTGCCAATTTTTGACATACAAACATATACAGACATACACAGAGGCTATTTAACTTTTTCTGGCCGCCAGGAGAGCTGTCACTTTCATCGTCCATCTGCGATGCTGATGAAGCACTTCCGCATTCCCCGCATGCTTCCCTGCTGGAATGCTTTGCTGGAGTCTTCTTTATGGCCTCATAAATCAGTTAATTTAGCCTCCCCACACTAATTTTCCTACTTGAAAGCTGCAACTGTCTTTCGTGTTGCAGAGGTCGACAACAGGCTACACACAATTGGTTGGAAACCCACTCCAACCTGGGCTGGCTTGGAACTCATGACCTTTGGTCAGAGTGATCTTAATGCAGCTGACACTCAGCCAGCTGTGCCACAATCCCGGTGCTTGCCATAGATGCCATAGATGCAGGCGAAATGTCAGGAGAAAATGCCTCTAGAACATGGCCATATAGCCCGAAAAAACCTACAACAACCCAAAAAGTTGGACGCCCTGTGACAGCAAACACTGAATTTCATAAACAAAAGGTTGACAGATTGATTCAGGATGATCATCGTATCACTTAGAGAGAAATTTCGAGCATAATTGGCATTTCACAAGAATGTGTGGGTCACATTATTGCTTTGCTTGGCTATTGCAAGATCTGTGCACGATGGGTACCCAGGATGAAAGCGCACAGACTTCTTCCATGACGGCTTCAGAAAACTTGTTCATTGTTGGCAGAAATGTATCCAATTGTCGGGTGTTTATGTGGAAAAGTGAAGAGTGGTAGTAAAAGAGCACATTCTAAGGATTATTTCTGCATTTGATTTATTAAAATATTCCCATCCAAACCCAAGTAATGAAGGTGGAGGCATTATTTTTCATTCAACCCTCGTAAAATGCCGTTGATACATAGCAGAACCTCAGTCCTGCAAAATATCTAAGTACATGGCTTCGTCCTGAGTTTTTAAATCAATGAAAACCAAACAGTGACTTCTACCTAGAAAGTTAAATGTCAGGGAATCGTTTTTGTTTTGTTTAGGGATGAAACAGTGTTCCGTCCTACATTTTCTCACTCTTTTTTACCATTTGATAGTGGCTTCTGTTTCCATATGGGTGATTTTCACCAGTTACCCCTCCGTGTGAAACTGAAATGGCGAAGGGACCGGTGAGGACTACTGGCTGCCACTTCATAACAGCATGTTTTGGTTAATGCCCACCATCTCTTTTTTCCTGCATTTTAACACATGTCATGTTTTTTCTCAGCCAACCGAGCCTTTAATGTATAAAAAGTGGTGTATATTTTATGAAAATGTAGTGACATAAAGTTGAATGTTTTTATGTCCAAATTGCTCTACTGAAAGTTTACTCTATGTAAAAAAAAAATCTTTTAAAAATTGTCTGACCAATGTAAATGGACAAAATAAAAGGCAGTTGATTACAGAACGTGTCTTCGGGATTTATTTGTACTAGAATCATCGAATCATAGAGTTGGAAGAGACGGAGACCTCATGGGCCATCCAGTCCAAGAAGCAGGAAAATTGAATTCAAAGCACCCCTACAGATGGCCATCCAGCCTCTGTTTAAAAGCTTCCAAAGAAGGAGCCTCCACCACACTCCCAGGCAGAGAGTTCCACTGCTGAACAGCTCTCACAGTCAGGAAGTACTAGGATACAGTTTGGATTGTGATCAAAACACACTCGAGAAATCACAAAAAGTGGAAGCATAATGAGAAATCTGGATAAGATATACATAATTAGCACAAGTAATACATTCATAAAACTAAAAGAACTGCCTCTGAAGTCTCTTAATGACTCAGGTAGGCTGTTAGTCTCTTAGGCTGTTGAATAAGGTCAAGCATTAACCTTATTCAAAAAGATGTAAATCCCATATGGGAAGTAAAACGGTACTAGCTAAAAATAATGTGTCTCAACTTCAATCCTACTGAGAAGGTAAAATCCATCTAGTTGAGGAAGTATTTAATTTATATTCTAGCCCATAATGTGGTGGTTTTAATAAGTTCTTTGCTTGACAGAGAAGAGGTGTAAATTCATACATTTTCTGTAGTAGGGCAGGGACTTTGTCAATATATTGGCATCTAAAAATATGGACAAAATATAGGCATATAATAATAATAATAATAATAATAATAATAATAATAATACACTTTATTTGTATTTCGCTTTATCTCCCCAGAGGGACTCAGAGCTGATTACAATATAGACATATGAGGCAAACATTCAATGCCTTTTACACACAGTGAACAAAGACATTCAACACAGATGAATATAAAGGCCTTTCCCATTTTCCATCTCTGGTGTCTGGAGTCGATGCTTAACTCTGGCCACAGGGAGGTGCTGTGATCCCATTTCTCCATGCTAATGATCCTGTTATCCATATGTGAGTTATAGTAATTATATTGTTTTATTTACTTACTGCTTTGTTGTTTTACTTATGTGTTGTTGGGCTTGGCCTCATGTAAGCCACTGTTGCAACCCAGAGCAGGAAACTGGACCCTCAGACAACCATCCACCACACTTGACTTCAGGAAAACAATCCTTTTTTATTGATGAAAGATGATTACAAAATAAAGGGGAAAATGCAAAGGTAAAAAGTCACAGTAAAAATCAGCAACAATAAATGTCCATAAACAAGATCATAAAACCCACAGCAAAACTGCTGAATCCTGGAACCTGTTAGCAATCCACTAACTGTACTTGGAACAACTAGAAAACCTCTGAGGAACAAGGCCACTTGAATCAGGAGACCTGCAAAAGCTTGCACATGAATCTGACACAATGCCTGGTCTGAAGCTGCATTCAGGCCAGGCATACTTAAGGCCGAGAAATCTATTGCAAGACACGCCTGAAGTTTTCGTTTGCATTTCTCTCAATCTGGCTGACCTACGTAAACTTTGTGCTTCTCCCCGGCTCTGCCAAATCTGCCCCCGCCTATCCTCATTAGGCAGACCAGGTGTCAGATTCTCTGGAGAACTAAGGCTGGGAGGAAAAGAGAGTGAAACTTCTCGGCTCAGAATGCATGTTCTGATGGGAATTTTGACTTTCACTTTCCAAGGCTGTAGGATTTTCACTACTCAAACCATCATCATCTAAATTGGCCTCAGAATTCACATTGACACCTACATTGGCATCAGGGAATACAATCAGAGAATCAGGCTCAGGTTCAGGTTCAGGTTCAGACACAGGCTTAACCGCAACAGCCACCCCGAGTCCCCTTGGGGAGATGGTGGCGGGGTATAAATAAAGTTTCTTTATTATTATCTCCAATTGGGTTGCCTGCATATCTGCATGGGTCACCCTTTTACCTTCCTGCTGAGGTGGCACCTATTGATCTTGCATTGCATGCTTTCATACTAGGACCGTGGCACTGCTGGCTGGGAATCAGCTGCATTAAGATCATTACTGACCAAAAGGTCATGAGTTCGAAGCCAGCCCGGGTCAGAGTGAGCTTCCGACCAATTTGTGTAGCTTGCTGTCAACCTTTGCAGCCCGAAAGACAGTTGCATCTGTCAAGTAGGAAATTTAGGGACCGCTTATGCGGGGAGGCTAATTTACGACACCATAAAAATCTCCAGCAAGCATGCAAAAAATGAGGAAGTACTTCATCAGTGTCACAAATGGACGGTGAAGCGACAGCTCGCCTGGTGGCCAGAATACCCTCATGAAAAAGCTGGAATGTTAAATAGCCTCTGTCTATGTCTGTATATGTTTGTATGTTGAAATTGGCATTGAATATTTGCCATATATGTGTACACTGTAATCCACCCTGAGTCCCCTGCGGGGTGAGAAAGGTGAAATATAAATACTGCAAAACAAATAAATAAGGCTGGTCCATGAGGTCACAAAGAGTCGGAAACGACTGAACGAATGAACAACAACAAAAATAAATAAGTAAAATAAAAATAGGTTGACAGTTGAGAGCTTACCCTGACTCAGGGCTTTGAGATTTCTTGAAGCTAGCGGTTTAAACCGATGTGCCACTGCGGTGAAGAGTATAATAGATAATATGTGTTTGGTTGGATCGCTAGTTTGTGAAATGATCTTGCCACCTCCATGATTGAAGAGATTAGAGGCAGTGTATTTCATAATGTTGCAGACAGTTCATTCAGGGAGTACAGTTGGATTGAGATTCAGGTATTTGTAATCAGTTCTAAAAAGCTGAGGGAGCTCGACTCCACCTTATATGTGAAGCATTTCTCTGAACAGCAAATTGATTGAACCTCTAAAGAGTAATTTCATAATAGCAACTCTTTATCTTAATACAAAAGTAATTACTATTGATTCACCTTGACACGAGTGCAACATTTCCTCCACAGAGATTTTCTAAACGGGTGATGTGCAATGCATTGTTACGCTTGCTTATCCATTTGCTTCCCTTCCAGAGCAGAAGGTTTTCGGGATGAGTAGTAGCAGCCTCTACTGCTTTTATCTGAGATGTACTTCTCCCAGAGTTTTGCAGAGCCACTATTCTGTCTCAGTTCTCAACAAGCTGGATGCACAAGCAAATGCTAATGACGTTTTGGTTCAGACTGTTCTGAACCAAATTTAGAACTGATATGGATCACCCACCCACCCCAGGTGAGTGACTTAGCCAGTGGGTTAAACCATTGTGCTGGCAGGACTGCTGATTGACAGGTTGGTGGTTCAAATCCAGGGAGTGGGGTGAGCTCCCGTCTCAGCTCTAGCTTCCCATGTTGAGACATGGGAGAAGCTTCCCACAGGATGGTAAAAACATCAAAAAACGGAGGTGTACTTCTCCCAGAGTTTTGCAGAGCCGCTATTCTGTCTTAGTTCTCAACATTAATCTCCCACTACAAACTAGATGCACAAGCAATTGCTAATGTCTTTTCTGTCAGTGACATCGGCAGCACAGCAAGGCAGGAACAGATCAATCACAGCCACCTTAGGCTCTAAACTACTTTATTTTACAGCTATATACATTAGAAGCTACTTATCACTCAGCACATAGTGAACTTGCTTCTTCACCATCCGATCATCGTAACATTGCAAACACACTAACTGTTATCAGTACTAGTCCACACCTCTTGCATTCCAGAGTGACATACGACACGATGCTGCGTCCATTTGTTCTATACACTTGATTTATGACCTCTCTAGGAATGCCGTTCCCTCCATATATACACACACACCATTAAAACCGGGGTACTAGACGGCTTTTTAGGCATGTAAAACCTTAGAAAATTATTAGCAACTTTTAATTACAGTCCAGCAAGCTTGTAGTTAGGTACTCTAGGCCTTGGTCTAGGCCTTGGTCTAGGCCTTGGTCTTCTACTGGTGTTTCCAAAATTATTAACTCCGTCCATACATTCTTCCATTCATTCCCACACATTTTAAATTAACATTTATCAAATCTGCACATTGAATTTTTGTGACATGCTGACTGACAGGTTTGAATCTGGGGAGGGGGGTGAGCTCCCATCTCAGCTCTATCTTCCCATGTTGAAACATGAGAGAAGCCTCCCACAGGATGGTAAAAACATCAAGCATCCGGGCGTCCCCTGGGCAACGTCCTTGCAGACGGCCAATTCTTTCACACCAGAAGCAACTTGCAGTTTCTCAAGTCACTCCTGACATGGAAAAAAAAAGCTGTGGTGTCTATGAATCTGTGGAATTCATAAACACAAAAAAAGAGCAGATTGCTTATCTGTAGCTGTGGTTCTTCAAGCATTTACCTGTGAGTTTGCAGAACCTACCCTGTTCTCGTTTTTCCACTTTTGCTAATATACAGCAGACAAGAAAATGGAGGGAGAAGCTGATGTACACATGGTGAGAGAATGCAGGTGATGTTCCCACCAAAGATCGCTCCACTTTAGAATATGCTGGAGAGTGTTTTTGTAACAGTGCCTAGACTCAGTTACATGAATTCACAAAACACACACACACACAACTGCAGATAAGGAACTTGTTCATTTTGATGCACTTGCTACTCACAAACAACATATCTGCAAATTCATTCCCAATCTAGGACCATCTTGGGTATCGACCCCCACCGGAAGTTGATGCAAAAACCTGAGTAATATTCAGTACCTTCAGTCATTATGAATCAGAGTGCTTCAGGCATGTAGCCGGGGGGGGGGGGGGGGGGGGGGCTTCAGCCCCCCCCCCCGAAATTTTCATGGTGGTTCGCAAAAAGGCCTTATTGGTGCATTATTTAAACTGTTATGTTTATTCATATCATGATCTGATCACCATACTCAATATATCCCATATGCATGGGGGTATTGGGGTAATGATACAAAAGGTTTGCTAGGGTAGACCCTCTTTCACTCAGACTCAGCCCCCCTGAAACTCAGCCCCCCCCCCCCAACCCCCCCTGAAAAAATTCAGCCCCCACCCCCGAAACGAAATCCTGGCTACGGGCCTGGAGTGCTTCTTGCTCCCATGGAAAGAGCTGAAATGCTCCAAGACCTTGACTTGGACCTAGATAAGTTGAGGGGGGGGGGGGGTGGTTCATGGAAGGAAAATGTTCTCAGTTACCAAATGTATTCCCTGGAAATCACATAAATGCAACCAACTGACCGCATCAAATAGGGCATCACTGGACTGGGTCCCCACCCACATCTGGAGTGGAAGCATTGTATGATGCTTCCCTCACAACACGGAAGCCTTCTGATGTAATGCTACCCCTCTATTCTGCTTTGGTTAGACCACATCTGGAATATTGTGTCCAATTCTGGGCACCACAATTCAAGAGAGATATTGACAAGCTGGAATGTGTCCAGAGCAGGGCGACTAAAATGATCAAGGGTCTGGAGAACAAGCCCTATGAGGAGCGGCTTAAGGAGCTGGGCATGTTTAGCCTGAAGAAGAGAAGGCTGAGAGGAGATATGATAGCCATGTATAAATATGTGAGGAAGCCACAGGGAGGAGGGAGCAAGCTTGTTTTCTGCTTCCCTGGAGACTAGGACGTGGAACAATGGCTTCAAACTACAAGAAAAGAGATTCCATCTGAACATTAGGAAGAACTTCCTGACTGTGAGAGCCGTTCAGCAGTGGAACTCTCTGCCCCGGAGTGTGGTGGAGGCTCCTTCTTTGGAAGCTTTTAAGCAGAGGCTGGATGGCCATTTGTCAGGGGTGATTTGAATGCAATATTCCTGCTTCTTGGCAGGGGGTTGGACTGGATGGCCCATGAGGTCTCTTCCAACTCTACCTCCAGAATCATGGATTGAGTGTGTATAAACAGTAAAAGAAAAAGAAAAAAAGCTGATTAGCCAGACTCACCCTCCATCCTAAAATGTTGAAAAAGCACAGATCTGTAAATTTTGTCAAGAAAATGGAAATAATAATAATAATAAACTTTATTTCTACCCCGCCACCATCTCCCCGATGGGGACTCGGAGTGGCTTACATGGGGCCAAGCCCAGACAACATAATACAGCAATATACTCAAAGCATATATGACAAACAACAACAACATTATCAAAATGACATTAAAAGAGAAAAAAATCATAAAATAAACATTCCAATAAACACAATCACGGTAGGGATGACAATGGGCGGGCCACATATTCAGGATAAAAACAGTTAACAAACTATGATGAGATAAAATAGGAGCAGGACATTTATATTGAACTCATAAAACACACAGTTGTGAAGCTAAACATCCTATTTGGAGAGCACAAACTCCATTAGCAGAAAATGTTGTGGGGTGCAAACTATCATGCTGTTTGTGGAATAACAAAGATTGAGAACTTACTGAAACCAGACGGAACTCTAATTCAATGGGAGGAAATAAAAGATAAATGTGGGCTTGGAAATTGGTTACAATGGGGATGGCTGCCTAAAAAGCTAACAGAATTGAAGACTAAGGAAACCTCAGAAACAAATCTTGATAAAATAATAAAATGGAAAGTTGAGAAGGAGAAAGGAATCATGGGATTTATATATAAAATAATCACAGAAATACAATATAACACAAAATCTACGATAATAGAAGTCTGGAAGAAGGAATTAAGTTGCAGTGAGAGAGAAATAGATAATCGGATGAATTCAATCAATAAAATAAAACATCTAAAGATTAAAGAAATGCAACGGAAAATACTGCCAAAATGGTACAGAACTCCTGTGCAATTGGTGCATATTACGAAAATGTGTCCAAAATTATGTTGGCACAACTGCGGAAAAATAGGAACATACACCAACATGTGGTGGGAAAGCGAAAAAATCCAAAAGTTCCATGAAATAATCAGGAAGGAAATGGAGGAGCTGTTAGGGATAGATATAGAACGGAACAAGACTCAATTTTTCACCCAGAAATTGGAAAGTAAAGGGGAATATAAAGAAAGTGAGGAAATAATAGAACACATGATAGAGGCTGTTGTGGTTCAGCCTGATCCTGATCTGTGTGAACCGGATTCTCTGATAGTTTTTCCAACTGAGCAAGCTCTCCCTGACCCTGACAGTGTGGAATCTGTTGTTGATGCTGAGGTCAGCGGCGATGAAAATGAATCTCAACAGCTGGAGGAAAATGTTTTGGAAGCTAGCCGTGATATCGCTAGCCGTGATATCTCTCCACCTGGGGTTATTAATGAGGACCGAAGAGAACAGATAGTAAGAGACAGAAATGTTTCCCAGTTTCTACGAAGGTCACATCGTTTACAGGAGAGACAGGCCCAGGCTTCAAAGTCAAGGGGCATTTCAAAGAATAGCTTCTTTGGTTTAAGAGGCCTCCTGCCGGGTGCCTCTTTAGATCAAGCAACGTTTGGGACTGTGGCTGTGCCTTGGCAGAATTCCTGTGTTTCATGGCCGGTAATCCCAGAGGCTTCTAGTTTTCAAGTTCATGGTTAGTAAAAGGCTAACAGGTTCCTGGTTCTTGTATTGTGGCTTTTGAAATTTTGCTCAAGTTCAGAGATTCTACTGACTGCTTGTTTTTCTGTGGCTTTTTGACTTTGCATGTACCTTTCTTTTGTAACCAATTTTTCATCAATAAACAAGGATTGCTTTTCTCTACAGTCCAGTGTGATGGATTTAATCTTATGGTCTCGTTTCTTGAACTGGGATGCAACAGAGGCCATCAAAGCCTCAGTGGCCCTGGGCTGGAAGGACCACAAGAAATGGGATATAAAAAATTGGTATAAATATCTAGCTGATTACCTTCTCCAAGATTATATTAGCGAAAGGAAAAGTTACTCTACGATGGGTCAAAGCAGAAGGACATGGGAAGCAAAATGGAAGGGTCTCATATAAAGAATAAAGGAGAAAGATAAATATATGGTGTTAAATAAGACTATTCTCATGATTGAACAATTGTAATAAACGCAGCAAAAGTACTTAACTGTTCCTTGGTGGGCTGGGTGGGTGATTGGGGAAAATACTAGTATTTTGAATGTTAATTTCAAAGATGGTATGTTTCTATGTATTATAAAAGAAAAAAAGAAATAAAAGAAAATGGAAATCATAAGAAAAATGGCTGCTGTTGAAGAAAAAAAAATCCCAGGACACATTTTGAAAGAAGCTTTCAAGCGGTTTCGAGAAGATTAACAACCTAACCCTCTTCTTTCCATGTTATTTCTGTCAATGTTTCTGTTAAAGAAGTCATGCCCAGGAACACATTTGCTTTGTTAACTGAGCTATACCAGTATTTCGTGTCAGTGGATGGTTTAGGTTCTATTATTAGGAGAAAAGGATGAAAGCTTCTTCCTATTTACTTTCTCTACACTGTGCACTAGTCATTTTCCTATTTAAGATTTTTTTTTCTAAGCTAAACAACCCAAGATGTAACCTTCGCGGAGACATTTTGCAGTCTCTTAATTACCGTAGTTTTGTTTTTTGCACCTTTTCCAGCTCTACAATATCTATTCCTTTGTGACAGTGACCAGAATTGTACACAGTATTTTAGCTGTCATCCCACTGCAGATTTGTCTGAAGGTAGTATGGTTTTGGCAGTTTTATTTTCTAATATCCTTTCTAATGATGCCCAGTGTAAACATTTTTTTTTAAAAAAAGCAGCTGCACATTGGGTTCTTGTTTTCCTTGCCACAACCCCACGAACCGCTTTTTCTCAGCTGATGCCATCTCACATCATCGTATATAGCAAAGTGTTGTTGTTTTGTTTTTGCCCTAATATGCATCTTTTACACTTGCTTACCTTGAATGTTATTTGCTATTTGCCCATTCCAGAAAAGGTCCTTTAAATGCCACAGAATATGGACAGCTAAGTAGAGAGGGGAAAGGAACGATTCTGTAAGCTTCCTTATATTAACTTTCCTTGAGGAATTTTTTCAAGTGACTTGATGCAGGTTAAGACCAATAAATCCCTAAATGGTTCGGGCCCTGCCTATCTTCGCGATCACATCTCTCTCTCTATGAACCGGCGCAAAGTTTAAGATCTTCTGGGGAGGCCCTCCTTTCGCTCCCACCACCATCACAAGCACGGTTGGTGGGGACGAGAGAGAGGGCCTTCTCGGTGGTGGCCCCCTATCTCTGGAACACCCTTCTTAGAGAAATAAGACAGGCCCCATCCCTCCCCTCCTTTCGTAAGATCTTGAAGACCTGGTGGTTTCAACAAGCCTTTGAGAACGACTAGTTCTAGCTCAACCCCAATATTGTTGAATATGACCAGATCTTTTTCTACCAATTACCCAGGTCACTTCCTCTTATTAGGCCCCGGAAATGAACAGCCATAGACTATACATATTATTGTTTTTGCCTGCTACAGTATTGCACATTTTTAAATTGCCTTGAACAGACAGGGTTATCTATATAAATAAAAATGTAATGTTCATTTGTGGGATTAACATAACTCAAAAACTACTGGACAAATACCTACTAACCCAAGGAACGACCATCACTCAAAAAACTTGATTTTGTCATTTGGGAGTTGTAGTTGCTGGGATTTATAGTTCACCTACAATCAAAGGGCATTCTGAACTCCACCAATGATGGAATTGAACCAAATGTGGCACACAGGACTCCCGTGACCAACAGAAAATACTAGAAGGGTTTGGTGGGCATTGACCTTGAGTTTGGGAGTTGTAGTTCACCTACATCCAGAGAGCACTGTGGACTCAAACAATGATGGATCTGGGCCAAACTTGGCACAAATACTCCATATGCCCAAATGTGAACACAGATGGAGTTTGGGGGAAATAGACCTTGACATTTGGGTGTTGTAGTTAATGGGATTTATAGTTCATCTACAATCAAAGAGCATTCTGAATCCCACCAACGACAGAATTGGGGCAAACTTCCCACACTGACCCCCCATGAACAACAGAAAATACTTAAGGCCATCCAGTCCAATTCCCTTCACCAGGGCAAGACAAGGTAATCAAAGGCCTCCTGACAAGGAGCCATCCAGCCATAGATATAGTTATATATGATTCACACACACACAGATAAAGTATCATGGATTTGAAAGGGACCCCTAAAGAAGGACAATATGTTGCATGTTCCAGAGGAGGCAAACTAGACAATCTCCACATCGACACTGGCAAAGAAACTGCAAGAAATACTGTTTACCTACAAGCATAAAGAAATTACATATATTAGAAACCAACACTTTCTCATTACTTTATTTTTCCAGATCACCAGACTGGGCCACAGCAACACGTGGCAGGGGATGGCTAGTATAAGCATAAAAAATCACAATATCACATATATATTTAAAATAATCCTGCCTGTTCAAGGCAAGTTAAAAAGGCTGGGCTGAGGCTAGTGCAATTTCTAGAGGGCCCAGGAAATTAGGTGCTATACTGTAGCAGGCAACAACAATAATAGGTACTAGCCATCTCTTCCCACGCGTTGCTGTGGCCCAGTCTGGTGATCCGGAAAATAAAGTAATGAGAAAGTGTTGGTTTCTAATATATGTAATTTCTTTCTGCTTGTGGGTAAACAGCATTTCTTATTTTTCTTTGTCAGTGTTGAAGTAGAGATTGTCTGGTTTGCCTACTCTGGAACATGCAACATATAATTGTCCTTCTTTAGGGGTCCCTTTCAAATCTATGATACTATATCTGTCATATACATATATGTATGTATGTGTGAATCATATCTATCTATCTATATGTATGTATGGCTGGATGGCTCTTTGTCAGGAGGGCTTTGATTATGCTTCCTTGCCCTGGTAAAGGGAGTTGGGCTGGATGGCCTTAAGGCAGCATTTCTCAACCTGGGAGTCAGGACCCCTGGGACTGAGTCGTGAGGAGGTGTCAGAAGGGTCGCCAAAGACCACCAGAAAGCACAATATTTTCTATTGGTCATGGAGGTTCAGTGTGGGAAGTTTGGCCCAATTCTATCGTTTGTGGGGTTCAGAATGCGCTTTGATTGTAGGTGAACTATAAATCCCAGCAACGACAACTCCCAAATGTCAAGGTCTATTTCCCCCAAACTCCATCTGTGTTCACATTTGGGCATATGGAGTATTTGTGCCAAGTTTGCTCCAGATCCATCATTGTTTGAGTCCACTCTTCCAGAATCTTCTGTTGGTTGTGGGAGTCCTATGTGCCAAGTTTGGTTCAATTCCATCGTTGGTGGGGTTCTGAATGCTCTTTGATTATAGGTGAACTGTAAATCCCAGAAACTACAAATCCCAAATGACAAAATCATATATTTTTTTAGTAATGGTCACTCCTTGGGTTAGTAGGTGTCTTGTGGCCAAATTTGGCGGTAATTTGTCCAGTGGTTTTTGAGTTATATTAATCCCACAAACTAACATTACATTTTTATTTATATAGATTGTTTTGTTGATTGTATGTTTATGTTGTTTACGTTATATGTATTGATGATGTTACTTGGTAACCACTCTGAGTTCCCTCGGGGAAATAGAGCGGTATATAAATAAAGTTTTTTTGTTGTTGTTGTTGAAAGTGTACTTTTAACTCCCTTTAGTTTCCAGCAAGATTTGCCTAGTTAGGAGCATGAGACCAAATGCCTCGCTTTAGGTTGAACCCAAAGAACTGTGAGGAGGAACCAACCATCCTGCCTATTCAGTCTAATCACTCTCGGTCTGATGATTTAGCAGCTTCTTTTAATGTCACACATGGAAGTTGATGGGCAAACCTCTTTGTGCGGGGCTGTGTTGATTTGCCTTCCTGGCTCTCTATGCGATGCTGCCTAATGAGTTTTTTTCCAGGGGAGGAGGCGGGAGCCGCGGAAACTGTGTGCTATATGGAGGATCAAAGCAAAGTCACAAGTCAGAGCCGGTGCACCTGCTGCTTGCTTATTACTGGGGAAAAAACTGTGTCGTCCAAGATAACATAAAAGTAACCACAACAGAGTAAGCAATTTCCTTATAAGCTAGGGAAGGAGATGACTCCTGCCCCCTGCCTGATAGCTTTTAAATAAAACTTCCTAGTATGTCAGAAATCATTACTGTGTATCAGATTCATTGGGAAAATGTGAAAGCTTTAGATCATGAGATGGGGGCGGTCAGAATGAGATTCCACCGCCAGAACGATTTTTCTGTGCCTGGAACGATTGCCTTCTGCTGACTCGGTTCTACGGTGCTTCTTCTTCTCTTCCTATTTGCATATACCTTGGGAAAGTAAACAAGTCTCTCAGCAGAATGCTACTGCTGCTGCTGGCACAAAATCCATATCTGTATGGAAGATTAATCTGGCAGGCGGCTGGACAGAGGAGGCAGAGCCAGTAGGCTCGGGTCTCCTAGGAAACAAAAGCTGGATTTATGGCTGGCTTCACATCAGCGATAAAGTTGGTATCTCCTGGCGGATGGGCGTGTATTTTTAAAATGCCTGGGAGGCAGGTTGGTATCTTCTGCTGGGAGGCACAAATCCCCAAAATAGTGAATTTCAGGTCATAATTATTATCTAGGCCCACTGAAATCATAATCTAAGTATCATTTTCCCTCTGATTTTGAAACCATGTCCCTAATTAAAACTTGTGCGCCAGTTGCGCCCGTACCTTGGGAAGTCTGACTTGGCCACGGTGGTCCACGCTTTGGTTACATCCCGTTTAGACTACTGCAATGCTCTCTACGTGGGGTTGCCTCTGAAGACTGCCCGGAAGCTGCAGCTAGTCCAACGCTCGGCAGCCAGACTACTAACGGGTGCTGGGTACAGGGAGCACACCACTCCGCTGTTACACCAGCTCCACTGGCTGCCAATTAGCTTCCGAGCACAATTCAAAGTGCTGGTGTTAACCTAAAGCCCTAAACGACTCTGGCCCTGTTTACCTCTCCGAACGTATTCTCCCCTATGAACCATCAAGATTATTAAGATCGTCTGGAGAGGCCCTGCTCTCGGTCCCACCAGCCTCGCAAGCGCGTCTGGTGGGGACGAGGGACAGGGCCTTCTCGGTGGTGGCCCCTCGACTCTGGAACTCTCTCCCACTGGAGATCAGAACCGCCCCGTCTATCCTGACATTTAGGAAACAGGTGAAGACTTGGTTATGGAGACAGGCATTCGACGAGTGAGCCAACACCCTGAGATATGGATGGAGGATGATGAGCAACGATTTTAGTGTGACGACTGACCATTATAGTTATTGATTGTAATTGCTGTTTTAATGTTTTACTGTAATATGTATTATGATGTTTTATTGATTGTATGTGATATTATGGTTGGAAACCGGTCTGAGTCCCTCAAGAGAGGTGAGAAGGCTGGTATACAAAACTTTTAAATAAATAAATAAATAAATAAATAAATAAATATAATAATAATTATTATTATTATTATTATATGAGTCCACAGCAGACAAGATCACTCTGCTGGCTGTTGTATTGGATCACACGTCGAACACTTCCCAAGTGTCTCGGACTGTGTGATGTATTGGTGAATAATGCGTGCAGATCCCAGTAAGGTGGCCTTTTGCAGCTGGCAGATGGTAATCTTGTCAGCGCCGATTGTGTTCAAGTGCAGGCCAAGGTCCTTAGGCACTGCACCCAGTGTGCCGATTACTATTATTATTATTATTATTATTATTATTATTATTACTACTACTACTACTATTACTATTATTAACAACGTAACAAGATTAGTACACTGCAAAAAAGATCACTATGCTGGCTGTTGTATTGAATCACACGTCAGACATTTCCCAACACATCAGACATTTCCCTATTCCGCACCGGGATTGTGGCGCAGCTGGCTGAGTGTCAGCTGCAGTAAGATCACTCTGACCGAAAAGATAATGAATTCGAAGCCAGCCCAGATTGGAGTGGGTTTCCAACCAATTGTGTGTAGCCTGTTGTTGACCTTTGCAACCCGAAAGACAGTTGCATCTGTCAAGTAGGAAAATTAGGTACCACCTTAAAGTGTGGGGAGGCTAAATTAACTGATTTATGAGGCCATAAAGAAGACTCCAGCAAAGCATTCCAGCGGGGAAGCATGCGGGGAATGCGGAAGTGCTTCATCAGCGTCGCAGATGGACGATGAAAGCAACAGCTCCCCTGGCGGCCAGAAAAAGTTAAATAGCCTCTGTCTATGTCTGTATATGTTTGTATGTCAAAATTGGCATTGAATGTTTGCCATATATGTGTACACTGTAATCCGCCCTGAGTCCCCTGCGGGGTGAGAAGGGCGGAATATAAAAGCTGTAAATAAATAAATAAATAAAATAAACTTGTTATTGTTGTTATACTTTACCAAGGTGCTTGTTTATAAAGCTATTGTCCTCCCAACCCTGTTATATGCCTGCGAGATGTGGACTATCTACAGATGTCACATGCAATTCCTAGAACGATTCCATCAACGTTGCCTCCGAAAAATCCTGCAAATCTCTTGGGAAGACAAGCGGACAAAAGTCAGCATGCTGGAAGAAGCAAAGACCACCAGCATTGAAGCGATGGTCCTCCGCCATCAACTCTGCTGAACCGGCCACGTTGTCTGAATGCCCGATTGCCATCTCCCAAAGCAGTTGCTCTACTTCGAACTCAAGAATGAAAAACGGAATATTGGTAGGCAGGAAAAGAGATTTAAAGGCAAGCCCCATCGCTGGCAATTTTTAGGAGGAGCTTGAAAACGTGGTCGTTCCAGTGTGCCTTCCCAGAATAAGGAAACTCCAAGCATTTTGTCCCCAGCGCACTTTATCAGAGATTTAGGATATCTGCATACCCATCCCTCTCCAAATACCCACCCTTTCTACTGGTCATGCAGCACTTTTTAATTTTAATTTTTAATTATTACATTTGGCCCTGCCATAGTTTTTAATTGCGTCATTGTGTGCTGTTAATGTTATTGTTTTGTTTTTTATTTATTTTGCTGTATTATTGTTATTGTTGTTTTATTGTTTGGGCTCGGCCTCTTGTAAGCCGCACCAAGTCCCTCCGGAGATGGTAGCGGGGTACAAATAAAGGTTTATTATTATTATATTATAAAGATGGGCTCAAAGGCAATCTTTAAAAACTCTAGCATTGACACTGAGAACTAGGAAGCCCTTGCCCTTGAGCACTCCAGCTGGAGGTGAGCTGTGACCAGCAGTGCCGTAGAATTTGAAGAGGCACAAATGGAGGGCGAAAGAGAGAAACGTGCCAAGAGGAAGGCGCATCAAGCCAATCCCGACCAAGACCGCCTTCCACCTGGAAATTAATGCCTTCACTGCGGGAGAAGATGCAGATCAAGAATAGGGGTCCAGAGTCACCTACAGGCCCACCAGTACACTGATCATGGAAGACTATCCTACTCGGACAACGAGGGATCGCCTAAGTAAGTAAGTAAGTAAGTAATCCCCCACAGCCAA
Source organism: Anolis sagrei ordinatus (assembly GCF_025583915.1). Taxonomy (NCBI): domain Eukaryota; kingdom Metazoa; phylum Chordata; class Lepidosauria; order Squamata; family Anolidae; genus Anolis; species Anolis sagrei. Next base: position 122,801,099 of record NW_026847549.1, read on the forward strand.
GCCCGTAGCCAGGATTTTGATTCTGGGGGTACTGAGTACTGGTGGCAAAATAAGCCAATGGGATTTTGGCCTGCATCAATAGGAGCATAGTGTCTAGATCTAGGGAAGTCATGCTACCCCTCTATTCTGCTTTGGTTAGACCACACCTGGAATATTGTGTCCAATTCTGGGCACCACAATTGAAGAGAGATATTGACAAGCTGGAATGTGTCCAGAGGAGGGCGACTAAAGTGATCAAGGGTCTGGAGAACAAGCCCTATGAGGAGCAGCTTAAGGAGTAGGGCATGTTTAGCCCGAAGAAGAGAAGGCTGAGAGGAGATATGATAGCCATGTATAAATATGTGAGAGGAAGCCATAGGGAGGAGGGAGCAAGCTTGTTTTCTGCTTCCTTGGAGACTAGGACGCGGAACAATGGCTTCAAACTACAAGAGAGGAGGTTCCATCTGAACACGAGGAAGAACTTCCTGACTGTGAGAGCTGTTCAGCAGTGGAACTCTCTGCCCCGGAGTGTGGTGGAGGCTCCTTCTTTGGAAGCTTTTAAACAGAGGCTGGATGGCCATCTGTCAGGGGTGATTTGAATGCAATATTCCTGCTTCTTGGCAGGGGGTTGGACTGGATGGCCCATGAGGTCTCTTCCAACTCTTTGATTCTATGATTCTATTCTATGAGTTTGATTTCAGGCAGGGGGCTGAGTTTGATTGGGGGGGGGGGGCTGAGGATCTACCCTAGCAAACCTTTTGTATCGTTACCCCAATACCCCCATGCATATGGGATATATTGAGCATGGTGATCAGATCATGATATGAATAAACATAACAGTTTAAATAATGTACCAGTAAGGCCTTCTCGCGAACCACCATGAGAATTTGGGGGGGTGACGCCCTTCCCCCCCCCCCCCCCCCCCCGCTACATGCCTGGCCACAGCAAGACAAGAAAATATTCAAAGCATTACAATTATACAGTATGGAAAAGAACTGCTACCACACGCAATAAATGTCTGCTAAGTTGATAAATCTGTTCCAAAGGAAAGAAGGAAGGAAGGAAGGAAGGAAGGAAGGAAGGAAGGAAGGAAGGAAGGAAGGAAGGAAGGGAGGGAGGAGGGAGGAGGAGGAGGAGGGAAGAAGAAGAGAAGGAGGGAAAGGAAGGAAGGAAGGAAGGAAGGAGGAAGGAAGGGAGGAGAAGGAAGGCTGGTAGTTTCTCCCAGCATAGGAAACTTGCTTTTAGTAACCATGACTACAATAGTACAGTCAAAATGCAAATGAGATCATATGATTAGGATCTTGTTAATTTTGCACAGCCAATTTTGAGCCAGCTTTGATATCTCACTTCAGACAGAAGTATCCGAGGAATACATACATATATACACACACAAGCATATAAAACCATATAGCCAATAAGAAGGATCATATGTTTGCATGGACTAATGAGACCTATGCTTGAAGCGCTGGGTCTTCCGCACCTCAGTGAGCAGTAAAAGATGAAAAAGTTCCCCAGGGATGAACGTGCCTTTCAGAAAAAAAAAAAGACAAGAGCACTAGAGCGTCAGATGTTCACCACACAGTCTTCAGCCTATAGCTTCTTTAAGATTTGGATTAAGATTTAAATATGAATCCTACATGTTCTTTTCAAAAGTATGTTCCCTGCGGTGAATAAGATGGGAGACATCAATCGAAGCATTATTCTGAAATACGTTACCCTGAATGTAGTGTGACTATTGAGAGATATTCTCCATAATTTTCCTTACCTCGTGGGGAATTCAAGGCAGCTGATTCGGTATAATAAACCAAAAACATGTCAGGGTGCTTGTTAGTTTTTCAATTGATGGAGTGAATGCCAGATGTCACTTGAAGGAGATGCATTTGGAAATCTTTGCCAGAATAAACTGCCAAAGCATTCTTGGGGATGACTGAACTATGTGGGAACTGGAACGGGGCCGTGAAGAAAAATCTGTTTGAAGAGATGTGTAGGCTGCGAAGAGAACGGATAAGCAAGATCAGTGAGCATAAAACATGGAGTGGAGCTTTGCGGTGAAGTCAGACTATGTGCATGCACACACTCAAGATAAACACACAGCTTGAAAAAAGCCTTCCATGATCTCTGTTTATGTCGCTTTTGGTGTTATTGTTGCAATCCAGAGCAGGAAACAAGACCATAAGATAACAATCCACCACACTTGACTGTGGGGAAAAAAACAATCCCTTTTTATTGATGAAAAATGATTACAAAATAGAGGAAAATGCAAAAAGGAAGTCAAAAAGCCACAGAAAAATTCAGCAGTCAGGAATATCCATGAATTAGATCAAAATTCCAAAAGCAACACTGTAAAAACCTGGAACCTGTTAGCAAATCACTAACCGTACTTGGAGCACTAGAAGCCTCTTGGGATGTAGGCCACGGGAAACAGGGAAATCTGCCAAGGTAATGCCTCAGTCTAAACGATGCCTGATCTAACAAGACAACCCGGCGAGAGGCACTTAAAACTGAAGAAACTGTTTCGAGACATGCCTCCAGGCTTTGAAGCCTGAGCTTCCTTTTCCCTTAATCTGCTTGACCTTCGTAGACTCTGCGATTCACTCCTGTTTTTCCAAATCTGTCCTTTTCTATCCTCATTAAGGAAGCAAGGTGCTATCTCCTCTGGAGAGTTATCACTGCTTGGCTCTGCAACATTCTCATCAGAACGTGTAGTTTCACTTTCCAAGCCACTGACCTCAGAATCATTTTCATTACCCTCAGGGAGAAATACATTTTCAGTAGCATCAGGAAAGACAATCAGAGGTTCAGGTTCAGCAATCAGAGAATCAGGTTCAGGTTCACACACAGGCTGAACCCCAACAGTTATATTGGTGACCATGTGTGAGCAGAAGCCCTGTGACAGTTACATGGCGCGAAGGGAATACATTGGTGCTGCATTTTCCGCACCTATTCAACGGCTGAGAAATCTATATAAATAAAAATGTAATGTTAGTTTCTCGGATTAACAGAACTCAAAAACCACTGGATGAATTGACACCAAATTTGGACAGCATACACCTAACAACCCAATGTATGTCCTTCACTCAAAACATTTTGATTTTGTCATTTGGGAGTTGTAGTTGCTGGGATTTATAGTTCACCTACAATCAAAGAGCATTCTGAACTCCACCAAAAATGGCTGTGCTGGCACGGCTGTGCCAGGAGTTTAGAATTTCCTTTCTTGCATGGCTAGTTTGCTTTAAATTTCTTGGGCCATGCATTTTGCAATAAGGTAGCTTCCCTCATTTTGCAACCAAAGGGCCAAAGACCCATCAATCATCGTTAGAGCCTTTAGATCCGCCCCTTTTCCCAGGTTTGGAGGGGAAAAGGGACTTTTAGCTCAGTTTACAGTTGAAAACCTTACAGACAGGACGTGTGGACTTTTCTCTCCCCACCTGTAGAAAGCTTCATTTCGCACAGCTTTGCTGGGGAAAATAAGAAAAGTCTCACAGCTTTGCTGGGGTTGAAGAAATAGATCTACAGCCAGCTTTGCTGAGGAGAAAGATTACAGCCAGCCTTTGCTGGGAAATACAGCCAGTTTTGCTGGGCAAAAGGAATGGTTCCACACCCCGCGTGGAAAATCTAAAGGACACCGACTCGGCAGATTCACAGAAGACCTTATCTGGTAAGGGACACTCGGGCAATCCATAACGCAGATTGGAGCCAGGAGTAGGAGCCTCATGCCAGTAAGGTAAAGGAAGATTTGACCATGGAGGGGTCAGAAGTTTTCCCCAAGGCAGCGCTTCTCAACCTGGGGGTCGGGACCCCTGGGGGGGTCATGAGGGGGTGTCAGAGGGGTCGCCAAAGACGATCAGAAAACACAGTATTTTTCTGTTGGTTGTGGGGGTTCTGCATGGGAAGCTTGGCCCAATTTTCTCGTTCGTGGGGTTCAGAATGCTCTGTGATTGTAGGTGAACTATAAATCCCAGCAACTACAACTCCCAAATGTCAAGCTATATTTTCCCCAAATTCCACCAGTGTTCACAATTGGGCATATTGAGTATTTGTACCAATATCTGGTCCAGATCCATCATTGTTTGAGCCCAAATGGTCTCTGGAGGTTGGTAAACTATAACTCCCAAAATCAAGGTCAATACCCACCAAACCCTTCCAGTATTTTCTGTAGGTCATGTGTGCCAAGGCCCAATTTTCTCGTTGGTGGAGTTCAGAATGCTCTTTGTAAGCGAACTATAAATCCCAGCAACTACAGCTGCCAAGTGACAAAATCAATCCCCCCAACCCCAAGTATGAGGTATTTGTGCCCAGTTTGGTCCAGTGAATGAAAATACATTCTGCATGTCAGATATTTACATTACAATATATAACAGTAGCCAAATTACAGTTATAAAGTAGCAATGGAAATAATGTTATGGTTGGGGGTCACCACAACACGAGGAACTGGATGAAGGGGTCACAGCACTGGGAAGGTTGAGAAACACTGCCCCAAGGAAAAGGAACAGTTAGTTAAGCAGTTGCCTGTCTCTTGTGGGCAGATTAAGAAAGTTACCAGTGTTCCAGAGTTTTACAGTATTTAATTCCTTTGTTGAAGATTTAAGCACCAATAAAGAACTTTGTTGTACTTACTTTAAGCCTCTACAGAACTTTGTGGTGGGAAACCCAAGGGCCCTTTACCTGAGGCAGCCTGGGCGTCCCGTTAGGCATACAGAAAGCACGTCCTGCGAATAGACATTGCCACAGGCCCAGCATGTGACATCACAATGGCAGTGAACCAAGCGTGGCATACAGGACTCCCATGACCAACAGAAAACACTAGAAGTGTTTGGTGGGCATTGACCTTGAGTTTGGGAGTTGTAGTTCACCTACATCCAGAGATCACTGTGGACTCAAACAAGGGTGGATCTGGACCAAACTTGGCACAAATATTCCACATGCCCAAATATGAACACAGAAGGAGTTTGGGGAAAATAGACCTTGACATTTGGGATTTGTTACTGGGATTTATAGTTCACCTACAATTAAAAAGCATTCTGAATCCCACAAAGGACAGAATTGGGGAAAACTTCCCACACTGAATCCCCATGACCAACAGAAAATACTTAAGGCCCTTCTGACAAAGAGCCATCCAGTCATAAATATAGATAAATAGATATGATTCACACACAGAGAGATATATAATATTTGAAAGGAACCCCTAAAGAAGGACAATTATATGTTGCATGTTTCAGAGTAGGCAAACCAGACAATCTCCACATTAACACTGACAAAGAAACAAGAAGAAATACTGTTTACCCACAAGCACTAAGACATTACATATATTAGAAACCAACACTTTCTCATTACTTTATTTTCTGGATCAACAGACTGGGCCACAGCAACACGTGGCAGGGGACGGCTAGTGCTTCATATATCCACTGGGATCTTTGATAGATCTCTTTAAAGTAGGGCTTCTTAAACTGGGGGTCCCAATCCCAAATGGGGTTTGCTTAGCTCAGTGTTGGGGTCCTGAAAAAATTGGGCAAAATTGAATGTCACCAAGGGCTGTGTTAGACATTTACACAAATCTGTTATGCAATGTTTACAGTGGACTTTGCAGAAGATGCTTTAGATGTACTTCATAGAAAAGGAAAATCATCCTGTTTAGCAAGCCTTCCAAATACTAATTTGTAATAATAATAATAATAATAATAATAATAATAATAATAATACTGCTTCAAGTGCAAAAGACAAAGAGTGAATACCATAAAAACACAATCCAGAGCAGAAGCGAAAATTGGCGAAAGAAGGCTCTCCATGGACAGTTCCTGGGAAAAATTGAGAGCCAAATTGACAAAGAAAAAACATGGCTGTGGCTCGCAAATGGAACTCTGAAAAAGGAGACGGAGGGTCTGATTCTGGCAGCCCAAGAACAAGCCATTCGAACCAATGCCATCCAAGACAAAATTGAAAAGTTGACAACAGATCCCAAATGTGGATTCTGCAAGGAAGCAGATGAAACAATAGATCACATCCTGAGCTGCTACAAGAAGATCGCGCAGACAGACTACAAGCAGGGGCACAACACCGTTGCTCAGATGATTAATTGGAACTTGTGCCACAAATACCATCTGCCTGCGACAAAGAACTGGTGGGATCACAAGCCTGAAATAGTTACAGAAAATGAACACATCAAACTACTCTGGGACTTCCAAATTGAGACTGATAGAGTTTTGGAGCACAATATTCCTGACCTCACAATCGTGTTAAAAAACAAAAAATGGATTGTTGATGTTGCAATCCCAGGGGACAGCAGGATTGAAGAGAAAGAACTGTAAAAGCTGACACGATATGAGGATTTAAAGATCGAACTGCAAAGACTCTGGCACAAGCCAGTCAAGGTGGTCCCAGTGGTGATCGGCACACTGGGTGCAATGCCTAAAGATATTCCATATACCCAAATATGAACACAGATGGAGTTTGGGGAAAATAGACCTTGACATTTGGGAGTTGTAGTTACTGGGATTTATAGTTCACCTACAATCAAAGAGTGTTCTGAACCCCACTAACGACAGAATTGGACCAAACTTTCCACACAGAACCCCCATGACCAACAGAAAATACTCAAGGCCATCCAGTCCAACTCCCTTCACCAGGGCAAGAAAACGTAATCAAAGCCCTCCTGACAAAGAGCCATCCAGCCATAGATATAGATAGATAGATATGATTCACACACGCACAAATATAGTATCATAGATTTGAAAGGGACCCCTGAAGAAGGACAATTATATGTTGCCTGTTCCAGAGTAGGCAAACCAGACATTCTCCACTTCAACACTGACAAAGAAACAGCAAGAAATACTGTTTACCCACAAGCATATAGAAATTACATATATTAGAAACCAACACTTTCTCATTACTTTATTTTCCAGATCAACAGACTGGGCCACAGCAACACGTGGCAGGGGACCGCTAGTGCTTCATATATCCACTGGGATCTTTGATAGATCTCTTTAAAGCAGGGCTTCTTAAACTGGGGGTCCCAACCCCAAATGGGGTTTGCTTAGCTCAGTGTTGGGGTCCTGAAAAAATGGGCAAAATTGAATGTCACCAAGTTAGACATTTACACAAATCTGTTATGCAATGTTTACAGTAATCTGCTCTGAGTTCTTCCGGGAAGATAAGGCAGAATATAAATAAAGTGTATAATGACGACGATGATCAACACAAACCTCAGGAAAATACCTGTATCCTTGAAGGATAGCAGCTATGGCATACACATAGGCAGTTAAACATAAACATCCTTTTATGACTAGAGTGCTATTTCAGAACAAAACAAATTACTTACCCATAACAGCTGGAAAATAAATGTGGTGACTTGAACTACTTATTTCTTCAGAAAACAATGCTTCATCGCTGTTTCCCTCCCACGGAGTCTTCATGTACCAACAGGATATTGTAAAGTCTACAATAAGATACTATTTTTTTCTCAGTGGAGGAAGTAGATCCTGCTGCACTGCTCTGCAGTAGAAAAAGAAACTCATAATGGCCCACTATAACCAAAGTTTACTGCTGTGTGTCCTCTCTGCTGGATTTCTATGGCTGACAAAGAAAATGGTTAGGCTACAAGTGAGACATGCTAAGCACAACTTACGGGCTGTCAAAAGCAACAGTCTATATTTCAAATAAGAAGTATTGCAAGCATAGCAATGCTTCTGGCACTTTTAACATTAAATGCAATGTCAATGCTAGATAACCACACATCCCTAAAGGCACCAAGCCTCCCGAATCAGAAATATGCTAACAGGAAGACCCAGCTGAAGCAGGGTCAGAAAATCTTTCAGCAACAGAGAAGAAGACATAACATATTAACCTCTTCAATAATCTCCCCTTTTCTTGTGCGGCGTTGAAAACAACAGTTAACGTATTTCTTCTGACCCAAAACAAAATGGGATCAGAGCAGACAATCACGAGGCCAAGGCTTAAGATAAAAATTGGAAGCTCTTTTCAACTGCCGCTTGTGGAGGCTGACCTGCATGGATGTGGCAGCAGGCGAGGGAGGGAGCGGTGCAGTGGCCAATCGAGGGTTTGAGGGTCTTAGCAAAGCAGTATTATCAAGGAGCAAAAGTAAAGGAAAACATTGATTTTTATGGATTGTAGATAACATGACTATTGAAGAAAATGAAGAAAATCACAACCTGTAAAGATAACATCATTTCCAAACATATCATGGTTCCAATATAGACAAATTAAAGAACATTATACTAAAGACAAAGAAATAGGCTTCACAATGAAAGAAAATAGCTGGGACAAGATAATGAAAGGAGAAAAGAAAACTAGTGAACTCATACCTTTTCTCCGTAGGCCACAGCCTGGAAGTCAGTGAGCTGGCCTCCATGTTGGGAAGGCAGCTCAGGATGGCAGTCATGATGGTATAGGCAGAGAGGCAAGGGGCGGAGTCAGCTAACTCCTGATTGGTTCAGACCCCAAGGGGAGGAGTTGAAGGAGAGTGTAAATAGGCTGTCATTTCAGACAGAAGAGAGAGAGAAGGATTTGATCTAGTAGAGAAAAGATTAGGATTTCAGACAGGTAGAAGAGAGTTTCTTAGTGAGCTAGGAATTAGACTGTTAGGGCATAATTAAAGAGCAAGTGCTTCTGTATAGTTTGACTAGGGCAGTCAAAGTGAAGGCTTGTTTACTTGTATTAGGACAGAATACAAGTGGGTTGATTTCCCTAAAGTTCAGAGTAATCCAGGGGAAACCTAGATACTCTGGAAGGCAGCCAGGGGCGTCTGGTCAAAGAAACGTACTGTTACATATTACAGGATAGTGTGAGGAAAGTAGCTCATGTTAAGGATAAGTTACTCCTTATAAGGAAACCATTTGCTTAATAAGTCTGTGCTTCAGAAACAAACTACGCATATGTACCTCTCAGTAGTCAGTTGTTTGCTTCAAATACTTCAATAAACCTGTTCTCTAGTTTACTGTTAATCTGCCTCAGCCTTGTTTCATCATATAAGGTTAGATCGAGTAAGCCTCTACATCTCTACAGTTCAGTCACCAGAAAAGGAGCCAAAAAGAAGAGGTGTATAGGGACATTTTACCTCAAGTACAACAACAAGACAATTCCTCAAACTGTAATTTGGGGAGGTGGCAGCAAACCTACCATTACACACACACCGTTCTCTCTCATCACCTGTAATTTCCTCGTATATTCTTTTACAAAAACTATATCTGAAATATATAAAAAACTATTGGAATGGAGTACAGAAGGAGAAAATGTTAAGGAATGTATGATTAACTGGGCGAAAAATATTGGAAGAACAATAACCCTAGAAGAATGGGAGAAAATATGGAAGAAAAAACTGAAATATATGGGCGCAGCTGATCTAAAGGAAAACTGGATTAAAATGTTCCATAGATGGTACATGACACCACAAACATTAGCAAAATATAAAAACGTAAACTCAAATTGTTGGAAATACGGAGAGGTGGAAGGATCCTTCTACCACATGTGGTGGTGATGCAGAAAAGCAAAAAAAAAAGGGAAGGAAATACAGGAAAACCTACAAAAGATACTAAAAATTAATATTCCACTTAAACCAGAAATATTTTTATTGGGGATAACAGATCAAACAAATGGAAAATAATATAAACTCCTATTTTTATCGACAACTGCTGCTAGAATATGCTATGCAAGAACTTTGAGAAAAAAGGAAACACCTAAAATCGAGGATTGAAATAAAAAATGATGGAGATAAGGAACATGGATAGACTAACCTATTTATTGCAAAAAATATATAGGGAAAATAGAGAAAAAGATAGATTGGACTTTGATAACGGAATATTTAAGACAAAAATAATAAATAACAAATAGATATATAGATATATATACATACGTAAGTAGGTACAGATATATAGAAGACAAAAAGATAAAAGGATTGAACAAAAAAATCCCCCACATAACAGCAAGGAGAACACATAGAAGTAAGGGAGAAAAGAAGAAAAGAAGAACTAGAAAGAACATCTCGAGAGAAAAGGAAAAACTCACCTCAAAGAAGCCCGGAAGCAAGACCGAAACTCTACAAATCTTTATCTATACACGTTTCTTTTTTCTTTTCTTTTGCTACTATCTCTTTTCTTTTTTTCTCTCTTTTTCTTTTCTTTCTTTTTCTCTTTCTCTGTGGTGTAACCCCCCCTTTTTTCTTTCTTTTTTCTTTTTTTTTCTTTCTTTTTTACTATCTTTTTTCTTTCTCTTTCCCCCCCCCTTCTCTCTCATTCTTTCTTTTCTTCTCCTTTTTAGTTAGCTTTCTATAAAACTTCTCTGATTTTTAATGATATGTATTATGAAAATATTTAATAAAGATTATTTTTTAAAAAAGATAACCATCCAAACAAAATCAAACTCCAACAACTGGTGAACTATATGCAAGAAAAAGGAAATCTTAGAACAGGAATCCTCAAACTAAGGCCCGGGGGCCGAATACGGCCCTCCAAAGTCATTTACCCAGCCCTCGCTCAGGGTCAACCTAAGTCTGAAACTATTTGAAAGCACATAACAATAACAACAACAACAACAACAACAACCCTATCTCATCAGCCAAAAGCAGGTCCACATTTCCCATTGAAATACTAATAAGTTTATATTTGTTAAAATTGTTCTTTATTTTAATTATTGTATTGTTTTTAATTGTTTTAGAACTACAAACAAGATATGTGCAGTGTGCATAGGAATTCATTCATGTTTTTTTCAAATTATAATCCGGCCCTCCAACAGTTTGAGGGACTGTGACCTGGCCCTCTGTTTAAAAAGTTTGAGGACCCCTGTCTTAGAATATTTATTTATTTATTATTTATTTATGTAGGGCTTTTATATCCCGTCCTTTCTCAACCTCCGCAGAGGGACTCAGGACGGCTAACAAGTGGCACCCCATGGCACCCACATCAAAACATAAATACACAATTAACAGCAATGTAATAGTAACAACAATATAAAACAGTATAAACAGTATAAAACCATAGAAACAATATAAAAATAATATAGCAATAGATACACATTTTCTGGAAGCCAGTTCTGGTTGTACAAAAGGCTTGCTTTATTTTTGTCCCATTATATTTTTAACATAGATATTAAAAGAGGATTTTTATAATAATAATAATAATAATAATAATAATAATAATAATAATGTATTGTTGAAGGCTTTCATGACCGGAATCACTGGGTTGTTGTAGGTTTTTTCGGGCTATATGGCCATGTTCTTTTTTTAAAAAATTATTTTTATTTAGAATAAAGCTCTTTCACAGGTGGTACCTAACCCCAGTACAAATAGCAAAGTTTAACAAAGGAAGGAAAGAGGGAAAATGCTGGAAGTGTGGCAAACAAAAAGGAGACTTTATCCACATGTGGTGGAAATGCAAAAAAGTCAAAACTTTCTGGCATAAGATCTATAAAAAAATGGAATCAGTTCCACAAATCAAATTCGATTTTAAGCCGGAGTTTTTTTTTTTACTGGGCATAACAGATTTTGACATGGATAGCAATACAAGTAAAATATTTTTTGATATAGCAACAGCAGCAAGAATAAAACTAGCACAACTCTGGAAAGACAAAGAAACACCCACGATAGAGCAGGGGATAGTCAACATCTTAGAGATCATGAATATGGATTACTAACTCAAAGGTTGTCACAAAATATGATTTAAAAAAAAGATACAAATTGGGACAAGTTTTAAACTTCCTTGAACAGGAGAATAAGGAGATAAATATTCTAAGAATGTAACAGAGCAAATATAATAATAATTAATAATAATAATAATAATAATAATAATAATAATAAAGATATACATAGATATATGCGTAAACATATACATACAGCACAACAAGAATATAAAAAGAGACAAGAGAAAAATAAAAATAATTATTATTTTAAAAAAAGAAGAAGAGGACCGTTGTTCCCACAATGGAGAAGATAGGGAGACATTCAGTCTTGGATAAGAAGAGAAATCTTGGACCTGGAGATCCTGGAAGCACACTATCTTAGTAGAGACCAGCTCTTGGGTCATCTATGTGTTCTTTCCTACCTCCCACCCACCCCCCGTCCTTTTTTTTCCTCCTTTGCCCCCCTCCTTTCTCCTCTCTTCTTTCCCCGTCTGTCTTTTGATACTTTATCTATTTCACGTTGTTCCCCCACTTTCAATGTATGTGGATTTGTTTTATCTTAAAATATAATCTCAACGTTCTCACCTCTTTTCTATCCCGCTCCATTCTTGGGAGCACATTATTCTAAATATGGCCTTGTTCTTGAGGCATTCTCTCCTGACGTTTCGCCTGCATCTATGGCAAGCATCCTCTGAGGATGCTTGCCATAGATACAAGTGAAACGTCAGGAGAGAATGCCTCAAGAACATGGCCATATAGCCCGAAAAAACATACAACAACCCAATAATAATAATAATATTTTTGTGTATTGACAACTTACATGGGATTGCATTGCTAAGTCTGGTTCAGATGTCATGTACCCCTCCAACAAACCATGGTTTCTTGGCATACAAAAAGGGAAAAGTGTGCATTTCTCTATTCCCTTCTCTTCTCCTTGCAGGGCCAGCTGTAAAGGCTTCCTAGTTTGATAAATATCCGTATCTGCCTGGAAACCAGAACACTATAGCTTAATTGATGCCAACAAATAGAATGCAAACCAGTCTCGATGATAAGCTGTGCTTTAGTCGTAGGAATGTTGGACCCTGACATAAAAGGCAGCTGTAGTTCAACAAGCCAGAAAGTCTCCTCTGCAGTGAACATGTAAAGAGAAGAAAGGAGAGATGTGGCAGAGGAAGACATGGGACATATTAGAGATACCTAGAACTTCCAAACTATTGGCATCAAGAAGATAAGGAAAGAGGAACAACATCTATAACTTTAGGTTCTTGTGGGTTTTTTCGGGCTATAGAGCCATGTTCTAGAGGCATTTCTCCTGACGTTTCGCCTGCATCTATGGCAAGCATCCTCAGAGGTTGAGAAGGTCAGACCTTCTCAACCTCTGAGGATGCTTGCCATAGATGCAGGCGAAACATCAGGAGAAATGCCTCTAGAACATGGCTCTATAGCCCGAAAAAACCCACAAGAACCTAGTGATTCCAGCCATGAAAGCCTTCGACAATACATCTATAACTTTGTCAACCAGGAAACGTTTTATCATAAACGATGTAATGATAGCAAAACAATACCTTCACTGCTGACATAATGAACTACTGTAACATAAGACAGACTGAACAATATGTGCTGATGATGTTCCGCTCTGTGTTGGGTTCTGTGTTGGGTTGTGTCCAGTGTATTTAAATAGACTGTGATGAAAGGGATTAATCAGTGGAATTGGACAATTTGGCTGCACTACCAAAGAGCACATGTAGGTCTGACTTGAATTCTATTTATGAGAATTGAATGAAAAGTAATGCCTCCACCTTCATAACTGCAACAGATGGCAGTACTGGTATGCGGCAGGTACTGGCTTTTTCAGTAGACTCTCCTCTACATTTCATTTTGGCGGGAAGCCTTAGCATTGAATGGTTGTATTGTTAAAGTGCGAAGTATGGAACCCTGCATAGACGGTTAATCAATGCAACTTAAGCAACGTGTAGTCATTGAATTCTTGACAGGAGAAGGTGTCACCTCAATATCTTTAAACTTACTCACCCAACGATGTGCAGTACTCACATCAACACAATCACCATAAACAGCTTGCATTCTCTGATGAATCTCCTTTGGGGCGGCACCTTCTGCTGTCAAGAATTCAATGACTGCATGTTGCTTAAGTCGCTTATGACCGACCATCTGTACAGGGTTCCATACTTCGCATTTTAATAACACAACCATTCAATGCTAAGGCTTCCAGCCAAAATATATCTGTAGAGAGGCCCTGCTCTCGGTCCCGCCACCATCACAAGTACGGCTGGCGGGGACAAGAGACAGGGCCTTCTCAGTGGTGGCCCCTCAGCTATGGCACGCCCTTCCTAGGGAGATTAGATTGGCTTCCTCACACCTATCATTTCGGAAGAATCTTAAGACATGTGTCAGGTTGCTGTCCTTCGAGCTTAAGTCAACATAAAGCTGAATTCCCCCTCCTGACTTTGGAGTGAAATATAGGAGGCCTGATAAGGGCCATCTGGACAAAAAGGGAGATGCTTTGTGTTCTCTGAGAATGGAATGTAGCCATAAAACAAGATAAGGGAGGGGGAGTGTGAAATAGATAGGTAATATACCACTGCTTTCGTGGGAAACTGTCAGAACTAGCTTTGTTTCATCCTGGTACTGAATAATAAACATGTGTCCAAGGAGCCTCCTTGTGAGCGTGTCTTTATTCTAAAATCTGCCTGGAGCTGACAACATGGCTGTTTGAACAGGCATTTGCAAATACTGAGTAACGGATATAATAACGGAACAAATACATGACGGAACTGGACATTGTTTTAATGAGTATCGATTGAAGTATGTTTTAATATAATGTGATGATTGTATTGTTGTTTACCTTTTATACTATATATTGTATCTATGTTTTCGATGGCATTGAATTTTTGCCTCGTAAACCGCTTTGAGTTGCCGGAAGGCTGAGACGGGCGGTATATAAATATACTAAATAAATAAATAGAGGAGAGTCTACTGAACAAGCCAGTACCTGCCGCATACCAGTATTGCCATCTGTTGAGGTGTTACGAAGGTGGAGGCATTACTTTTCATTCAACCCTCGTAGTCACATTCTCTATTTATTCATTACACAGATAAAATCTATTGTGCGGAAGCTTGGTTTTTATGTCTTTTACTATAACGAGCCAAACTCTTCCTGAACAGAGACATTTCAGCAACTTGGAGACGCAAGCGCTGCTCTGTCTGCTGGAATGCTCTGCCCTCCAGTGGTCTCTGCTTTGCTGGTAGAAAAGACAATTTCAGCACTATGGACAGAGGACAGCACATTTTTACAGCTGCAAGCCTGCATTATGTTGCACTGTATGGCTGCATCACATTTTTTAATTCCATCTGTTCCATAGAGCTCTGTTTGGGACCAAGCATTGCGCCTTGGGTTGACATTAACATATTGATTTTCAAAAGATACACCCAACAAATCTTTCCCAGTTTGGTGTGACATATCTTTTCTTAGATCCATGTCTGGCTTTGTCTGGTGGTCAATATCAAGTGTTTCTCTGGATGCACTTTCATGAAAAACAGAATACATGTGCATTGACTGGCGGGAGCACTGTGCCCTCTGATTTCCTGAAAGGGAATTGCCATGACTTCTTGGGAAAGTGTCCTCAAAAATACACAAGGCTTTGTCGTCTTGTTCTTTCTTGTCAGACTGTGGAAAGAAATTGGTATCAGTGTATTTGTAGACCCAATGAATCACCATTATTACATGACACATATGAGCCCTTTTTGTTGAAAATAAGATCCCGTCAAAGTCAACTAAATGGACAACAGACTGCTCATGGCAGAATTGTATCTTCTAATCTGCAAAGCAATGGAAAATATTCCTACTTTCCAATTTCATTTAAATATTCCACTGTTCTTGATGAAGTCCAAATGGTAGTTCACACAAAACAATATTTTTCCTTCAGCATTTGTTTTTTGAAACTTATTCAAATTTGATTTAAGGTAATATTTGCCTTGTATTTACCTCATCAGATGTGGTGCTGATATATCTCTCTGTTGGCTTTGGTGAATAACTAGGTGACTGGCTGCTTAGCGAAGATTCATAACCTGGAAGGAAAACAATCATTCTGAAATCATGTTAACTCTCTGTGCCAATAGACAAAGAGCCCTTCCACACAGCCCTATAACCCAGAATATCAAGGCAGAAAATCCCACAATATCTGCTTTGAATTGGGATATCTGAGTCCACATTGCCATATATTCTAGTTCAAAGCAGATACTGTGGGATTTTCTACCTTGAAGTTCTGGGTTTTATGGCTGTGTGGAAGGACCCCTAAAACATCTAAGAAACTATTGCAATGGTTGTTAAATAACAGTTATTTTCTGATGGTAAATTAGCCAAGATAGTAATTGTGTGTGTGTGTGTGTGTGTGTGTGTGTGTGTATGTATGTGTGTGTGTGTGTGTGTGTGTATATATATATATATATATATATATAGAGAGAGAGAGAGAGAGAGAGAGAGTAGAATTAGCCAAGATTGTAACACTATTCAGCAGTCCCTAGGATTGGTGTATTATGGTATTTCAGGCCCAGCGTGCGAAAGCACACCCTGCAATATGGTTTCCATAAGATGTTCCCATTAGCTAATGAATATTGCATTGATTGACTGCAGCTTCTGGTCGTCTTCAAGGGAAGTCCCATGTAGAGCACACTACAGTACTTTAATTATATATAATTAATTATAGATGTCCAAGAAGGTCCAAAGATGTTGTTAACAAATATAAAAGTGGCAACGTATTAAAACATTTGTACATGAACTGCACGAGTTGAACAATGCAGACATTTGGGCTCAATGTTTCTTGGAAAAAATTGTCACCATATTACCATTGTACTAAGAATGGGATAGGAACCAAACACAAGCATATTCACGTGCATTTACACATCACCACATTACATGGATTTCAGGTAAACTTTGTCATCTTGCTTGTTGGTTGTGTGAGAATTCTGAACGCATTTGGTGAATGACTCAAATGTAAAGAAGACACATTTTGCTTCCATTAATTCTTACAAAACAGTTTCCTTTTCTTAAAAAAAAAACCTCAACAGGACAATTAAGTTTAGTGAGGAATCTGGTAGTACTAACCCTTTTGTTCTCCTTGATTTGAGTACTCGTCATAGTAATTGCAGCATGTTTTTTCTGTCTTTAAAAAATAAATACCATGTTAGCACAACTTAAAATCCCATACATATTTTTCGGCTCCACGATGTAATATCAGTAACTCACTAAGAAAGATGGCTCGCTCTTTCTTTCTTTCTTTCTTTCTTTCTTTCTTTCTTTCTTTCTTTCTCCCATCCTAAACTGAAAGCCTGCCCCACTGTTTATCCTTTTTGGGCTCCCCTCAATTACATATTTTCTATTCCTATCTTATCCAGGGTTTTATGATTTTACATTGTCAATTTGGCCTGCCCATTCTGCTCGATTTTATATTGTGTTAATTTGCTTTATTTATTTTATTTTGCTATTGTATGTATTTTATTCTGATGTACTGTATGTACTCGAGTATAAGCCTAGTTTTTCAGCCCCTTTTTTAGGCTGAAAAAGCTCCCCTTGGCTTATACTCGAGTCAAGGTTATTTATTATTTTACTCTGTTATTAGTACTATTGTTATTTCATGTATTATTTTACTCTCTTTTTTATTATTACGTTTACAGTATTTTACGCTATTATTATTATTATTATTATTATTACGTTTATTATTTTACATTATTTGTTATTATTATTACATTTATTATTTTACTTTATTCTTATTGCATTTATTATTCTACTCTATTATTACTGTTTTTATTGCATTTCCATTATTTTACTTTATTATTATTATTATTATATTTATTATTTTACTCTATTATTGTTGGAAGGATATGTAAGTAAATTTACATTGAAGATATGTAATGATTTAATCAGAGTTGGGCAGTCTTATCTCAAATTACAGTTTTATGTAAATATTTAAAAACATTTCACCTCCTGATGCCTCAATTAATGTAATTTTATTGGTATCTATTTTTATTTTAAAATTTACCTGTAGTGGCTGCATTTCCCACCCTCGGCTTATCCTCGAGTCAATATGTTTTCCCAGTTTTTTGTGGTAAAATTAGATGCCTCGGCTTATATTCGGGTCAGCTTATACTCGAGTATATACGGTAATAAATTACACTGTTTTGATTTGCTTTGGTATTGTTTTGTTGTATTGTGTTTTGGGCTTCGGCCTGTGTGAGCCGCATCGAGTCCTTCGGGAGATGCTAGCGGGGTACAAATAAAGTTATAATAATAATAATAATAATAATAATAATAATCTTTTGTTGTCTTCATTCTGTATTTTATTTTGCTGTATTGCATCTTTGGGCTTGACCTCATGTTAGCCGCCCCGAGTCCCCTTTGGGGAGACGGTGGCGGGGTATAAATAAAGATTGTTGTTGTTGTTGTTGTTGTCAAGGGAATATATCAGGATCTCCCTTGCCTCCATAGTGAAGTGGCCCACTGGACTTTTGCTGAATTAAATTCTCTCCTGTTTACCACTCATAGGACTGCAACACAATATAGCTACCAAATGAGAGATTCCCTCCTGGGCACACAGAAAACTGGGTGACTTGGAAGGCACTGAACAGACTGCGCTCTGGCACCACGAGATGCAGAGCCAACCTTCGGAAATGGGGCTACAAAGTGGAATCCATGACATGTGAGTGTGGAGATGAGCAAACCACTGACCACCTGCTGCAATGCAACCTGAGCCCTGCTACATGCACAATGGAGGACTTTCTTATAGTAACACCAGAGGCACTCCAAGTGGCCAGCTACTGGTCAAAGGACATCTAATCAACTACCAAGCTTGCAAACTTTGTGTTTTGTTTGTTTGTTAAAAAATGCAATACTACTGTTTGGTTTGCTCCTGACATGATAAATAAATAAATAAGGTTTCACAGACCTTACTAAATGAGAGACGGGTGACTACTATAGAACCTGGCAGCTACAGAGGCATCTATTGCCTGCTGCTTCTCAGGCTGGCATACAGGAAGAGCAATAGGCAATTCCTCCTTACAGCCTGTGATATACATAATAGGCCTGTGCGGTTTCGTTCGTTAATTTCGTTATTCGTAAAACATTCGTTATTTTTAGCATTTACGAAGCGATATCAAAACATTTTTTCAAACCCGGAAGGGTTTTAAAATAACGAAGCGGCATCCCCCATCCTTTTAACGAGCTTCCGCCCGTTTCGAAATTGGATGGAGGATGCTGGTGCCTGGGAGCCAATCCGGCGCTCCCAAGCAGTGCACCGTCGCTGTTTGTTTTTGATTGGCCGGCGAGCCCTTTCAAAGCGGCTCCGCGCGGCCGTAGCTCATTGCTGCAGAGGGCGAGGGAGAGAGAAGAGGTTGGCTTGGCAATGGCTAGCAACTGGATTGGATTCATTCCTTGCTTGGATTCATTCCTTGCTGCTGTGAGTGCTGCTTATATTCCTTGCTTGGATTCATTACTTCCTTCGGTTTTTGTGAATTTGTTTCTTAATTTTTTGGTTAATTTTCCATTTTTAATATTTTTAATATTATTTTTTAATATTATTTTTTAATATTATTTTAATATTATTCTTAAAAAATATTCTAAAAAAGAAAAGACTCTTCTGTTGGTGTGTGCTCTCATTTGCTGTCTCCTGCCTGTGTTTGGTCCACATTTGGGCCATTTTTTGGTTAATTTTCCATTTTTAATATTTTTTAATATTATTTTTTAATATTATTTTTTAATATTATTTTAATATTATTCTTAAAAAATATTCTAAAAAAGAAAAGACTCTTCTGTTGGTGTGTGCTCTCATTTGCTGTCTCCTGCCTGTGTTTGGTCCACATTTGGGCCATTTTTTGGTTAATTTTCCATTTTAAAATATTTTTTTTAATATTATTTTAATATTATTTTTTAATATTATTTTAATATTATTCTTAAAAAATATTCTAAAAAAGAAAAGACTCTTCTGTTGGTGTGTGCTCTCATTTGCTGTCTCCTGCCTGTGTTTGGTCCACATTTGGGCCATTTTTTGGTTAATTTTCCATTTTTCAATATTTTTTAATATTATTTTAATATTATTCTTAAAAAATACAAAAAATTTACAAAATGTTTTGTAAATATTTACGAAATTTCGTAAATACCGAAACTTTTTTGGGGAAAATTTTGTAATTATTTTAAATATCGAAACAAAAAAACACCCCAATTACAAATCGATTTTAGAACCAAATTTTTTCTTGATCAACCAGGCCTAATACATAACTGTGCTCCAACAGAGAGAAACAGCTGGAGAATGTATGAGAATAGCTAGGAAGATGCCACTGTTGCCTGCAGCATCTGTCACTAGCCTTAAGCTTTCTAGAGATAGAGCCAGCCCTGTAAAGGGCGCACAAGATGACATAATTCTCTCTTCTGTTGGGATCATAAGGAACACTGAAAATATGCTAATCTGTCTTCAGCACTTTAGCAAACACTGCAACCCACATAACCTTTTACCTCTTCAAGTCCAAAGATCTGCAAATGATTCAGATTTGAGTCTGCCAGCGCATCCTCCCTGCTGAGAAACAAAAAGCTGGGAATGAATAAATGCCTTCCATTGCAGTTCAGCAGATGAAAACCATCATTGCTATTATGATGATACCATATGGTGGTGATAACTGTATGGTGGGTATATAGATCTACGACAATAAAATAGAAAGTCTGCATGTCTGTGGCAGCCATAACTCATTAGAATACCATCTGACAGTGTTGTCATCCACGCTGTAAGTTGAAAACTCAAACAGAAGATTGCTAGGAGCAAAGAGGGGCAGCCATAACGTATCAGGAAATCTCGAAAACACCTCAAATATTTCAGGATTTGGCCCAGGTTCCAGTGCTAATTTGGCTAGATTTATTTATTTATTTATTTATTTACAGCTTTTATATTGCGCCCTTCTCACCCCGCAGGGGACTCAGGGCGGATTACAGTGTACACATATATGGCAAACATTCAATGCCAATTTTTGACATACAAACATATACAGACATACACAGAGGCTATTTCACTTTTTCTGGCCGCCAGGGGAGCTGTCGCTTTCATCGTCCATCTGCGACGCTGATGAAGCACTTCCGCATTCCCCACATGCTTCCCACTGGAATGCTTTGCTGGAGTCTTCTTTATGGCCTCATAAATCAGTTAATTTAGCCTCCCCACACTTTAAGGTGGTACCTTATTTTCCTACTTGACAGATGCAACTGTCTTTTCGGGTTGCAAAGGTCGACAACAGGCTACACACAATTGGTTGGAAACCCACTCTAACCCGGGCTGGCTTCGAACTCATGACCTTTTGGTCAGAGTGATCTTGATGCAGCTGACACCTAGCCAGCTGCACCATAATCTAGGTTCCAGAGGGAGCTGTGGTAGCACAGTGGACTAAACCGCTAGCTGCAGGAAATCTGCTGACCAGAAGGTCAGCAATTCGAAGCTGTGAGTCGGGGTGAGCTCCCAACTGTCAGCCCTAGCTTCTGCCAACCTAGCAGTTCAAAAGCAAGCAAAGATCCCCCACTAGTAGAAGATTGGCTACTTAAGATAACAGAATATATGAATATGGACAAACTATCGCAGCTACTGAAAAATGCAAATAAAAAGAATAAAATCAATTGGGAACTACTTAAAATATATTTGCAGGAAGAAAGGAAACTCCAAATTAAATAATTTAAGTGGGGGTGGGGGAAGGAAGCAGAAGTATTTAGTGAACGAAGACATAGAAGGAAAACTTAACTCAACTTATTGAAATACTGTCCTCTGAGGATCGAACTGGAAGCAACCCCAACCCTTATCTCTCCTCTATCTTTCCCCAACCCTCTTTCCTACTACCCCCCTTATCCCCCAACCCATCCACACACACACACATTATATCCCCCTTTTCCAACCCTTTCCTACTCTCCTACTTTCTTCTAACTGTATTGTTCCCCCGCTTTTATTGTAATTTGAAAATAGTAGATAATAAAAATGATTAATAAAAAAAAAAGCATGCAACGCAAGTAAATCAATAAATACCGCCTCGGCGGAAAGGAAAAAGGGTGCCTCATGCAGATATGCAGACATGCCAGCAACACAATTGGAGATGTCTATGTACAACAGGCTCCTCAGCATGGAAAAATGGAACAAGAGCACCTCCCTCATGGCTGGAGTTAAGCATCACCTCCAGATGCCGGAGATGGAAAAAGGGGAAGGCCTTTATCTTGATCTGTGTTGCATGTCGTTGTTCACTGTGTTTAAAAGGCCTTGAATGTTTGCCTCATATGTGTATATAGTAATCCGCTCTGAATCCCTCCAAGGAGATAAAGCGGGGTATTAATAAAGTGTATTATTATTGTATTATTCTAATTCCAAGTCAACATTAAAATAAAGGCTTTTAAGAAACAAAATAGAGGAGTCTGACATTACACATTACACATCAGGAATTAATGTTGTGGGCTTTAAGAGAGTTTTGAGTTGCAATTCTAGATAGAATGTTCCTACAAACAAAAGGGGAGTCTGCCATAGTTCATCGGAATTTTTAATGGGCAACAAAACAGAGGGCTCTCTATACTTGCCGTTGGCCAACACACATTTTGGTGTCTCAGATGTTACCCCTGTTTCTGGGTATATTTGACCTGCTGATTCCAAAAAATGGCACCAGTTTCCCCCAGAACATAGGCCATATACCAGACTTCTTGGACTAGCCCAGAGAAAATCGTGATAACCAGACCTAAGAAATTATGTGGTCTAGTCAATGCAATTTTCTGAACCACCACCCTAAATAACCTCAGGAGCCCCCAGTGGCGCAGTGGGTTAAACCCCTGTTCCGGCAGGACTGAAGACCGACAGGTCTCAGGTTCAAATCCGGGGAGAGGTGGATGAGCTCCCTCTATCAGCTCCAGCTCCTCATGCGGGGACATGAGAGAAGCCTCCCACAAGGATGATAAAAACATCAAATTATCCAAGAGTCCCCTGGGCAATGTTCTTGCAAACGGCCAATTCTCTAACACCAGAAGCGACTTGCAGTTTCTCAAGTCGCTCCTGACACGACAAAAAAACAAACAAACCAAGAAAAGGCAAAAAAAACCCAAAAAAAACCCCAAGACACCAATATTTTGTTGAGTTGTGTAATCTGCTACTAAGATTCCTGAGGCATGAAAAACAAGGAAGAGTTAAAAGCATGAATTTTAAACTCGTGTCCTGTGTTTTATCCTCTGTCCTATGTATTTTATGAAAATATGTTTTAATATGTATCTTTTATAGAACTACATTTTAATATGTGTGCATGTGTGAATTTTTGCAATGCTTGTATGTTTTGACTGTGCTGTGATCCGCTTGAGCCATGAGGACAGGTGAGTAAGAAATAAAATTATTATTATTATTATTATTATTATTATTATTAGGTAAAGGTTGTCCCCTGACATTAAGTCCAGTCATGTCTGACTCTGGGGTGTGGTGCTCATCTCCATTTCTAAGCCAAAAAGCCGGCATTGTCCATAGACACCTCCAAGGTCATGTGGCCGGCATGACTGCATGGAGCGCCGTTATTATTATTATTATTATTATTATTATTATTATTATTATTAAAATGCTACTACTAAGACTCCTGGAGTGAAAAAAGGGAGGCTACATTACTGAAGTACTAATGGTAAGATTCTGGGATTAAAGGAAGGAGTGGGAAAACAGGAGGCTACATTAAGTGTGGACTCGCATACGTACATGTCTCCTAGTTATAAATAAAGCACCAACACTTTTAAGACTCACCGTTTTTGAAAATAGTTCTCTATTGTTTCTGCTACATTCATATTTTTCATTTGGTTTTCAAATCTCCCTAAAAGTAAAAGGCATGAGTCATATTTTGCACAAAAGCAAATGTTTCAGTAATAAACCTATTCTAAGTTGTTGAATTGAGGCTTTTGTCCCATCACTATGAAGAGATAGGAAGGAAAGTGACATTTGGTCTTTAAAAAAGCCAACTGATTGTCAGGTGCAAATCTTGGCACTTTATGTTCTAACTAAGCTAAGGGAGAAGAGGTACAGAAAAAGAAAAAACGATATCATCACCACTGAGAAGTAGAAAGCAGCCACCACAGGAGGAGGTGGTTTCTTTCTCTCAACAACCCTTTGTGGTAAGTAAGCACTGAAGCATTCCTTTGACTGGTGGAGAGAGGAAACCATACAGCTTGGGACATACGCAAACTTCCTAAGAAATCCCTGGGTGGAACTGACAATATGAACTTGAAGCATTCTGAGAAACTTCTATCATATTTTGAAATGAACCCAAGCCCTTAATCCCTTTGCTTTGACATAAGAGCTGAATTCTGAGTTAAGAGCTAGCACCAGAGGGAAGGCTAGTGCAAGAGTACAGGGCTTCAAGGAAGCAGCTTCCGTGCCTCGCCCTTATGCGCCTCACGCTATTTTCTGCTTTGGGAGAGTTTGAGGATTTTGAGTTAAGAGCCATCACTTGTCCAACAGGCGGCGGCCAGATTATTAACTGGGGCGAATTACAGAGAGCGGACAACTCTCCTGTTTAAGGAGCTCCACTGGCTGCCATTTATCTTCCGGGCCCAATTCAAGGTGCAGGTTTTGACCTACAAAGCCCTGAATGGTTTGGGGCCCGCCTACCTGTGCAACTGCATTTCTGTCTATGAACCCACGCGACCTCTTCAATCTTCCTGAAAGGCCCTTCTCTCGCTCCCGCCTGCATCGCAAGTGCGACTTGTGGGGACGAGAGAGAGGGCCTTCTCTGTGGTGGCCCCCTGGTTCTGGAATTCACTCCTCAGAGATATTAGGCAAGCCCCCACGCTGGCAAGCTTCAGGAGGAACCTGAAAACCTGGTTATTCCAATGTGCCTTCAATGATTGAATGTAAGATACTCCCTGACCAAATTTCGCATAAATGTCCTCAGAAGCACTTTATTTTATGGTTCGTGCAATTAATTCCTTCCTCAATCCAGATCTCCCTCCTCTATAATTTCCATTGCCCAATCTCCCAGTGTTTAATTTTTTTTAAAAAAATTATCCTTAAATTTGGCCTTGCCCCATGTAATCCTGTGTGTTTGATGTCCGATTTTATACCACTGTGTCGCTTATTATATTGGTTTTGCATTTTATGTTTTTTTTTWTTTTTTTTAGTTCTGTTATGCTTTGGTGTTATATTGTGTTATGCTTTTGTGTAATATTGTGTTTTCTGTACTGATGGGCATGGCCTCATGTAAGCCACCCTGAGTCCCCCTGGGGGAGTTGGAGTGGGATATAAATAAAGTATTATTATTATTATTATTATTATTATTATTATTATCACTTTGCTTTGAAATAAGATCAGCATTTTGAGTTAAGAGTTAGGAGCACTAGCACTAGCACAAGAGTACAGGGCTTTAGGACTTCAATGGAGCAGCCTCCATGCTTCTTGCCTCCATGCTTCATGCTCTTGTCTATTTTGGGAGATTGCTATCCACTTTGCTCATGTCCACTTTGAGGAATTTTGGGTTAGTTGATTTTGTGTGTTTTTTATGCCTGGCATGTTTGTCTTAATGAAGAATGAGGGAGAGCAAGATAGGGAGGGAGGCTGGAATGAGTACAGTATGAAGAAAGTGATGCTTCTGCCTCTTTGCTTGGTGCTTCCTTGCCACTACTTGGTGCTTCTACCATTTTAAAGTCGATCCCTTTTCTTTATTGTTGCATGTGAATATGCATTTATACATTATTTGTAACAAAAATGGATTCGGAACAGATTAATAACATTTCAATACATTTTTTGAGATACGAGTGTTTAGAGTTAAGAGCTTGGTCACGGAACGAATTAAACCCAAGGTATCACTGTACTAATAACTAATCATTTTGAATCAAAGGAAAGGGGGAAACACTGCTGCTGCTGCTACTACTACTACTACTACTACTACTACTACTACTATTATTATTATTATCCTCAGCCTGAACACTTGGCTCAGCAGGTTACTATTTCACCACATAAATAATATCCCTTTTAATGTGCCCATCTTCAGTTGTCATACATTCATATGTGGAGAGAGGCCTATTCAAGGGAGAACATCACCCTTAGAAATGGATGATGTGGCCTTCACTACTACAGCTACTTGGGAGAATACACACATATATCCATGTAACTCTCCCAGAGGATCATTATAACACACAGGCTTGTCTTCTGCTCTTATGAACTGCCCATGTAAACAAAAGAAATTTAGATAATCAGAAGGACCTGGGAGATAAAATGGAAGGGTCTCATTTCCAGAATAAAGGGGAAATATAGATACAAGGTGTTAAATAAGACTATCCTCATGATTGAACAATTGTAATAAGTATATCAAGAGTAGTAAACTGATCCTGGGTGTGGAGGGGGGGGGGGATGGGGATGATGGTGGGATTGGGGAAAAATATTTTGGCAGTTGAATTTTGAAGATTGTATGTTTCTATGTATTTGTGTGTGTATATATATATATAATATATATATATATAATTATCTCTTTATATCTCTCTCTATATAATATAATAATATAATAATCTATTTTAATTGTGTGTGTGTGTGTGTGTGCGTATATATACATATACATATACATAAGCGCTGTCCCCTGCCACGCGTTGCTGTGGCCCAGTCTGTTGATCTGGAAAATAAAGTAATGAGAAAGTTTTGGTTTCTAATATATGTAAATTCTTTATGCTTCTGGGTAAACAGTATTTCTTGCTGTTTCTTTGTCAATGTTGATGTGGAGAGTGTCTGGTTTGCCCACCCTGGAACAGGCAACATATCATTGTCTTTCTTTAAGGCTCCCTTTCAAATCTATAATACTATATCTCTCTGTGTGTGAATCATATCTATCTATCTATCTATCTATCTATCTATCTATCTATCTATCTATCTTTATGGCTGGATGGCTCTTTGTCAGGAGGACTTTGATTACGTTTTCTTGCCTGATGAAAGGAGTTGGATTGAATGGCCTTAAGTATTTTCTGATGGTCATGGGGGTTCTGTGTGGGAAGTTTGCCCCAATTCTGTCGTTTGTGGGGTTCAGAACGCTCTTTGATTGTAGGTGAACTGTGAATCCCAGTGACTACAACTCCCAAATGTCAAGGTCTATTTTCCCCAAGCTCCACCTGTGTTCATATTTGGGCGTATTGGGTGCTTATGCCAGGTTTGGTCCAGATCCATCATTGTTTGAGTCCACAGTGCTCTCTGGATGTAGGTGAACTACAACTCCCAAACTCAAGGTCAATGCCCACCAAACCCTTCCAGTATTTTCTGTTGGTCATGGGAGTTCTGTGTGCCAAGTTTGGTTCACTTCCATCGTTGATGGAGTTCAGAATGCTCTTTGATTGTAGGTGAACTATAAATCCCACCAACTACAACTCCCAAATGACAAAATCATAATTTTTTGAGTGATGGTCACTCCTTGTGTTGTGAGACGTTTTGTTGCCAAATTTGGTGTGATTTCGTTCATTGGTTCTTTTGTTTTTAAGGTCCTCATTATGCACAGAGCATTTATATATATATAGATTACGATATAATAGATAGATAGATAGATAGATAGATAGATAGATATATACACACACAATTAAAATAGATAATTATATTATTGCACTTCTTAAAATATGATAAAACTTGATTTCTGCACTGCAATTATTCCTTTCATCACAGAAATTTACCTGTATTTTCAAAATCTTTGGTGTTCTCTTGTTGATCTGTAAATATTTCACAATTCCTTTCTTCTAGATAGCAATCTTTCAACTGAGACTTAGCAGTCTCTTGGTCGACTGCATTTAAACTTTGACTGTTAGAAAATAAAATCTGCTCTGGAGCTGTAAAAATCCCTTTGAGATCCCTTTCCGCAGACTGTCTTTGAACAGAACATGCCGTCTGCTGCATCTCGTCTCTATAAGGACTATGCAAATTGGGTATTTGATGTACATCACCTGAATCTGTAAACAGCTGATCAATGATGTTCTTTTTAGCAAAAGAATGGCAGGACTGTGAAGAAGGGAGAGTCAAAAACGGTTGATTCTTCTCTTCAAATAATGCTGTGATAGGATGGGAAGTTTCTCCATGGGTATTCTTCATAGGGTCAGTCACAATGCCAACAAATGGGTCTTCTCTGCGGTTGCTTTCGAAGGTTGCATCGGCCGTGAACTTGGGAGACTTGCCAAACATGCTACCACATTCTGGACTTGGGGCAGAAAAAGTTAAATTAAACATAACAGGCAATATATAAACTATTGATATTATATTACTAAGATCAGTATGCTTTAAACTTTTCTTAACAGTTTTCTTTCCTGCATTCAATACCTATGTCACTGCCCCATTCAATCTCTCAAGAACATGGGAATCAAACTATCCAATGTTAAGGATTTAGAATACTCTGATAATGTCATATTTTCGATTTCTGTTGTTAAGGGAAAAATGCGCCCTGCTTTTTTATGTTTTAAACTAACATGGAATGTGTTGTTTTATTCAGACAGCTGTGACTAACCAGTCCAGCCACTGTATGTCACTGCTGCTCCACTGCAGCGAACAGGGGAGGAGGGAAATAGAGCATTGCTATGTGAAAAGCTACTTCAAGATATCCAGTGGACCACCAAATAAACTACAAGAGAATCCTGAAACCATGTTCAGCACTAAAAGGGCTCAGAAAGATGATAAATATTTTAAAATATATTTTCAGTGCATTCTCAAGAGGAAGAAGAGTGTGTTTGAAGATAAACACACAATTTATGACATGGTCATATAGCTCGAAAAACCTACAACAACCCAAATTAAAAAACCAACAACCCACCTTATAAAACCTACAACAACTCAACTTAAGACACAATTTTATTTGTATTAAATTTAAGTTAATCAAACCTAACCACAGGGTGATATGAATAACACAGAACAATAACAAAAATGCCCCCCCCCCCCCCCCCCGGGCCCTTCCACACAGCCATATAACCCAGAATATCAAGGCAGAAAATCCCACAATATCTGCTTTAAACTGGGTTATTTGAGTCCACACTGCCATATATCCTACAACAACCTACAATAACCCAACTTAAAAAATCAACAACCCAGCTTATAAAACCTACAACAACCCAACTTAAGACACAATTTTATATGTATTAAGTTTAAGTTAATCAAACCTAACCACAGAGTCATATGAATAACACGGAACAATAACAAAAATGTTTTTTTAGGGCCCTTCCACACAGCCATATAACCCAGAATATCAAGGCAGAAAATCCCGCAATATCTGCTTTGAACTGGCTTATCTGAATCCACACTGCCATATATCCTACAACAACATACAACAACCCAACTTAAAAAAAACCAAAAACCCAGCTAATAAAACCTACAACAACCCAACTTAAGACACAATTTTATTTGTATTAAATTTAAGTTAATAAAACCTAACCACTAGCCAGAAAAAAATTTCGGGAAGGGTTGAAATTTTCGGGAGGGGGGGGGTTGAAAATTTCGCGGAGGGGGAGGGGTTTGAAACCTGCCTCCTAGCTCAAGCTGAAGCAAAGAGCACAGCAGGGGGCAGAGCAGCCTTCCATAGCCTGCAGCTCCGCCCCTGTCAACCACCTCCACCAAGTCTGGCCTCCTTAATGAGAACATTCAACACACACACACCCAACTTGGTTGGTTCACTACATTGGCTATTGCTGCAAGTAATAACAGTGTGAATAAATTGTCAATATTTGCCTGAGATAGTGCTTGCAGTTCTGGAGGGACTCTTAATTTTTTGCATCTCATAGACTTAGCATGGGGATTTGGTTAACCAGTTAAAATTCATGAGTAAACCAGGTTTTTTAAAAAAATCTGAAACATTTCGGGGGGGGGGGTTGAACCCCTAAAGCCCCCCCTCGCTACAGGCCTGCCACTGGGTCATATGAATAACATAGAACAATAACATAAATGTTTTTCCTCCCTTCGGGCCCTTCCACACAGCCATATAACCCAGAATATCAAGGCAGAAAATCCCACAATATCTGCTTTGAACTTGATTATCTGAGTCCACACTGCCATATATCCCAGTTCAAAGCAGAAAATGTGGGATTTAATTCAGTTGTGTGGAAGAGGCTGTAGTGTCTTGGTTTTTACGCCTCTTCCTGGGGATTTGAGACACTGATTCAGGAAATTGCATCAGATAGACAGCTCTAGGTTCTTAGATACAGCTATCATGATTTTGATGGTATTTTTGCTTCTTGTATTTTATTTTGCTGTACTGTACTTTTGGGCTTGGCCTCATGTTAGCTGCCCCGAGTCCTCTTTGGATGGTAGCGGGGTATAAATAAAGATGATGATGATGATGATGATGATGATTCCTGTTTAGTTCTTGTGAGTCCAGATAACTTACTTGTACATGTTCACCATGTTTGCAGATGGATCTAAGTATGTAAATAGTGTAATCTAACAATCCATGTTAGGCATGAAATGCTATTCCAGAAAAGAAAGCAGACAGACAGGTATGATCGCAGTCTGCCCCATATTACATAGTCAAGGACACCCACATAGGGTTTAACTGAAAATGTGTTGTATATTGCAAAAACAAATCTTGACTTGGACATTTCCAGCCCCTTGATAAAATAACTGTTTTATGTACATCCAAAAATGTATTAACAGTTCAAGACCAGTTTATCTTTAAGGCTACTAGATTAAACACAATATAATAAACCATTGTGGAAGCCAACTTTGAATTGCAAGTGCAGAAGCTATTCCCTACCTGTTCAGCTGCTGGAAATACAGGCCAGCATGTCCCTCTACATTTGGCGTGTTGAAATTGTTTTGCCTGTATGGTGGTTTAGAAAGCCAAGGATCTTCACACTTAGTGTTTGCCAGCTGAGATGCTTGTAAGCTCTGTCAACACATGTCAGAAACACTTGTCAAGAATTTTTTTAAAATGTCCAGTGTCTTAAACACCGGGTAGTGCCAGTGATATTAATTGTTTTTTCATAATGCAGGGAACAGCTGGGAATGTGACTCTCACAGCATTTTATCAGATGTTTGCATTACATTCTTTTCATCAATAGGCAGTGCACTTTCCCAACAATTTTAATTTTGTTATTATTTTATTTATGACATTTATATGCCGCCCTTCTCACCCCGAAGGGGACTCAGAGCGGCTTACAAGGTATATACAAGGGATATTTTTTAAGTAAGGTCCGTTTTGTTGTAGACACTAGTAGTTCGCGCGCATACCGCAACGAGCACGTGCGTCGTGTACTGGCATGCCTCAGGAACAACTGTGCTCAGTTTCCGCTCTGTAGCTAACCTGTACGGTTCTGTTCTGTGCTTTAAAAATGTTTAAAACTATCAACTCACCCGCTGCATGTGAGGTTCGCTCAGTGATATGGTTTTTGTCAGCAAGGAACCTGCCTGCTGCAGAAATTCATCGACAGATTTGTGAAGTGTACGGTGATACTGTTATGAGTGAAAGCAAAGTGCGTAAGTGGGTACGACAATTCAAAGATGGCCGTGACAACGTCCATGATGAGGACCGCTCCGGTCACCCTTCTTTGATTACAGACGATTTGGTGGCTTCAGTTGAAGTGAGGATTTATGAAGAGGGTATTTTAAAATTGGTTCAGAAGTATGATAAGTGTTTGAACAAACTTGGCAACTATGTTGAAAAATAGAGTGAAGTATGTACTTTCTGAAAATAAATTTACTTTTTTGAAATAAACTTTCGTTGTGTACTTATGTTCCAACGGACCTTACTTAAAAAATACCCCTCGTATACATACAATACACTATACTATTAGCATAGTAGAATATCAGAACTGTGTTTTGGGGTTTTAGATCACAGTACTCTTCTATATAGTTGCTTTTTTAATATGTTGTAGAGACTCTATTTTTCCTGGTGGTTTTGTTATGTGCTGAATATAGTTACTATTTATGGTTTTCATTTCATTTTTTCACCCAGAAAACATTTTCTCCTGGGTGGTATTAAAGCACAATAAAAAAATAAAAACTTTTATCCTTTGGAGCCTTTGAGGAGTATACTGGTGTATTGCTTTGCTCCATGGCATGTTCATTTATGGATGCTGTTTTCAAATCATGCTCTGATGTTTTATAATATTTATAATCTTACATATCACGTTTAAGGCTATTTTGGGAAAGATAATTGATTACTATAGTTCAGTAGTTATCACTTGCCTTTCTCCACAGAGTGCTCAAAATTTGGGCCATGGGGTCTTACTAAATAGCAACTGCGTAACGTATGTAAGTGAACATGACACAAACCTTTATTGTACCAGCTCACATGGGAATCGCTCTAAAAGCTATTAAGTGGATGCAGTTTTTAGTGTAATGAAAAGAGGCCGGTAAGAGTAGTGTTTATAAAGCTTACTTGTGCCTTAATGTTTTCCTTCTCTAACAGGTATTTCCGTCTGTTTTCTAATACTTCTTGTTGCACCCTATTAACAAAAGAGAGACAGAAAAAGGAAGAAAATAGACTGGAATTTTTTCATCATTATTTGTTTTTTGAATATTTGCTCATCATTCCATTGTGAAAGGGTCGTCTGGTATTCCAAAGATACTGTAAAATTGTATGGTGCAAAGCTATGCATGGATAAGGAAATAAATGCTGTGCATGTCTACTCAGAAGTCTGTCAATTACGCTGTAGTTTTGGTCAACCAAGAATGACCAGAGTAGGAAAGGACAATGACGATGCTAAATGGCTTACGGACTTGGATTTGGTGAACACCGACCACAAGATGTTTTTATTGTTGCTAGTATATTGTCTGATGGTTTTAATTAGTTATAATTGTGATATTATGTGGTAAATTTGTGTATTGTATATGGTATTGTATGTTGTAATTGTTAGGCATCGAATTGTGCCTTTTGTAAGCCGCCCTGAGTTCCCCCTAGGGGGTTGAGAAGGGCGGGGTAGAAGCACCCCAAATAAATAAATAAATAAATAAATAAATAGTGTGCCCATGGATAGTGTCAGATTTGCATGGGAGCAGTCTGGTCACTTTGGGGCTTCTTTCTCAAGGGAAGAGGAAGAAGTGTGCTTTTGGAGTCTTAGATTTTGTGCAGGAAGTCGGGTTCTGCTGTATGGAAAACAGAGATTTGGTCCTTGGCATTGTGCTTAGGGAAGAAGTTTTGGCATTTTAAGGGTATGGAAGTTTTGGAACTATACATTGGCAGGCTGCAGGGAAGCACGATCTGGCCTAACAGGTGCTTCTCCAAGGAGGGAGAAAATGATATGGTAATATTTGAATGCCTGAGGATGAATGCATGTACATGTGGTATGAATGCTGAGTGAAAATGTAATTCCCCTTTGTCTGTTTGTTAGCCCAATGTAACTGTAAGTTGTGGTACATCCAATATAGTTACATAGAATCTGTATGTCTGTATGTCTAAATGTTTTTCTGTAATCTGATATACCCTCTCAAACTAGAAATTGCAATAAAAGAACCTGTGCTTTAAAGTTATTGAAAAGTCATTCATGACAGATCTGGGGGAAAAGCTTGGCACACATAACCAATATGAACAGCTTTAAAAACTGGTGGGGTTTGGAGGGATTTGACCTTGCATGCTGGGAGTTGGCATCACCCATAATCAAAGAGCATTGTCAACCCCACAGACAATGGATCTGGACCAAACTAGGCATACATACTCAACTTGACCAACTTTGAATACTGACAGGGTTTGGGGGGAATTGACCTTGCATTCTGGGAGTTGGCATCACCCATAATCAAAGAGCATTGTCAACCCCATAGACAATGGATCTGGACCAAACTAGGCACACATACCCAACTTGACCAAATTTGAATACTGACAGGGTTTGGGGGGAATTGACCCATGATGATGGGAGTTGTAATTCTTCCACATCCTTATGCATTTTCTAATGGGAGCATTAACAAAAACAACCCGGACATTTCTGAGTACCTAAGTTATATATAAAAAATAAAATATTGCAATTTACAAAGTTTCACTGGAATGAAAAATGCAGCGATCACTGCACATATACCTGAGCTGGATATCATCTGACAAAGATTTAGATTGTCTGCATTCTGGTGATTTGGGCAATTCTACGTTATGTTTTCTCAATGGATATTTTATTCCTCTGTTAATTTCCACATGAACTGGCTTTCGGATATCGTCTGTAATAAAAAGACAGCCATTTCAGTGAACTGGATAGGGAGGGACATATAATGTAGTGGACAGCCAAAACATTTTTAACTAGTGCAACATTCTCCATCCTACACAAACATAACTGTCAAGAGATAAGAGAACCTTAAAAAGGAAGAGGTAGAAGAAATAATTACTGGTCAATTGTCACAATAGAGGGATGTCACCAACAAGACCTCCTGATCTGTAGACACTAGTGCTTTTAAACTTTTTCATAAATGGCCTAGAGACAGATGGACCTTTCTGTGGACACTTGTTTCTCTCTAGTATCAGAGGCAGTATGTCTTTGCAAGTGGGTTGTTGGAGAGCATTAAGTGGGAACATGCTGTCACACTTGTGCTATTTATGGACCTCCCATGGGCAACTTGTTGGCTGCTGTATGAATAAAATGCTGAACTAGATGACCCATCAGTCTGATCCAACATGGCTGTCATCTAGTGTGGAATTACAGATTTTTCTGCAGAATTTTTATTTCTAGAAGGCAGACTTTCAATTCATATCAAAATATTAATTATTTTCAGATTGATTAATATTCAAACTGCAGAAGCATTGTGGAGTTAGCAAGATTTACTGTCCTAATTTTAATGGTAAGATTTATCAATTAAAATAGCTGCGAAACTCACCAGTATTATCCTTCCTAGTAGAGATCTGGTTAACAACATACAAGTTGAGAAGATCTAGACTGACAGCTGACTTTTTAAGGGGAGATACTCCTAAAAGTTTCATCTTTGATTTCAGTTTTTCCTTTTCAAAAAATTCCTATTATAGTGACAGAACAGGGGGAAATTCAAATATTAGACAGAAAAACGTTACAGTTATATATCATCCCATACTAATACTCAAAATATTTACAGTTACAATTTAACATCTTTAGAGAAAAGGACATTTATCCAAATAATATAAAATATCTAATCTCAAAACAACTAGATGTCATTCAAACAAACAAAAAATTGGCAATTCTGGATGATTTTTTGGCCAGAAGAAAATTAAAATTAATTAAATGTGACAGAAACCCACATTTCTAGTAGTAGTCAGACCCTGAGGCACAGTCTCTTTGCCTTCCCATCAGAGCTACAAACACTTTGTCTGAATAGCTGTATCTCTTTATTAGCAAAATGGCAGATATCAGTCCTTGTATTCAGGTGTGCATATTAAAGTTACCTCAGAGTTTGGTGGCAAAGCCTCTACAGCAGGGGTCTCCAAACTATGGCCTGCGGGCCGGATCCGGCCCTCCGAGGGCATCTATCCGGCCCACGGGCTGTGGAGAAGAGTGAGAGGTGGGCGAAGGGGGAGGGAGGCGGCGGGCGAAGGGGGAAGTGGCGGGAAAAGCGGCTTGGGTCCGCTTTGCCCTCTGCCTCCGTGGGCCCAGGCTCTCCTGCCTTCGGGATGCGGCCTTGCTGCATCCCGGAGGCAGGAGAAGGGGGGGAGGCGGTGGGCAAAGCGGCTTAGGCCCGCTTTGCCCTCTGCCTCCGTGGGCCCAGGCTCTCCTACCTTCGGGATGCGGCCTTGCTGCATCCCAGGGGCAGGAGAAGGGGGAGAGGCAGTGGGCAAAGTGGCTTGGGACCACTTTGCCCTCCGCCTCCGTGGGCCCAGGCTCTCCTGCCTTCGGGATGCAGCCTCGCCGCATCCCGGAGGCAGGAGAAGGGGGGGGAGGCGGCAGGCAAAGTGGCTTGGGCCCGCTTTGCCCTCTGCCTCCATGGGCCCAGGCTCTCCTGCCTTCGGGATGTGGCCTCGCATCCCGGAGGCAGGAGAGGGGGGGGGCCTTAAATCCAGTCATGTCCGACTCTGGGACTCTGCTGCTCATCTCCATTTCTAAGCCAAAGAGCCGGTTGTCCATAGACACCTCCAAGGTCATGTGGCTGGCATGACTGCATGGAGCGCCGTTACCTTCCTGCCGGAGCGGTACCTATTGATCTACTCACATTTGCATGTTTTCAAACTGCTAGGTTTATATTTATTCTAAACTGCTAAGTTTATATTTGTTAAAATAGTTCTTCATTTTAATTATTGTATTATTTAAAGTGTTTTTTGCACTACAAATAAGATATGTGAGGTGTGGATAGGAATTCATTCATGCGTTTTTTTCAAATTATAATCCGGCCCTCCAACAGTTTGAGGGACTGTGACCCGGCCCTCTGTTCAAAAAGTTTGGGGAACCCTGCTCTACAGCCTCAAAACAAGGAATTGAATTTAAATAATAATCTTTTTACAATTGGTGATACAGCATCAGGGACTATTAATAATAATATATGACAAACAGCATTGAATTGTTGCCAGGTATAAGCCGTCCTGAGTCCCCCTTCGGGGGTTGAGAAGGATGGGGTAGAAATGCTAGAAATAAATAAATAAACAATTTGAATGTGATTCATTTTTTACTCCTTAGATATTCCTTAGTAATAATACATATTTACAAGAATAAAGACTAGAAATATTTTTAATGACATTGAAATTGTGTTTCACATGTTTCTAGCTTTAAAAGGGCTAGTGATATCCAAAGCAATTTCCATTGTACCCTATTCATTTTGCATTTTTAAATCCCAACGGTAGCTTTGCTGATGGTGTTCTAGATTGTTTTTCTTATGTCACGTCTATTTTGATAGCTGTGATTCAGCTGATCTATACAAAACCATCCTACCTTTGTCAAAATACAAATCGAAGACTAAACATTTAAGAAGTATTTCCCAATAGATTAGTTCATTCCTGCTTTGCTTCTCATTAGTTATTTCTAAACAAGACACTAGATTGAAGCTGAATATGAAACACAATTCACTTGAAACCTCAGTAGGTATGAAAAGACTTTACATGTATTTCATAGGATTTTTATTACATTATAGCCCTTCTTCACATGTATGACCTCTGATTTACCATAATAATTCCTTACCTTTTGCTTTCTTTTCTCCTTGTTAAGTATGATTCTTTTACTTGAAATTGAAAGATTTAAAAGAAAGATTAGTTTGTTTTTACAATTCTAATACCGTTTATACTCGAGTATAAGCCGACCCGAATATAAGCCGAGGTGCCTAACTTTACCTCAAAAAACTGGGAAATCGTATTAACTTGAGTATAAGCCGAGGGTGGGAAATGCAGCAGCTATGGGCCAATTTCAAAATAAAAAATAGATACCAATTAAATTAAATTAATTGAGGCATCAGGAGGTGAAATGTTTTTGAATTTTTACATAACACTGTAATTTATGTCGAGCTCTGATTAAACCATTATTCTAACCTTCTTCAATGTAAATGTGCTTGTGTATCAGTTCAGCCCCCTCCTTCCTGACCTTCGGGAAACTACTTAAAATGTGTCTTTTAAAACAAGCATTTGGGCTGTGAGATGAAGCAGTCAAGACAATTTTGAGATTGGTGCAATGTCTTATAATAATAATAATAATAATAATAATAATAATAATAATAATAATAAAGATAATAAAATAATAAATGTAATAAAAATAATAATAGAGTAAAATAATGGAAATGTAAGAATAACAGTAATAATAGAGTAAAATAACAAATGTAATAACAACAATAATAGTAATAATAATAGAGTAAAATAATACATGTAATAAAATAATAATGGAGTAATATAATGAAATAATAATAATAGAGTAAAATAATACATGTAATAATAATAGAGTACAATAAAAATGTAATAAAACGATAATAAATAGAGAAAAATAAATGTAGTAATAATAATAATAATAATAAATAGAGTAAAATAATAAATTTAATAATGATAATAATAGAGTAAAATAATGTAAATGTAATAATAATAACACATAGAGTAAAAGATTAAATAATGAATAATACTAATAACAGAGTAAAATAATAAATAACCTTGACTTGAATATAAGTCAAGGGGGGCTTTTTCAGCCTAAAAAAGGGGCTGAAAAACTAGGCTTATACTCGAGTATATACAGTATATTTATAGAAATAGTGTTATAATTCAATGCTGAATTGTGTGTTCAATATCTATATTTTGCTTGCTAAACTCTTCTGCAATTTATCAAGTCATTAGCTAACCTGCAGAGATCAATGGAATGCATACTCTTAAATTCAATTAATCATTTCAATCAGAGTGGACATCATGAATGAATGGCATTTATGTAAGTGTTAATTTACCATTTAGTAATTCCTTCACAATGGCTGGGCCTAGAATTCAGATTGAGACTATAAACTTTAAAATATCTTATTTTAAATAGTATATTAATTTATATCAGTACTTTTTGTCATGCCCCATATCTGACGACCCCAAGACGGTGTTCAAAAAAAATCAATTGAGAACATTTTAAAAACATTAACACTAATATAAAGACTAAAGTAATATTTTAAAAAGTTATGAGCACATCTGTACTGTAGAATGAATGCAGTTTAACACCACTTTAAATGCCTTGGTCAATGCTATGGGATCCTAGTAGTTGTAGTTTTACATGATCTTTATCTTTCTCTGCCAAAGAATACTGGTGCCTCACCAAACTACATGCCACAGGATTCCATAGCACTGAATCATGGCAGTTAAAGCTCGTCGGACTGCATTAATTCTACAGTGTAGGTGCAGCCTATGACGGTTAAAATTTCAATTAACATTGAAGTTTTTGAATAACACTATGCAACAAAAAAAATTCTGTTCTTGTTTTGAAAGTGTTATTTCCTGATTAATTGTGCAGTACTTACTTTGAAAATAGTTGTTATACTCCAGAAATTTCATTTTTGTGACTACCACAAACTATGTTGAATTGGTTGAGACTTGAAGATATATTCATTGAAAAATTATAGCAAAATATGCTGCCGGATGTCCCATGATAATAAAGTTTTTGCAGTTTAATAAACTTTTCTCGTGTTTTGATGATAGAACCAACTAGGAAATGCCATTGATAACCCAAGAACAAAACTCGTGTTACTTAGTATAACCAGAAATATAATTATTTAGTTAGGAGGAAATAAAGTACTGTAGTTACTCGAATCTAATGCTCACCTTTTTTTTTGACTAAATTGCCTTCCCAAAATTAGGGTGCACATCAGATTCATGTAATATTATAAATACTTTTTTGGGTTTCAGGATTTTGAAAATTGAGGTATGCATTAGATTAGATGGTGCATTAGACTCATGGAAATAAATATGGGTATATTTTATTCCAGTTATATGTTCCCGATCATGTATCCTGATCACCAAACTTTGGGCAAAATGAACAAGGCATCACTTTGTGCATGGTAACAACAGTGACTGAGGCCCCTACAACAGGGCTGTATAAAATCCACATTGAACTGGAACATATGGCAGTGTGGACTCAGATAACCCAGTTCAAAGCAGATATTGTGGATTATCTGCCTTGATATTCTGGCTCATATGGCTATGTGGAAGGGCCCCCAGGCTCCTTTTACACTGTTCTTATATCCTAGGATCTGATCCCAGGTTAACTGCTATGAACTGGATTATATTTATTTATTTATTATTTACTTCATTTATATACCGCTTTTCTCAGCCCTCAGGCGACTCAAAGCGGTTAACAACAGCAAAATTCAATGCAAAAACATCACAAAACGAATATGGGACAGTTAAAACAGTAGCATCATCAACAATTAAACATCAATATAACAATCATTAGCATCTCATCAGTAAAATCAGAATCCAATCTCATCATCCATTATTCCGTATTCCTATAATCAATTACACTGCTTAATCGAATGCTTGTTCGAACACGTCTTCACTTTCCTCCGAAACGCCAACAGGGAGGGGGCCGATCTGATATCTACACTGTCATATAGTCTGGGATAAGCAGATAATCTAGGGGCCCTTCCAGACATGCCTCTATCCCAGGATCTGATCGCAGTTTATCTGCTTTAAACTAGATTATATCATCATCATCATCATCACTTATTAATCGCTCTCCATCCGAGATGCTCCAGGCGATTTACACAGCAGAAACCATACAGGATATATGAGTCCACACTGCAAGATAATCTGGGATAAACAGAAACCCTGGGATACAGGGCCTGTCTGGAAGGGCCCCCAGATTATCTGCTTATCCCAGAGTATAAAACAGTGGAGACTAATATAGTTCAGTTCAAAGCAGATAACCTGGGATCAGATCCTGGGATATAAGAACAGTGTAGAAGGGGCCCGAGGTTCCTTCAACACTGCCGTATAAATATATTTGCTTCAAACTGAATTATATAGCAGTGTAGACTCATATATAATCCAGTTCAAAGCATATTATCTTCTTCGATAACCGAAATTATATGGCAGTGTGGATCCAGCCTGAGACCCCATCTACATTACAGTTTAACTACCTTGAACCACATTATACAGCACTGTACTCATATAATCCAGTTCAATGCAGTGAAACTGCATTATTTGGCAGTGTAGACAGGGCCTGAGTCCCTCACAGCAGTCTTTTTTCATCTTTAGTTTCTTTTAAACAGTTCCCCTGAATGGCAAGCAGAAATGCAAAGGAGGACGAATATTTCTGCTCCTTTATCACTATACTGCTGTGTGATGGGGGAAAAAATGCAGACTTGGCTTGTAATCGAGCTGTCACTGCTTCTGAGGCCCTGTGGTTTAAAAGGAGTATAAAATGCAGTAATGGCTAGCTAGCAAGAAAGAACCACAATCTCACATTTAAGGAGATAGAGGTGCCCAGCTGCCTCACACGCTGTCAAATGACTTGCTTTATAATAACGTCCATACTGCTTGCTGAGCCCAGGGAAGCGGCCTTTATGCTATGACCACAGAAAGCCTCGTATTTGAAATTTATGAGGGCTTCTGCTTCACTCACCGGGAGCCTCCAACCCAGTTCATTTTCTTTGACCAAAAAGTACAAGCAAGGCCTGCCTATTGACTTGTAAGGCGGGCCAGTCTGAAGGGAAGTGGCCTCTAAACCAACACTAGCTGAGCAAAACCTCCTTCATGTAAAACAGGCGCAGGCCACTGAAGAGAAACACAACAACAGCAAGGACTCCAAGATGGTGATGGTGAAGAAAGCCTTATTTCGGCCTGTAACTGGTCACTAAGGCCGATGGGAGTTGCTGTGATGATGAAGAAGGCCTCATTTTGGTCTAACTGGTCACTAAGGCCGACGGGAGTTGTTGTGATGGTGAAGAAGGTCTTATTTCAGCCTTTAAGTGGTCACTAAAGCCAACGGGAGTTGCTGTGATGATGAAGGCCTTATTTCGTCCTGTAACTGGTCACTAAGGCTGACAGGAGACGATGAAGGCCTTATTTCCGCCTGTAACTGGTCACTAAGGCCGACGGGAGTCGTTGTGATGGTGGAGAAGGCCTTATTTCAGCCTGTAACTGGTCACTAAGGCCGACGGGAGTTGTTGTGATGGTGGAGAAGGCCTTATTTCATCCTGTAACTGGTCACGAAGGCCTCTCAGAAACCTTCAGTAGTAGCCAGGGATAAGCAGTCTCTAGGCCCTTTCACACCGCACTTTTGTAGTGCTATTATCCAGCTTTTATTGCCATGGCAACACTATGAGGCATTCTGAGGTTTATAGTTTAGTGAGGCCTGAGAGGGCTCTGAGAGAGAATTCGGATTGGCCCTCCCCAAATTGCAAATCTATAGGACATTGCCATGGGATAAACTTCTGTTTGCTGTCTTTTTTTTCTCATTTCCTTCATAATTTTCTCCATTTTCTCTTGCCTTATCCAGAAAGGGGAAAATATTCCAAACTCTGAAATTATCATCTTGTATGGGTTGCCTTATGCTGGGGAAAGTAGAAGGAAAAAGGAAGAGGGGCCGACCAAGGGCAAGATGGATGGATGGCATCCTTGAAGTGACTGGACTGACCTTGAAGGAGCTGGGGGTGGTGACGGCCAACAGGGAGCTCTGGCGTGGGCTGGTCCATGAGGTCAGGAAGAGTCGGAGGCGACTGAACGAATGAACAACAACAACATGGGTGGCCTTGCTTTCTATTTATTTCCTTACTTATTTTATTTGTATCCCGCTTTTCTCTCTGTAAGGACTCAAAGTGGCTAACATGTCACAAAAGGATGAAATAGGAATTTGAAAACAAGTAAAGTAGGTTTCCCCTTGACATTAATTCTAGTTGTGTCCAACCCTGTGGGGGCTGAACCAGGTGGCTCATGTGGTGTCTTCCAACTTTATGATTCTATGAAATTAGGACAAATATTTCCTAAATTATCTTCAGGCTGTATGTATAAAGTATACAGTATGTGAAACATAAATAGATTTAGACTTGGATCCTATCTACACTATCTACACTATCCCATGATGTATAAACTAGCTGTCCTCTGCCCCACATTGCTGTGGCCCAGTCTGTGTATATAATAATAATAATAATAATAATAATAATAATAATAATAATAATAATAATAGAAAAGCCAGAACTGAAAAGTCGACAACAGATTCCAAATGTAGACTCTGCAAGGAAGCAGATGAAACAATAGATCACATCCTCAGCTGCTGCAAGAAGATCGCGCAGACAGACTACAAGCAGAGGCATAACGCCGTTGCTCAGATGACTCATTGGAACTTGTGCCACAAATAGCATCTGCCTGCAACAAAGAACTGGTGGGATCATAAGCCGGAAAAAGTTACAGAGAATGAACATGCCAAATTCCTCTGGGACTTCCGGACAGACAAACAGAGAGAGTTTTGGGGCATAATACTCCTGACCTCACAGTCGTGTTAAAAAACAAAGCATGGATCATCGATGTCGCAATCCCAGGTGACAGCAGGATTGCAGAGAAACAACTGGAAAAGCTGACACGATATGAGGATTTAAAAATCGAACTGCAAAGACTCTGGCACAAGCCAAAAGGTGGTCCCAGTGGTGATCGGCACACTGGGTGCAGTGCCTAAAGACCTTGGCCTGCACTTAAACACAATCGGCACTGACAAAAATTACCATCTGCCAGCTGAGAAGGCCACCTTACTGGGATCTGCATGCATTATTCGGTTATACATCACATAGTCCTAGACACTTGGGAAGTGTCCGACGTGTGATTCAATACAACAGCCAGCAGAGTGTCTGCTGTGGACTCATCTTGTTGTGTTTCAAATAATAATAATAAATAATAATAATAATAATAATCTTTATTTATACTCTGCCACCATCTCCCCAAAGGGGACTCGGGGCGCCTTACATGAGGCCACGCCCCGAGAAACACAATGTAACACAAAAACACAACAGAAAATCAGAAAATAAAATAACATAAAATACAAAAATACAAAATGTAAATATACATTTTTTGTGTTTATATATATTTGTGTATATGTGTATATATGTATGTTTGCATATATATGTGTGTGTGTGTGTGTGTGGGTTTGCGCATGCATTGTAACGAACATTACATTTTTATTTATATAGATACTAGCCACCCCCTGCCATGTGTTGCTGTGGCCCAGTCTGTGTATATGTGTTTTGTGTGTGATATATGTGTGTGTGTTTGTGTATTTATATGTGTATTTGCATATATACAGTATAAGTGGTTTTGCACATGTTGTAATGTATTTTTGTTTTTTGGCTTTTAAAGTCTCTTCTGTTGTGTTTTTCAGTGTTTTTATGAATGATGGTCACTTGTTGGCCTGATAGGTGTATTGTGTCCATATTTGGTGTCAATTCGTCCAGTGGTTTTTGAGTTATGTAATCCCACAAATGAACATTACATTTTTATTTATATAGATATACAAGTAAAGGTATTCTAACATCTTTAAAAAGGTCAAAAATACAAAACACCCGTTTTCACACATTTTGGACAAGAGATATTGAACCCTTTACTTAGCTGTTAAGTAAAGTGTCAGTAATTGGAAAGAAAATAAAAGGGTACTGGAAACATGTAGTACAGTGATGGGTTCCTGGGATTTAGGGGCAATGGTTGTTTAGATGTCCTAATGGGCTCCGCTGGTATGAAGAGGGGTCGAGGAAGTGCATAAATGGGTTTCTCAGTTCCTGCTGGACATGGAACATTTGTGACACAGGAAAACCAACCAAGACTGATCCCTGCTGATAGTGATGGTGCAAATATGGGGTCTTTTTTCGATAATACTCGGATTAAATAATAATTCTGCACAGGTCAACAGTTTTAGTAATCTAGTCACCCTTGGGACTAGAGGTAGCTCCCCCTTCCTCAGGATTGATAATAACTAAAATATTATTCTCTCTTTGACAGAAAATAAAACTGAACTGAATCATTTAATCACAGCAATCCTGAATCTGCCAATTCAAAACTCAATGTATAAGGTGAGAATGTGATGGGGCTCGGTATTGTTGAGGCTTAGCACATACTCCATATATCTATATGGATTAGTTATTTTTACTAGTGGGACTTGTGATCTGTTTCTACTGCAATCCAATGTTAATTCTT
The DNA here is from genome assembly GCF_025583915.1 of Anolis sagrei ordinatus. NCBI lineage: Eukaryota > Metazoa > Chordata > Lepidosauria > Squamata > Anolidae > Anolis > Anolis sagrei. The sequence goes on from NW_026847549.1 coordinate 122,845,181, forward strand.
CAATTTTGAAAATACTGAAGAAAAACAAGAATAAGAGCTTGGGTATAGAGAGTGAAGCATTTGATTTTTGAAAAGGTTGTTTTTCCTCACAGTCGTGCAATCGGTGGCCATGCTGTATCTTTTGTGGTTTAACTCTCAGGTGCCATTCCACAGCAACCCAGTTCTTCTCCAGTTCTCAGTGCCCCTGGGATCTCATTTAAAAATGTGTTTGCAGATGAGGCCAGTGCTTCCTGAAAACTGTGTAAGCAGCTGTCAAAACCCAGATGCCTTAAAGAGCCAGACACAGGAGTATGTCCAAAACAGTAGTTTATTAAATCAAAGTAAACAAGACTCAGAGACACTTGCTTCAGTGCCTCTGGTCAAAACTCAAAGGTTGTAGCAATTTCTAGCTTGTAAAACAAACATAGTCAATAATCTGGATTAAACTGGCAAAAACCCCAGATTAAACAAGAGTTCTTCCAAAACACACCAAAATCACACAGTTCAATGAAAACAAACAAACAAAGAGTCATGAAGAGAAGCCGTCGTCCAAATGCAGTCCAAAGTCGAAGAAATCCCAGTTGAAGGTTCCAAAGTCCACAAAGCAGCGTCATCATCAAAAGCAGTCCGAAGTCAAGGAGAGGGGAAATCCGCATTTATGACAATCCAAGCTGGTCGGTAAACGAAGCAAAGCAGCAACCTGCAGATCCAGGACCCAAGCCCAACAGGAAAGTGACAGCGACAAGACCCAAGGCACGAAACCAACACTTTGCCTGCGTTGATTGAGTACACACATACTGAACCTCCTGTACTTTGGTCCAATCCAATGGTTCCTCTTCATTCCCATCACTCCCAGACCCATCATTTCCAGAAAAAAACCCATGAAATCCTCTTCCTCTGTGGGAACAGTAAGTATGTCCTGGATCTTCTTTCTCTGTCGCTCCTTGTCCGATTCCTGCTCTCGAGTAATCCTCTTAGTCCCTCTATTCCCATCTGTATCTCCTTCCTCCTCCTCACTCATTTCACTCTCGGAGAACCCCTCAAAGGACTCTTCGTCAGTGGGTGATATAAGTATCTCCCGGATCCTCTTCCTTTGCTGTTCCTCGTATAACACCTGAGCGCCTCTTTTCCCTCCTTTACCACTCCTACTACCAGTTGCAGCGTTGCCAACAGACTCTACTACAACAGCAGCAACAACCAAGGTTCTCCTCATCCCCAACTATGGGTGCAACTTTTCCCATAGGCTACAGCGTGAATAGAAATATAAAATAAATAGTAGTCAAATTCTTTTCCTTACTTCCTTTAATGAATGTATAAATGCCTGTCCTCTCCCAAAAACCATGTCTAGTGTTTCAACTCAGACATGCAAATAGGATTTGAAAAGCTTCCCCAGCTGAACTTTTTCTATTGTATAACACATAAAAACAATCTGGGATCCTGCCCACCTGGCATGACATCCATTTCTTTTGCTTTTGAATTTTTTTTAGCCATAATTGCAGTCCAAACAGAGCTAGCCAATGAGAATTAATACTCCAAATTCTGTTATGATGACACTGTAGCAAAACAGTGTTTCAAAACTTTGAATTTCTAAATATTTATCTTGCATCCTGTTGCCATGAATGTGAACTTAGATGTAAATTCCCTGCATTAAGTGCCTCACACTCTCATGTTGGCATGGTTATACATTCAGTCTGTAGTTGTGGCATTCTGTTTATTGTTATTTTTCTGTGCTGATTACCATCACCAAACAAAAATACCCAAGGGACCTTGAGCTGCCACTTCATTATCTATTGCAATTGCATTCGTTCCGTGCATGATGAATTTCTAAATTTTGGTAAAATGCTCATGCTAGACAGCATCATGCCTATTCTGTCCACCATTTCTATCTCACAGGTTTTGATGGGCTGAGCTTCCTCTGTATAGAAATTGTCTCCTATGATCATCAAATAAAGGTGCTACCCTGCTAATTTTCCTTGCTTTAAATTATTATGGTGGTGGCAGCAGCATACCCTTGAATATTTTGCAGATGAAAATAGCAGTTCTCCTGTCCTGTACAGTGATGGAAGTAAAGTCTGGATTCCGGAAACTCAGTAGGAACCTGCAATACTATTATCAAAAACCGGACTCCAAAAAGGTAAACCCCAGAGTCCACGGCTCCATAGGGATTGATAGGGAAAACCGCATTGACCAGCTTCCTATTTTCCAGTCACCTTTAATTATGCACAAGTACCATACACACCCCAGACCTCAGAAGATGGATGCACATGAATTTGCATAATCCCTTCACAATACCCTGACGTGGCACACAAAACACAAAACGGGTTTACAAGAGAGCCATGGTGTTATCCTGATATGATCTGATTCTATTCTATTCCTCATCTTTATTGCCAAATTGGACCTCCTCTCTGGGGTCTCCATTGAAGTTATGAACACCCTGAGTAACCTTTTGTCTATCTGGTTAACACCCATTGTATTAGCCGAAACAGAAACCTCAAAACCCATTAAAACCCATTATCTATAGCCCAGTTTCGTCCCTTTTTGCCTGCACCCTTCTTTTGGGTGGAGCAATAAACAAACACTATCCTTCCAATATACCAATACCATTTTATTAGATTTTCCTCCAAACCCAGAGACGAATTGGCAACTATGACAGACAGCGAATCCCAGCCAACCATCCTGCAGATCCTGGCATGCCATGATCTGGACTGCAGAAGTCCTTTGTTTCAAGATAATAATATAATAATAATAACACTTTATTTGTAGCCTGCTACCATCTCCCCAAGGGACTCAGTGCGGCTTACATGAGGCCGAGCCCAAATACAACAATACAGACAATGAACAACAGTACAAGCAATTAAAAATAAAAAAACATAGACAATAAAAATATACAACATTATCAATAAGACAACACACAATTAAAAACAATGGGAAGGCCAAATGTTAAAATTGGAAATAATGATGGAACATAGACGAAAAGGAGATAGTGGTGTTTGCGGAAGGGCATACGAGCAGACCTAAAGAAATGTAAAGTGCTTTGGAGGACCAAGTGCTATGGGATCATTATTCTGGGAAAGCACAAGATCTTATAAATATTTCTTTTTATTTGCATTGAGGTATATCAGTCTTTAGAGTATAGACTCCACTGACATCCATGTTGGCCAAGGTGAATAAATGTCTCCGATTTTGCCCTCAACCCATCCGAATCTCATTTGATCCTTTGGGAGCTTGACAATCCAGGTCCCAAACCAGTGAACTCAAACTGCATGCAGAGATAACATAAAAGAGATTGGAAAGTTAAGTTTAAAAAATAATAAATTCTCTACTAGTAGTGTTTAAACATTATCTGTTATTACTCATTACTGTATTAAAATTTGTTGTAGTATTTATTAAAATTTGTTGTGGTATTTATTACAGAGGAGTGATCCAGTTGCCTACCCTGGATGGCGTGACATTATGCCCGTCATCTTGGGTAAAAAGTCTGGGAGTCCTTTTAGACCCTCTGCTGATGATGGAGGCCCAGGCCTCCGCTGCGAGCAGAGTCGCATTTTTCCATCTGCATCAGGCTCCCTATCTGTCCAGGGACGACCTGGCCACGGTGATCCAGGCTACGGTCATCTCAAGGTTGGACTACTGTAATGCCCTCTACATAGACCTGCCTTTATTGGTGATCCGGAATATTAAACTAGTGCAAAATGCTGCTTCTCGCAGGGGTCCCAGCGAGGTGTCATATCACTCCAATCTTGCAGCAACTGCACTGGTTGCAGTGCAACTGCACCGGATTACCTTCAACAACTGCACTGGATTACCTTCAAAGTGCTGGTTCTTACCTTTAAGGCCTTATATGGCCTGGGGCCAGAGTACCTGAGGGACCGCCTCACCCCCTTCCAACCCCCGAGATCACTCTGTTCAGACGATCAGAATCTCCTTGAAGTTCCCAATTTTAGGACCTTTCACCTGATGTGGTGGCTCCTTACCTGTGGAATGCCTTGCCAGCGGAAACACAAGCTCTCTGAGACTTACTATCTTTTCGTGGAGCTTGTAAAACTTATTTATTTAGGCTGGCATTTGCTGATTGAAAATTTTCTTTGATTTTAAATATAATGTATCGCATATGTATATTGTAAACCGCTCTGAGCCTTCAAGGAGTGACGGTATATAAAATTGATTAATAAATAAATAAATAAATAAATAAATAAATTCTGCTTTTTGTTGCTGTCCTTAGGATGAATAACAGTTATGGAAAAATATTCAGAAGTAAGTAGGCAACATTATTAGCTGTGTCTTTCAAAAAATTAAATTCTTAAGATCCTCTACTGAAAGCCAGTATATACATCTTTTAAGTATAATTGCTTTTGTTATATGAAAATAGAAGGAAAAAAATTCTATATTGGGCATTGTTGTGGAAAAAGTAACTTGTTTGCATATATGTCTCTTTCCTTCCCATCACTGAGTAGTAGAATCTTTATTACTTTACTGCAAAGACCATGAGGCTTATGACAGAATTCTATGCATATCAGCTCAGAAGAGAAGAATACGCTTTCAGGAAAGTGTGTGAAAGATTGCATCCAGGATCAAGTGTATTGCCTGCAAGCTCTTAGGAGAGTTGTTAAAATACTTTTTTGGGAACGCAATAAAAAGACATTGTATGGGTACTATGTTTTCAGTAGCGTTGGTATATGTGATTTTATCAATATTACAGATTGAAGATTGTTGTGTGTCCAGTTGGTATGATCTGATTAATAAAACCTTCCTCTCTTTCATTATGCTTTCCTGTGGTTTGAAATGATCTCTAATGTTGGACCTTGGGACTTACTCGCTGGCACTGATTCCAGTTTAGCTTCAGACTATTCTCTTGTTAATGTCATGAATGGCCTTGCTCCCAAAGTTTTACAAAACCCACAATTCTCAGCCTATATACTTGGCCTTCAGAAATCTTTCATGTCCTTTCAGGAAAATTGTTCCATTCTGAACCATATCATTTACTTGAAACTTGTTGCGATAAAAAGCACCAAACTGCGCCTTTTAAACAGTTACATTTCTCTTTCCGAGATTTGTATGTGTCTAAAGCAAGATTAGACTACAAAAATCCCCTTAAAACATTGACAACCTGCCTGCGTAATTTTTATGATGAATCATATTCAGGAAAACTTCCCAAATTAAAATGATTTCATAGCACAGTTATGGCATTGTATGCATAGTTTTAAGTGAATTCATATATTTATTTGAGAATGTCTGAATACCAACTTTGTCAGTAGCAATCTTAATCACAGTTCACAGGAAGTTTTACTGAAATAAGAAGGTCAAAAACAATTTGCTGCATCTTTCTAAAATTAAAAAAAAGTCAGTGGTTTGCCAAGCATGACTATAGTGAAACAGAACAAGCAACTGAGTCAAAGAATGAGGCTAGTTGTATATGTGTATAATGTAAATACACATGCTTAGGTCAGGAATGGCAAATCTATTACATATGGATCTGTATGTAGCTTTTGGGTTATTTGTAGAGGGTGGCAATATAGGTTCAGGCAGAAGCAAACTGCTTCAGTCTCTCTGATTTTGTGTGTTCTTCCTTTTGCTATCTTGACCACACTCTGATGTTGGTTGACCACATGTATCCCAATTTTCATATGTGAAATATTGAAAGGTATAGGCATAAGCCTGGATCCAGTATGGAAGATAAGAGAAATGATACCTGGCATTCAGGTATGTAGCCGGGGGGGGGGGGGGGGGCTTGGGGGCTTCTGCCCCCCCCCCCGAAATTCTCATAGTGGTCCACGAGAAGGCCTTACTGGTACATTATTTAAACTGTTATGTTTATTCATATCACGATCTGATCACCATGCTCAATATATCCCATATGCATGGGGGTATTGGGGTAACGATACAAAAGGTTTGCTAGGGTAGACCCTCTTTCACTCAGACTCAGCCCCCCCCCCCGAATCAAACTCAGCTCCCCCTGAAACAAAATTGGGCCTGCTGGCATTCATCCTTCCCAATATGGATTCTTGGTCTGAGGTCTTCTGGAATCCTGTTTTAGGCCTTGATATCAGAATAATAAGGGAGTACCTATTTATTTATTATACAGTATTTATATACCGCTTTTCTCACCCCTAGGGGGACTCAAAGCGGTTTACACATAGCTGGCAAAATTCAATGCCTTACATTGGACAGTGAGCCGATGCCAATCCATAACAATTACAATAAGAAAACCACAATTAAGCATAAATCATAATTAGGCAGTATGTAAACAATCATTAAAACAATAAATAATAAAAACAGTCTCGCCAGACGTATTGTCATTCTAGTCCACGTCCTCTAAAACTCTACATACATCTACTGTCCCAAAACCATAATTTTAATTTCTTTCTAAAAGCCAGGAGGGAGGGAGCAGATCTTACCTCATTTGGGAGTGTGTTCCATAGGCGAGGGGCCACTGCCGAGAAGGCCCTGTCTCTCATCCCCGTCAGACAAGATGCACTTGTGTGGGCATTCAATTTAGGACTCCTTTAGGAAACAGATGAGTTTATAGTCTACTGGATGACAGACCTATCTGCTGATGCTTGGTACTGTCCTTCATCATGCAAATTTACTAAAGCTGGAGGCAATGGAGTTGTGTACTCTAGAATATGCATTTGAGTGTATTGTGTGCCTGTTTGAACCCTGGGCCACTGGTATTGGAGGCACAACAGCAATAAAAAGAATTAAGTTCTCTCCAGAAATCATACTGAAGAACCAAATTAACTTTGAAAAAAACTTAGGAGTGGATTATTATATGGAAGAGATACGAGATCTATTATGTTCTAGTCCTCAAAACACATTCTTAGGAGCATAATCCTTGAAATCTAAATGTATGTCTTCCGTGCTAGTTGAAACATTCACACCTAGCTCCAACAGACAAGAGTTCTTTGTCCCACCCTGGTCATTCCACAGATATATAAACCCTTTTTCCTAGTTCCAAAAGACCTCACTACCTCTGAGGATGCTTGCCATAGATGAAGGCGAAACGTCCGGAGAGAATGCCTCTAGAACAGGGGTCCTCAAACTAAGGCCCGGGGGCCAAATGCAGCCCTCCAAGGTCATTTACCCGGCCCTCGCTGAGGATCAACCTAAGTGTGAAACTGTCAGGTTTTACAATGTATTGTAATGTAATATAGCTGAGTCATGCACTGCTAATGGGCTTCTATTGGAAATGCTGAGTCATGCATTAACTGTATATAGGGAATAATTTGGGGAATGTGTTCTGGCCTAGTCCAGGTGATTGTGAATGATGTAATCCTGGGTCTGAGTTAAGTTAATGAGTTGGGAACCAATCAGAGATTGCTATGTGTAATTGTATAGAATTGTATATAAGGAAGTCATGTACAGTGTATATATCTCCTTGTGCTGTGATGTTGGGAGCAGTTGACTGAAAATACTGTGTAGGAAGAAGCTACTGGAAAGCGCTGAAGTTGTGCAACTGATTTGCTGCTGAATTGTGAAGTTAAACTCAACTTGAAAGTACATAACAACAATCCTATCTCATCAGCCAAAAGCAGGGCCCACATTTCCCATTGAAATACTAATAAGTTTATATTTGTTAACATTGTTCCTCATTTTAATTATTGTATTGTTTTAAGTGTTTATTACACTACAAATAAGATATGTGCAGCGCTATGCTACTCTGCTGCTGAGTATGCATGCCCAGTGTGGAACACATTTCACCACACTAAAACAGTGGATGTGGCTCTTAATGAGACATGCCGCATTATCACGGGGTGTCTGCGCCCTACACCACTGGAGAAATTACACTGCTTAGCCGGTATTGCACCACCTGACATCTGCTGGGAAGTAGCAGCCAATAGTGAAAGGACCAAGGCAGAGACATCTCCAGCTCATCCCTTATTTGGGTATCAGCCAGCACGTCAATGACTTAAATCAAGAAATAGTTTTCTAAGATCTACAGAGACACTCGCTGGAACACCTCAGCAAGTGAGAGTCCAAAAGTGGCAGGCTCAAACCCAGAACCACAACCAATGGCTGAGGGGGGGGGGGCTTGGCGGGCTTCAGCCCCCCCCCCCCCGAAATTCTCATGGTGGTTCGCGAAAAGGCCTTACTGGGGCATTATTTAAACTTATGTTTATTCATATCATGATCTGATTACCATACTCAATATATCCCATATGCATGGGGGTTTTGGGGTAACGATACAAAAGGTTTGCTAGGGTAGACCCTCTTTCACTCAGACTCAGCCCCCCCCCCCCGAAACAAACTCAGCCCCCCCGAATCGAAATCCTGGCTACAGGCCTGACCCAAACCCAGCACCTCAATCCATGGGTGATACCAGATGAGAGACTCCCCCCTGGGCACACAGAAGACTGGGCGACTTGGAAGGCGCTGAACAGACTGCGCTCTGGCACCACGAGATGCAGAGCCAATCTTAAGAAATGGGGCTACAAAGTGGAATCCACGACATGCGAGTGTGGAGAAGAGCAAACCACTGACCACCTGCTGCAATGCAACCTGAGCCCTGCTACATGCACAATGGAGGACTTTCTTATAGTAACACCAGAGGCACTCCAAGTGGCCACCTACTGGTCAAAGGACATTTAATCAACTACCAAGCTTGCAAAATCTCTGTTTTTTATCTGTTTGTTTGTTTTGCTCTGTTAGAAATGTAATACAATGGTATGGTTGCTGATGACACAATAAATAAATAAATCCGGCCCTCCAACAGTTTGAGGGACTGTGACCTGGCCATCTGTTTAAAAAGTTTGTGGACCCCCTGCTCTAGAACAGGGGTCCTCAAACTAAGGCCCGGGGGCCGGATGCGGCCCTCCAAGGTCATTTACCCGGCCCTTGCTCAGGGTCAACCTAAGTCTGAAATGACTTGAAAGCACACAACAACAACAACAATCCTATCTCATCAGCCAAAAGCAGGCCCACACTTCCCATTGAGATACTAATAAGTTTATATTTGTTAAATTGTTCTTCATTTTAATTATTGTATTGTTTTAAAGTGATTTTTGCACCACAAATAAGATATGTGCAGTGTGCATAGGAATTCATTCATGTTTTTTTCAAATTATAATCCGGCCCTCCAACAGTTAAGGGACTGTGACCTGGCCCTCTGTTGAAAAGGTTTGTGGACCCCTGCTCTAGAACATGGCCATATAGCCCGAAAAAACCTACAACAGTGGTTCTCAACCTGTGGGTCACCAGATGTTTTGGCCTTCAACTCCCAGAAATCTCAATAGCTGGTAAATCGGCCTGGAATTCTGGGAGTTGTAGGCCAAAACACCTGTGGACCCACAGGTTAAGAACTACTTTTTTTTTGTCGTGTCAGGAGAAACTGCAAGTCGCTTCTGGTGTGAGATAATTGGCCGTCTACAAGGACGTTGCCCAGGGGACGCCCGGATGATTTTGGTTTTTTTTTAATCATCTTGTGGGAGGCTTCTCTCATGTCCCCCTATGAGGAGCTGGAGCTGATAGAGGGAGCTCATCCACCTCTCCCCGGATTGAGAAACTGCAAATCGCTTCTGGTGTGAGAGAATTGGCCATCTGCAAGGACATTGCCCAGGGGACGCCCGGATGATTTTGATGTTTTTTTAATCATCCTTGTGGGAGGCTTCTCTCATGTCCCCGCATGAGGAGCTGGAGCTGATAGAGGGAGCTCATCCGCCTCTCCCCGGATTCGAACCTGCGACCTGTCGGTCTTCAGTCCTGCCGGCACAGGGTTTAACCCACTGCGCCATCGGGGGCTCTATTGAGAACTACTGACCTACAACAACCCAGCAATAGCTAGGTCAGGAGCAGGTGCACGCGCCCACAAGCTGCGCGCGCAGCCCCGGCACGAGCCAGCTGGACTCTAGCAGCAGCAGCATCCATTCCAATCGCGCAGGTTTGCCTTGGAGAAGAGGATTTAGCAACGGCGGCGTCGCGAGGCGAAGGTTCCCCCAAAGGCCCGACGCAGCCAATGAGCGGGCGGGAAGGGCGGGGCTTGAGAAGATAGCGAGCGAGCGAGGGAGAGAAAGCGGGCGAGCGCGAGGTAGATTATTGTGGCGGCGCGCGGGGCATGGCGCGAGGTGGCGATGGCGGCGGCAGAGCGGGAACGGGGCTGAGGGAGAAGCGGTGTGGATGAGGGTGAGGGAAGCCACCATGAGCGCGGCGCGGGAGGCCCCCGCCAGGCAGACATGGAGCCGGTCCAGCGCGGCGCTGAGGCGGGCTGCTTGCTTGGCGGCAGCGGCGTACGGGCTGAGGCTGCTCTGGCGCCTCAGGAAGAGGAGAAGAGCGGCGCCGCTTCCTCAGCATCCTCTCCCTCCGCAGGAGGAAGACGCGGGCGGTGCTTTCCTCCTTCCTGAGGCGTCGTCGCTCTTGCTGCGGCCTTCCTCCTCCTCCTCGTCCTCGCCGCCGCTCCCTCGCGGCTCCCCGGCGGCCAACGCGGAGTTCTTCCGCCAGCTTCTGGAGCTGCGCCAGATCCTGTTCCCGCAGCTGCTGGGCCGGGAGAGCGGCTGGCTTGGCCTGCACTCGGTGGCCCTGGTCTCGCGCACCTTCCTCTCCATCTACGTGGCCGGCCTGGACGGCAAGATCGTCAAGAGCATCGTGGAGAAGAAGCCCCGCCGCTTCGCCTGGCAGCTGCTCAAGTGGCTGGCCATCGCCGTCCCCGCCACCTTCGTCAACAGCGCCATCCGCTACCTGGAGGGACAGCTGGCCCTGGCCTTCCGCACCCGCCTCGTCGCCCACGCCTACCGCACCTACTTCGCCGACCAGACCTACTACAAGGTCATCAACATGGACGGGAGGTTGGCCAACCCGGACCAGTCCCTCACCGAGGACATCGCCATGTTCTCCCAGTCGGTGGCCCACCTCTACTCCAACCTCACCAAGCCCATCCTGGACGTGGTGCTCACTTCCTACACCCTCATCCAGACCGCCCGCTCCCGAGGGGCCAGCCCCGTGGGGCCCACCCTCCTGGCCGGGCTGGTCGTCTACACCACCGCCAAGGTCCTCAAGGCCTGCTCGCCCCGCTTCGGGAAGCTGGTCGCTGAGGAGGCCCAGCGCAAGGGCTACCTGCGCTACGTCCACTCCCGCATCATCGCCAACGTGGAAGAGATAGCCTTCTACCGGGGCCACAAGGTAAGAGAGAGGTCAGGACGGGCCCAGAGGTCTTTCTCAGGGTATAGTAAAGGTAAAGGTAGTCCCCTGACATTAAGTCCAGTCATGTCTGACTCTGGGGTGTGGTGCTCATCTAAGCCGAAGAGCCAGCGTTGTCCGTAGACACCTCCAAGGTCATGTGGCTGGCATGACTGCATGGAGCGCCGTTACCTTCCTGCCGGAGCGGTACCTATTTATCTACTCACATTTGCATGTTTTCGAACTGCTAGGTTGGCAGAAGCTAGGGCTGACAGCGGAAGCTCACGCCGCTCCTTGGAATCGAACCTGCGACCTTTCGATCAACAAGCTCAGCAGCTCAGTGCTTTAACCCACTGCGCCACCGGGGGCTCCTTTGTCAGGGTATAGGTTTCCCTTATTGTCAGGGTATAGGTTTCCCTTATTCATTTATTTATTTGGGGTGCTTCTACCCCGCTTTTCTCAACCCCCTAGGGGGGACTCAGGGCGGCTTACAAAAGGCACAATTAGATGCCTAACAATTACAACATACAATGCAATATACAATACACAAATTTACCACATAATATCATAGTTATAACTAATTAAAACAATCAGACAGTATACTAGCAGCAATAAAAACATCTTGTGGTCAGTGTTCACCAAATCCAAGCCCGTAAACCATTTAGCATTGTCATTGTCCTTTCCTACTCTGGTCATTATTGGTTGTCTTTGTCCATCTGCCAGCTTACCCGAAGGCCTGGTCCCACATCCAGGTTTTTAGCTTCTTCCTGAAGGAGAGGAGGGATGTTGATGCCCTAATTTCCCTGGGGAGTGCATTCCACAGGCGAGGGGCCACCACCGAGAAGGCCCTGTCCCTTGTCCCCACCAGTCTCGCTTGTGATAAAGGTGGGGCCGAGAGCAGGGCCCCCTCAGCAGATTTTAAATTCCGAGGTGGGACGTAGAAGGAGATACGTTCGGACAGGTACACTGGGCCGGAACCGTAAAGGGTTTTGTAGGTCAAAACCAGCACTTTGAATTGTGCTTGGAACTGGATCGGCAGCCAGTGGAGCTGACATAGCAGGGGGGTGGTATGCTCCCTGTATGACGCTCCAGTGAGTAATCTGGCTGCCGCCCATTGGACTAATTGAAGTTTCCGAACAGTCTTCAAAGGCAACCCCACGTAGAGCGCATTGCAGTAATCTATTCGGGATGTAACAAGAGCGTGGACCACCGTGGCCAGATCCGACTTCCCAAGGTACGGGCGCAGCTGGCGCACAAGTTTTAATTGTGCGAAAGCTCTCCCGGCCACCGCTGAGACCTGGGGTTCCAGGCTCAGCGATGAGTCCAGGATCACTCCCAAGCTGCGGACCTGCATCTTCAGGGGAAGTGTAACTCCGTCTAACACAGGCTTTAACCCTATGCCCTGTTCGGCCTTACGACTGACCAGTAGGACCTCTGTCTTGTCTGGATTCAATTTCAATTTGTTAGCTCTCATCCACCCTTGACATTTATTTATTTATTTAGAACTTTTATAACTCGGTCTTCTCAACCTCCGCAGAGGGACTCAGGCCGGTTCACAACAAAAGATTCATAAACAATAGTTTAAAATATCACATCACATAATACACTAATACATTAAAATACAATCATATAATTACATAAGACCAGTCATCAGAAATCACAATTCATCACCATCTGTCCGTGTGGTCAAGAGTTATTGAATGCTAAATTCCAGAGCCAAGTTTTCACTAGCTTTCTAAAACTTAGGAGAGAAGGGGCAGTTCTAATCTCCAGTGGGAGAGAGTTCCAGAGCCGAGTTCCAGGGCCACCACTGAGAAGGCCCTGTCCCTCGCCCCCACCAGACGTGATTGCGAGAGTGGTGGGACCGAGAGCAGGGCCCCTCCAGAAGATCTTAATAACCTTGATGGTTCATAGGGGAGAATCTGTTCTGACAGGTAAATTGGGCCGGAGTCGTTTAGGGCTTTATAGGTCAACACCAGCACTTTGAATTGTGCTCGGAAACTGATTGACAGCCAGTGGAGCTGACGTAACAGAGGAGTAGTATGCTCCCTGTACCCCACTCCTGTTAGTAGTCTGGCTGCCGCTCGTTGGACTAGTTGTAGCTTCCGGGCAGTCTTCAAAGGCAACCCCACGTAGAGAGCGTTGCAGTAGTCTATACGGGATGTAACCAGAACGTGGACCACCGTGGCCAGATCAGACTTTCCAGACATTAAGTCTAGTCTGGTTTGACTCCAAGTGGTGGTGCTCATCTCCATTTCTAAGCCAAAGAGCCAGCGTTGCCCGTAGACACCTCCAAGGTCATGTGGCCACCATGACTGCATGGACTGCATTACCTTAGAATCATAAAGTTGGAAGAGACCTCGTGGGCCATCCAGTCCAATCCCCTGCCAAGAAGCAGGAATATTGCATTCAAAGCACCCCCGACAGATGGCCATCCAGCCTCTGTTTAAAATTTATTTATTTATTTACTTTATTTATATACCGCTTTTCTCAGCCCTCAGGCAACTCAAAGCGGTGAACAACATCAATACAAAACATCACGAGACAAGTGTAGGGCAATTAAAAACAGTTGTACCATAAATCATTAAACATCCGTATAACAATCATTAGCGCCTCAACAGTAAAATCAGAATCCAGTCTCATCATCCATTATTCCATATTCCTATGTTCAATTACACTGTTTAATCAAATGCTTGTTCGAACAGCTAGATCTTCACTTTCCTCCGAAACGCCAGCAGGGAGGGGGCCGATCTGATATCTGCAGGCAGGGCGTTCCACAGCCGAGAGGCCACCACTGAGAAGGCCCTGTCTCTCGTCCCCGCCAAGCGTGCCTGTGATGCAGGCGGGACAGAGAGCAGGGCCTCCCCAGATGATCTTAGTGTCCTAGTCGGTTCATAGGAGGAGATGCGTTCGGAGAGGTAACTAGGGCCAAAACCGTTTAGGGCTTTATAGGCTAATGCCAGCACTTTGAATTGTGCCCGGTAGCAAACTGGCAGCCAGTGGAGCTGGCGCAACAGAGGAGTAGTTTGCTCCCTGAGTGCCGCTCCTGTTAGCAACCTGGTTGCCGAACGCTGGACCATTTGAAGCTTCCCTAGATCTAGGTTTGACTCCAAGTGGTGGTGCTCATCTCCATTTCTAAGCCAAAGAGCCAGCGTAGCCTATAGACGCCTCCAAGGAAAGGAGCCCCCAGTGGCGCAGTGGGTTAAACCCCTGTGCCGTCAGGACTGAAGACCGACAGGTCAGAAGGTTCGAATCCGGGGAGAGGCGGATGAGCTCCCTCTATCAGCTCCAGCTCCTCATGCGGGGACATGAGAGAAGCCTCCCACAAGGATGATAAAACATCAAATCATCCGGGCATCCCCTGGGCAACATCCTTGCAGACGGCCAATTCTCTCACACCAGAAACAACTTGCAGTTTCTCAAGTTGCTCCTGACACAACAAAAAAACACAAAAAAACCCTTCAAGGTCATGTGGCCACCATGACTACATTGACTGCATTACCTTAGAATCATAGAATCCTAGATTTGGAAGAGACCTCTGGGCCATCCAGTCCAACCCCATTCTGCCAAGAAGCAGGAATATTGCATTCAAAGCACCCCCGACAGATGGCCATCCAGCCTCTGTTTAAAAGCTTCCAAAGAAGGAACCTCCATCACACTCCGAGGCAGAGAGTTCCACTGCTAAACAGTTCTCACAGTCAGGAAGTTCTTCCTAATGTGCAGATCCTTTCCTGTAGTTTGAAGCCATTGTTGTGCATCCTAGTCTCCAGGGAAGCAGAAAACAAGCTTGCTCCCTCCTCCCTGTGACTTCCTCTCACATATTTATACATGGCTATCATATCTCCTCTCAGCCTTCTCTTCTTCAGCTAAATATGCCCAGCTCCTTAAGCCGCTCCTCATAGGGCTTGTTCTCCAGACCCTTGATCATTTTAGTCGCCCTCCTCTGGACACATTCCAGCTTGTCAATATCTCTCTTCAATTGTGGTGCCCAGAATTGGACACAATATTCCAATTGGTCTGACCAAGGCGGAATAGAGGGGTAGTATGACTTCCCTTGATCTAGTCACTATGCTCTTCTTGATGCAGACCAAAATCCCATTGGCTTTTTTTGCCGTCACATCACATTGCTGGCTCATGTTTAACTTGTTGTCCACGAGGACTCCAATATCTTTTTCACATGTACTGCTCTTGAGCCATTCCTCCCCCATTCTGTATTTTTGCATTTCGTTTTTCTTGCCTAAGTGGAAAATCTTGCATTTGTCCCTGTTGAACTTCATTTTGTTAGTTTTGGACCTTTCTTACCTACATATAGAAGCTCACAGGAACATTGGATTACATAAACAACCTTATCAGTATCTCATGTAGTGAAGCTTCAAAATTGCATTACCTTTCCGCTGAAGTGGTATCTATTGATCTATTCACATTTGCATGTTTTCTAACTGCTAGGTTGGCAGAAGCTGGGCCTAACAGCGGGAGTTCACCCCGCTTCCTGGATTCAAACCACCAACCTTTCAGTCAGCAAGTTCAGCAGTTTAGCCCACTGCACCACCAGGGTGTCCAGGCCAGAGGTATTAATAACAATAATCTATATAAATAAAAATTTAATGTTCGTTTGTGGGTTTAATATAACTCAAAAACCACTGGACGAATTGACACAAAATTTGGACACAATAGACCTCTCAGGCCAACGAGTGACCATCACTCATTATAATACTGAAGAACACAGTGGAAGGGACTTAAAAAGACAAAAAAGCAAAAAGATGCTACAGTGCATGCACAAAAAAACTTCCCTGGCAAACAAAACACACAATAGCATATCCACACTCTTCCGGACAACAGCTCCCAGCATCCCCTAGACTAGGCCCTTTAGGAGAGGAGGATGATCCAAATGCACTGTTTCCGAGCTGCAAGCTTTCTTCTCCTTGGATTTCTTTGAGAGAATCCTAATCCCACAATATTTCCAATTTTCTATTCCTGGACTGCAACTTCCAGCAATCCTCCAGATAGATAAGATAGATAGATAGATTAGATATAGATAGGTAAATAGATAGATTGATCAGGAGGTCTGTTGGGATTTGCAGTCCAAGAATAGGTAGAGAAGCAAGAAAGGAGAGAAAGAGGAAGGGAAAGAAAAGGGAAGGAAGAGAAGATGAAGAGAATAGGAAGAGAAGGGAGGAAGGAAGGAGAGAATGAAATAAAAAAGTGAGGGAAGGAAGGAAGGAGAGAAAGAAGGGGGGAAGGTTGGCCACAGCAACGCATAATAATAATAATAAAAAACTTTATTTATACCCCGCCACCATCTCCCCAATAGGGACTCGGGGTGGGTCACATGAGGCCAAGCGCAGAAATACATTACAACAAAAAAACCAAAACACAAAATAGACATCCCAATAAATAAAACATAAGAGTACAGTACAATAATGAGAAATACAACAATAAATAAATCACAATACATGTACCGGTGAAATGATAAAACCTTCAAGGTTAAGCCAGTCACTTCAAGGGTACCATCTATCCATCTTGCCCTTGGTCGGCCCCTCTTCCTTTTGCCTTCCATTTTCCCCAGCATCGTTGTCTTCTCTAAGCTTTCTTGTCTTCTCATTATGTGGCCAAAATACTTCATCTTGGCCTCTACTATTCTTCCCTCCATTGAGCAGCCGGGCTTTATTTCCTGAAGTATGTACTGGTTGGATCTTCTCGTGGTCCAAGGCACTCTCAGAACTTTCCTCCAACACCACAGTTCAAAAGCATTTATCTTCCTTCGCTCAGTCTTCCAGCTCTCACATCCATAGGTTACTACAGATACTAATACTAATTACTATTACCAATAATAGTATATATATATATATATATATCTGACAGTGCCATGAAAGCACATAATTACATCAACATTTGTAACAATAACAGTATCGTTGAAGGCTTTCATGGCCGGAATCACTGGGTTGCTGTGAGTTTTCTGGGCTGTATGGCCATGTTCCAGAAGCATTCTCTCTTGACATTTGGCCCGCATCTATGGCAGGCATCCTCTGAGGTTGTAAGGTCTGTTGGAAACTAGGCAAGGGAAGTTTATATATCTCTGAAAGGTCCAGGGTGGGTGAAATAATTCTTTTCTGGAGGAGGCAAGTGTGAATGTTGCAATTAATCACCTTGATTAGCATTGCAAAGCCTTTGAAGTTTCAAGGCCTGGCTGGTTGCTGCCTGAGTGAAACCTTAGTTGGAAGGTGTTAGCTGGCCTTGATTGTTTTCTGTCTGGAATTCCTCTGTTTTTTGAGTGTCGCTCTTTACTTACTCTCCTGATTTTAGAGTTTTTTAAAATACTGGTGGCCAAATTTTGTTCATTTTCATGGTTTCCTTCTTTCTGTTGAAATTATCCACATGCCTGTGGATTTCAATGGCTTCTCTGTGTAGTCTGACATGGTAGTTGTGAGAGTGGTCCAGCATTTCTGTGTTCTCAAATAATATGCTGTGTCCAGGTTGGTTCATCAAGTGCTCTGCTATGGCTGACTTCTCAGGTTGAATTAGTCTGCAGTGCCTTTCATGTTCCTTGATACTTGTTTGGGCAAAGCCTTTGTTTGATGGCCCCTATGTAAACTTATCCACAGCTGCATGGTATACGGTAGACTCCTGCAGAGGCGAGATGATCTCTCTTGTCCTTTGCTGAATGTAGCATTTGTTGGATTTTCTTAGTGGGCCTGTAGATAGTTTGTAAATAAAGAACAGCACTCTGAAAATGGGGGAATTCCAGACATGAAACCATTAGGGCCAGCTAACACCTCCCACTTCAGCAAAAGATCTTTGCCTTGTTGCAGTGCTGGAGCTTGAGCACCTCAATGATGCCATGAGCAAAAACGTGTGAAGGGACACCCGTAGTAACCTACGGATGTGAGAGCTAGCCCGTAAGGAAGGCTGAGTGAAGGAACATACTTTTGAACTGTGTTGTTGGGGGAAAATTCCCTCGTCCCCACCAACCGTGCTTATGACGGTGGTGGGATCAAGAGGAGGGCCTCCCTGGAAGATCTTAGAGCCTGAGCAAGTTCATGTGGGGGGGGGGGGGGTTTGCAGTCACAAAGATAGGCTGGACCTGAACAGTGTAGAAAGTCACCAGCAGTTTTTCATTCAGTTGGTGGTTACTTAGAAGTCTCAAGTAGTACAGTCTCTGCTGGGCCCTCTTAACCAATGCTGCCATTTGGATGCTCCAGGTCAGATCTCCCTTAACATTGACATCCAGGAACTTAAAACTGGCCATTTGCTCCACTTGGTCTCCATTTATGACCAAGGGCTTAATTTCTGGTCTATTCTTTCTATAATCCACTATGAGCTCCTTGTTCTTATTGATGTTGAGAAACAGAGTATTGCCTGCCACCAGAAGGACAGCAGGGAGGGGGCCATTCTGACTTCCCTAGGCAGGGAGTTCCAGAGTTGTGGGGTAGCCACTGAGAATCCCCACTGTCTCATTCTCACCAACCAAATTTGAGATTGAGGTGGAACCGAGAGAAGGGCCTCTCTTGAAGATCTCAGGGTGCAGGCAGGTTCGTACAAAGGGATGCAGTCGGCCAAATAGCCTAGACCTGAATCATCTAAGGCTTTAAAGGTCATAACCAGCATTTTGAATAGTGTCTGGTAACAGACTGGCAGACAGTGGGGCTTCTGTAATAAGGGGGTTGCCCGTTCCCTGTAGCAAGCTCCAGTTAGCAACCTTGCTGCAGCTCTTTGGACTAGCTGAAGTTTCTGGGCACTCTTCAGAGGCATCCCCACATACAGCACATTACAGTAATCCAGGCGGGATGTAACTAAGGCATGTACCACCGTGTCAGATCTGAGGCAGACTGCTTGGATCTGGGGATCAGAGGCCTCTCAAGGCACTTCCAGACATGACAGATATGCACGCCAAATCTGGTTTAAAAAACTTGCTTTGGTGCACATTTCTGTCGGCACAACTCCTCCCAGTTGGGTGTCCCCATGCCCCCACAGTAACTTCTGGGATGGTATGAGGTCACCAGAACCCCTCTCCCCAAAAAGCCTTTAAAAGAAAAAAAAATTACTGGGCACCATGTCTATCCTCTGGCAGGCCTCCTGGTGCGTACACCAGGATGCACCATGATGCACCAGGAAGCCGGGGGGAGGGGGGAGCAAGAGAAGTTTTCCTTCTCAGTGGGGGTGGGGCGGAGGAGGCATGGCATCTTGGTAAGTTTTTATTTTATTGTATTTTAAGGGCTTTGAGGGAGTTTTGGGAAGGGGATGGGTGCCCTCTTTGCTTCAGGAAAGCCCAGAACTGATGAGATATCAAATTAAATCGGGACAAAGCAGGGTGCTCTTGCTTGTCCCAAATTAATCTTCCTTTACCTGAGGCGCCATGCGGACACCTCTAGTAAAAGTCCAGCAGAGTCCACATTTTGGCCCCTGTCTGGAAGGGCCCTCAGTCATACTATGGTTCTTCAGTTCTAATGCACACTTTTTCCCCAATACAGGCAGTCTCCGAGTTATAAACATCCGACTTGGAAACAACCCATAGTTAATAACAGGGGTGAGACAACAGGAAGTGAGAGAAATCTGCCGCTCAGAAGGGAAATTCACTCCTGAAAGAGTTATCAAATGACTCTTAGGACCTCATCTCATTATAGCATGGATCCACTTTAAATCAAGTTTCTGCCTCTTGCAAAATTCTGGAGCTTGTAGTTTAGGGGAAGGGCCTTTAAACTGCTCAGCAGAGGGGTTCTGGGCCTCACTAAACTACAAACCCCAGAATTCTGCAAGAGGCAGAAACTGGATTTAAAGTGGATCCATGTTCTGGTGTGATGAGGCTAATAGTTGAGAACAGGGGTGACATAACAGAAAGTGAGAAAAATCTACCCATTGGAGGGGAAATTCAGTCCTGAACATTAATACTGACATCACCTGGATATGTTTCCTAATTTCCTGTGCTCATAACAATTTATTAAACACTTCATTTAAATAAGAAAAAAGATGGAGGCAGGGATGAAGGAAATTCATTCATTTTAGACATCACATTTTTACTAGTTATTTTTCTAACCTTATATTGTACTTTGAGATTACAGCAAACAGTTAAAAGATGTGCAGTACAGTGCACATCCTTTTAAAAAGCCCACATGAAAAGGTGCCTCCACTGAAGCTTTATCACCAATCTTTGTTTTCACAATAAGCTGCATTTTTCAAAATCCAATCACAGAGACAGAAAGTGACATGAAATCTTCTGAACGGGCACAGACAGCAAAAGAAACACCACATCCTTCCCTATGATATCTAAAGTTTGTGTGTGTGTGTGTGGCTGGAGTTACACTTTTAAAATATACCTGTTCCAACTTACATACAAATTCAACTTAAGAACAAACTTAAAGAACCTATCTTGGTCTTAACTTGGGGACTGCCTGTGTAAACATCTCTAAAAATAGGATGCATCTTAGAAATGCAGGTGTATTTTACGTATTTTTGTTGTTGGTAGTGGTACTGAAATTAGGATGATTTTACAATTGATGGAATCTCACAATTGGAGAAATACATGTAATAATAAATAATAAATTTTGTTTGTTACCCACCTCTCCTCGCAGCTTGAGGTGGGGTACAACACAGTTAAAGCACATAGATAAAACACAATACCATTAAAATGCATAGAACACAGATGAAAGCACCAATGCTCATAAAATGTAAATTTAACATTCATAGTTTAAAATTGATTGGAAAAGAGAGGTCTTTAATTGTGTCTTAAATTTTGATAGCTGGTTTATCTCCTGTGTTGGCACTCATCTCTTGAATTCCTTTGGCACATGCTACCTCCCTTCTTCCCTGAAAGGGTTCACTTCCTATGAGATTCAGAACTGTTAACAGTGTAGACTAATCGTTCCCTCCGTACTTCATGAAGGGATCTTGCTAATAAGACACAAATGATTTGGCTTCACATAGAACCATTATATATCTTGGGCAAGGACTAATAGAGTTACAATGAACTGTTGTGTGCCTTCAAGTTGATTCTGGTTTAGAGCAGTCCTAAGATGAGTCTATCTGGGGATGAGAATGATAAACTCAGTCAGGGTCATGCACTGGAGGAAGAGGAGTTAAACACTGCTCTCCAGTTAGTCAAACACTCAAAACCAGTGGTTCTCAATCTGTGGATCCCCAGATGTTTTGGCCTTTAAATCCCTGAAATCCTAACAGCTGGTAAACTGGCTAGGATTTCTGAGAGTTGTAGGCCAAAACACCTGGGGACACACAGGTTGAGAACCACTGCTCAAAACCATCCTGGCCCCCTACAAGATTCAGTACTATGAGTTACAAAGCTGTTAATACACCCACCCCTTGCCCACCACACTCTGTAACATGAATTTTACTCACAAGAAAGTACTCCCAATTTCTCTGCAGCTATGATATGCTGTATTAAGCCAACAAGATAAAAGGACAAGATCTTGTATTGCCTGTTTCCATGTAGGTCCTACCCATCATTCACATCAAATATCCTCACAAATATATATTATATCTTATTTCTTAAAAAAACAAAACCCTGCGGTGTAGCTGTTTTGGATGGTTTGTTTGTCAACATTTCTTTGGCTATTTAAATAATGCATAATGCAAAGCTGTGTTTGTGTCTGTTGAGAGAAATAGTTGAATTCAATATAACTCACCTCAGTTTAAAGAGGGAGTGTGATTTAGTACTAGTTTAAGTACTAGATTAGGGCTGTGGGAGACCAGGGTTCAAATTTCTGTCAGTCATTGAAACTCACTGGGTGACCTTGGGCTAGTCACAATCTGAGCTACAGAGGAAAGCAATTGCAAACCTCCTGAGAACAAATTAGTCAATAATAGTTAACTGTATGATGAGGTACCATTAGAGTTGCAATAAAGCAGAAGTGACTTGAAGGCAAACAAAAAACTATACTTCTGTGTGAGTCGAATATAGGGTTGCAGCCTAACCTCTCATTAAGTTGCTTTTCTCAACAACGAGTTATTTTTTTCTAATGTAAGTGAAGCTTATTTTTGTTAAGATGGTTTACTAATAATGCAGTGTTATGTGAGCTTGCTTACTTGGAAATAAGTTCCAATGTTTTCAGTATAGTTTACTTTACGCCATTGCAAGGAAGTACAGGCAGGCAGTCCTTGAGTTACAAATATCCGACTTACAAGCGACTCATAGTTAAGAACAGGGCTGAGACAACAGGAAGGAAAAGAAATCTACTGCTGAAGGGAAATCACTCCTGAAAGAGTTATCATGGGGAAATGGTGTCTCAACTGAAGTGTTATCACCAATCCTTCTTTCCACAACAAGCCAATTTTTTCCAAGTGTTACAGGGACAGACAGTGAGGTAAAATCTGAACAGGGCCCAGACAGCAAAACAAACATTATATGGCTGTTGACTCTTCCCTATGGTATCAAAAGCTTGTGTGTGTGTGGAGTTACACTTAAAATGTACCTATTCTGACTTACATACAAATTCAACTTAAGAACATACCTATAGAACCTATCTTGTTTGTAATTTGGGGTCTATAGAAGATTGCAGTAGTCCTAAATGCACCAACCAGAGAGTATCCTATTCAACTCAAGGGAACTGGTTTTTGATTAAAGAACACAGAGGTTTGCAATGTAAAATGATTATATTAAATGTTAGATGTTTCTTACAAACTATTTATATTCTTCTTAATGTATTGGGTTAAAGAAACAGTTTCTCCCTCTTCCGTTACCCTGATCAATACACAGATAATGTAGTACTTGCACATGGCAGCTTGAAGAAAACTTTTCTCTGGCAGAGACAGCAGTACTGAACAACCTTCAATACTATTCTGCATAGCTAAGCAGCAGTGCAGCCCTGCAGAGTCTTTAAATAGCACAGACCCAAGCAGAGATGGGCTTTAACAGCTACAGTTACATAAAATAAACAAGCCTTTTGCAAAATCAGTATCAAACATATTGAATGTGTGTCTTCACCTTTTTTTATCTGTGAATGATTAGAGCTTTCCTCCCCTTTGTTTCTTTTAATTCAAACGGTAGAGAAATAATGATTGCAATTTTCCTGCTTCTTGGCACAGGGTTGGACTGGATGGCTCATGAGGTCTCTTTCAACTCTATCATTCTATGATTTTATGATTCTAAAGAAATATGGCCCTCATCAGAAGCAGAATTTTCAAAAGGCTTAACTCCATTGAAGATAGTCGTAGCTTACTTGCATTTTTAACATCTGCCATGGATTTGGTTACATCACAAAATCAGAATCTCATGAAGCATCACTCCTTCCGACATAAGTGGGACTATGTGCCCTAGGAAGTGACTTAAGACTCTACATAGAGTGAGAGTTTACAGCTTTGAGACTAAAAGGAACTCCAAAGTGATGGAGTTAAAGTAAGATGGTTTAGATTTCAATGATGAGGATGTGGGCATTTGCTAAAATCATAACTCATTTACAGGTCGTAATTCTAATGCAGGAACATCTGTTCTCACAATAAGTGTATTATTATCATCATCATCATCCATTTGCTAAGTGATTGGGTTATCTGACCAGATGTTCATCTGGTATATATTGGCAAAGATCCTCTAAGCCAAGCAATATAGAGTTCTAGATATTTACAGGATTATGGCTTATTTTGTTCTTGCTTTGAACGCTGGTTCTGCTCAGATGAAGTAGCATCTCATTATTCCAGAAACAGAAGGTTTGGGGAACTAACACAAATCTAGCAACTGCTGCACAGGAAGGCTTTTGTCGTATTTCATTTAAATATCACTAGAAATTATTAAATGGATAGAGCAGCAACTATTCAACAAAAGTATGAAAGGATGGAACTGAACGATGGAACTCTCTTGACTTCTCTTAAGCTCTGCTGTGATATTAAAATACTTTGTAACTACATGTACAGAAGGAAGACATCATGCTACGTCTTTTTATCCATACACATTTTTGTTTCCTTCGTTGTATTAAGGGGAAAAGTCTAAAGTGGAGCACCTCTTAAATCCATAGAGACTCTCCACACTTTGTAAAGGGTGGTCTTCCTCACAAGTACAGTTAGTGAGGCTGTGAGTGAGAACTTTCTCAATGGTTGCCCCCGGATTCTGGAGCTCCACAGGGAGGCCAGAATAGCCACCTTCCTGCTGCCTTTCCATTGGCAGGCAAAGCCCTTTTTGTTAAGACAGGTTTTTAATACAGAAAAATTTTAAAGAAAAAGGTAGATGTGTGTATTGTTTTAAAATGAAGTGGTTTTTTAGGAGTTTTAATTTTTTTTCAAATTAGGAAACGGTAAAGGTTTTCCCCTGGCATTAAGTTCAGTTGTGTCCAACTCTGGGGGTTGGTGCTCATCTCCACTTCTAAGCCAAAGATCCAGCATTGTCCCTAGACACCTCCAAGGTCATGTGGCCAGCATGACTGCATGGAGCGCTGTTACCTTCCTGCCGGAGCGGTATCTATTGATATACTCACATTTACATGTTTTCGAACTGCTAGGTTGGCAGAACAACGAGAGCTCACGTTGCTCCCCTGATTCAAACCTGCGACCTTTTTTCAGCAAGATCAGCAACTCAGCGCTTTAACCCACTGCGCCACCGGGGGCTCATATTTTTAAATTGGAGATTTAAAGTGTTCTAATATTATACCTAGTTTAATTCTATTTTAATTGTCACTTTTTTGTATATTATTATCATCTGTATTGCTATTTTTAAATTGAGTCACCTTTAGTTCCAATTTGGGGAAAACATGGTAAACTGATGATGATGATGATGATGATGATGATGATGATGATGATGATGATGATCAGGGTTTACATAATGTAAAGAACCTCTACAAGTTGAAGAAACTCAATGCTTTTCCCCTCAACACAGTGAGAACAGGTATTATAGGGAAGCACAAGAATACTTGTGTGTTGTTATGTTTTGTAATGAATTGGCCTTTAAATTTCTGAGTACAGCTATAGGTGGGTCGTAGATGGAGTACCCACCCCCAATGGTTGCCCTCCAAATGTTTTATACTCGAGTTTCCATTAGCATCAGTCAGTGTACCATATAATCTAGAATGCTGATAAGTAGTATTTCAAAACATCTGAAGGTCACTGAGTTGGGAAAGCAGAGAGAGACAGATTTAGACTGGAGAAGCCATGGAGCCTACTGAATGACCCAGATCTGGTGTTTACCTCTTGACCTAATCTAGTTCATGACAATAATGAGGATAACCTTATGTATGCTGGCTCTATCTACCGTAGCAGAATGATGTGGTGATAATACAATTTTTAAAAAGTCAGCCCTTTAAATATTTAACTGTTCATAACTCATAAATCTTAATAAAATCTTTTTAAATGTATAACATTCATCTTGTCCTTTTCCCATTCAGAAACTGAAGTTGAGAGAATGTAATCTTTCCAAGACCATCCACCATCTCACACCCTTGAGATGTGAATGTGAAAGGACACTTATTGGACATCAAATTTACTGGGCATGGAGCTGCAGCCTTTTGCAGATTCCTGTTCAGCACATACGCAACAGCATACTTTGGTTTGTTGTGAAGTCATGTGAGAGAAATGGTTAGATGACATGTCTCAGATTCACATGACATCAATCTGTTTTACCACACTGATCCCAAACCTTGCCTTTATACAAGTTTCTGATACATGCAGAAAAATGTATGGGTTTTTATGTGCTCCTTTATCTCATATAACAGAGCCCCCAGTGGTGCAGTAGGTTAAACTCTTGTGCTGGCAGGATTGCTGACCAAGAGGTTGGCAGGTCGAATCTGGTGAGTGGGGTGAGCTCCCATCTGTCAGCTCCAGCTCATGCAGGGACATGAGAGAAGCTTCCCACAGGATGGTAAAACATCCGGGTGTCCCCTGGGCAATGTCCTTACAGACAGCCAATTCTCTCATACCAGAAGCGACTTGCAGTTTCTCAAGTTGCTCCTGACACAACACACAAAACCCTAGCTATAGCAATCTAGAGCTATACGCATACATGCTTTCAG
The DNA here is from genome assembly GCF_025583915.1 of Anolis sagrei ordinatus. NCBI lineage: Eukaryota > Metazoa > Chordata > Lepidosauria > Squamata > Anolidae > Anolis > Anolis sagrei. The sequence goes on from NW_026847549.1 coordinate 122,871,205, forward strand.
ACACCATTATGTCTCCATAAACCAGCATATGTGATATGAGTGACTAACAAAAAATAATTAAAATATTATTTAGCATTCTGCCTTCTTCAGCTGTTCTGAGACAAATGCTTCTTATAAATAAGATGGCAGTTGAAATGTTAGATGTTTATTTTATAAACAGAAACCATGGTGTGTCTATAAATGCAGAAATCCACACAAATTTTCAGTATTCTTGGATCTAATGGCATTTCTTTTCAGTAACTGACAAATCAAAAACGATGTTCCACATGTATTATATAACATAATGTTTACATATATATAATCCCACACATCCCACTGTATAGGCATGTCTGTTTAAAATGCCTACATATCTAGATGTATCACATTGTGTCAGTTTTTGTGTTTGTTAACTATAGGTAGAAATGAATCAACTCCAGAAAAGCTACAAAGCTCTGGCAGACCAAATGAACCTCATTTTGTCCAAACGTTTGTGGTACATCATGCTAGAACAGTTCCTGATGAAGTATGTATGGAGCAGCAGCGGTTTGATCATGGTAGCCGTACCAATCATCACTGCAACAGGATTTGCAGATGGCGGTAAAAAACATTTTGATTTCATTTGAAATGTATTGTTTAACCTAACAGGAGGTGGGGGCAAGAGAGGTGTGTCTACATAATTTTAGCTGCAGTAACATTGTGTGTAGTATGAACACAGCATACTTCAAGAGCTTTGAAAGCAGAAAAAGGGTGGGGAAAGGAGAGGAAGCAGTTATGTTTCTTCTGCCCCAAGAAGTTAAGACGTTCGAAAAACATTAGCATTATAAGAGTTGTCTTTCTACATAGCACCTGTTACTTCTTTAGATTGCTTTTATTTGTTAAAACTAATGGTCTTAAATCCCCAATGAAGCAGACCTATTAAAGTGATTGAAGTTACTTAAGGACTTAACAAGTTCCTAATGATAGCTGAAGAAAGTCAAAGAGGAAAGTGCAAAGGCAGGATTACAGTGGAACCTTAAGAAAACAAAATAATGTCTACAGATAATTGTCATAACTTTAAAGTAAGCAGTGAAGATACTGAAATGGTTTAAGATTTCCATACTTTGGATCAGTCATTAATTGGACAATGGCTAGGACTTGGAAGGGCGGCTGTGGCAGAATCTACGCTGCCATATAATCCATTTCTGAATCCATCTGTTTTGAACTGAATTATATGAATCTACACTTCCATATAATCCAGTTCAAAGCAGATAACCTGGATTCAGAAACTGATTTATATGGCAGTGTAGATGGGGCAAATAAAGGAACTAAACAAGAACTCGACATGTAAAGCTTTATCAGAGTGGTTTTCAACCTGTGGGTCCCCAGAAGTTTGGCCTTGAATTCCCAGAAATCCTAACGGGGTAAAATGACTGGGATTTAGCATTATATTTCCAGTTTGTATGTATGATTGTAAAAGATGGATAGTGAAGAAAACTGATAGGAAGAAAATTAACTCATTTGGATGAGGTGCTAGGAAAAAGTTCCATGGATATCCTTGGACTGCTAAAAAAAACTAACAATAAATGTGTCTTAGAGAAAATTAAGTTCAAACTCTCCCTAAAAGCCCAGATGACTTAGTTGAGATTTTGGCTTTGTCGCGTGAAGGCATGATCTGCTAGAAAAGACAATAATGCTTGGTAAGGTAGAAATAACGGGGAAAAGGGAAGACTGCATTGTAGATGGATATACTCTATCAAGGAAGCCACAGTCCTAAATCTCAAGACCTGAGTCTGCAAGATCCTGTTGATGACTGGATGACTTGAAGTCTTTCATCCATAGGGTTATCATAAGTCAAAGTTGATTTGATGGTAGTTACTAGCAGCAATTGATCCACTGAATTTTAATCTAGTTGAGACTAGCACTTAGATGCAGGCCCTATGCCCCATTCCTTATGTTCAGTTTGTTGTTCCCCTTTGTAACTGAAACAGATGATTACGCACATGGATATGTGGCTGTTGGATAATGGATTTAATAAATAGCTTAACAGAGTCAATCATGCTTAAGCTCCTTGATTTCACTATACTTAGTTCAGGATTGAGACAAATCGCTTCTTGATTATTCATTATATAAAAGAACTGTTGAATAATTTTGTATTTGGATATATTAAATTTTAACATTTAAGGGTTTTTAGAATACATTTTAAATAACAAATGTCTAATGCACTAATTATTTATAATAAAAAAGAAACCAAGATGAATTTAGAGTCAGAAGGGACATATCTGATCCTTGGGGAAAACCTTTGTAAACAAATCAGAAAAAAATGTAATGGTAAAATGTAACTTTGATTTAATGTTAACTTTTTTTCTCAGTACTTAGTAAACAGATGTATTCAAAACAATAACAATTATTATTGATTGAAAATAACATACATTTTGCTACTTAAATCTTAAGTTTGCAACAATTGCAAGCTCTAGTGATTAAGCTTTTTGAACCAAGGTTAAAGTTAATTTCTTTCTGTAATCATGGGGTTGTTCTGTATTTCCAAAGTGTGCTTACAGCTATATCAGGAAGAAGGAAATGCTGAATTGTAATAAATTATTAAAAATTACTATTTACTTATTTAAAAATGTACAGTTCCCTAGGTGTTGCTTGACTGCACTTGTAATAATCTTTAGTCAATATAGCTAGTAATGTGTGTTGATGGGAGTTAGAGTCCAAAATATGGAGGGACACATATTCCCCAACGCTTCAACAAAAATTACTAAAAATTACTATTTACTTATTTTTAGCACATACAAAATCGGCAGTGATCTACTTTGAGAGCATTTAATTACAAAGCTGAGTGCAGGTACTGTGAGAAGACAGTTTATATTCTTTTTTTGTTTTATCTAACTATTTTAGCACATCATACAATATCTTTTCTGCAGTTGGCAGCCATTTCTGTGACTGCAGCACTTGGGGAAATGGCCACACTGAGAACAGGAAATGGCTGCCAACTGCAAAGCCAGCGATACCATTAGGTACGATGAGGCAGCCAGTTCAGGTAATAGTTTTGAACATTGTGAGGGGGCAGCAAATGGTTAATGATTTAATTGTTTTTGTTATTGTGGTTTTGCTGCCAGGGAAGGTTAGAGATGTATATGGATTTTCCACCTCATGTCCCAAAATAACTTCTTTGGCATTGGGTACTATGCACCTTGATACTAGAATATGTGTTGAAAATTTACCGCTCTGCCTCAAGTAGTCCTCCTGGTGTATGTATATCTATGCCTGTGCAGTTTACCTGTTTATGTGAGTGCTGAGAACAGTCAGGAATGCTTTCCCCCCAGTTGTGTGCAGTGGTTGAAGGCAAACCACATAGCCACATGGTTTTTTTCCTATAAGTAAGGCATTTCCAGACAGAAAAATAAGCAACCTTCACGGGCAGAGAGTTGCTGCAGGGTGAGAAATGTGTAACCTATGCATTGCATTCGGCTTTCCCTTCCAGGAGACCTTGTAGCCACTAACCCAGTCCTCAATTTGCTTTGGTGTTAGCATAAAAGTGCTGCATCTCCTTTCAATTGTTCTATTCAATTGCTCATGAAAAAAACCCTCTTGTATATGTAATTCGAATATCCATGAGATTTGTATAATACTTGATGTCTGAAGTGTCTAACAGTAACATAAAGGAATTGAGATTTTCTTCTTATTTGATTCGGGGGGAAAGAAAGTGTGTGTCTGCCATCCGTTGACTTATGGCTAGCCCATGAATTCCATATGATTTTCTTAGGCAAAGAATAGTCAGAATCATAGAGTTGGAAGAAATCTCAGTGGCCATGCAATCCAACCCCTGCCATGCAGGAATCCAGAACCAAAACACTCCCAATAGATAGTGGTTTTGCAAGTTCGTTCCTCTGAAGTTCAGCTTACAGCACCTGGTATAAATTGGTATCCAAGTACTAACCAAAGCTGACACTGCAGAGCAGTTAAGATAAAATGCCTATGCTGTCTTTGGGGTATTTAGACAGAAAAAATAACCAATGGGAAATCTATTTTAAAAAAAATATGACTCCTTAATTTTGATCTAGACCAAAAATAATACTATCTGGTTTTTTTAATGCCACCCTTATTTTGTTACTTGGGTTCTTAATATGTATTTTTTGGTTTTATATGATGGTCTAATGAGTTTGGTGTAATGTGCAATTGGTAAACAAAGTACATAAATAAAATATGCATGGGTTAAAAAAAACAAAGCTCTGACCATCTGGGATTCTCATGTACACTACCTTCAGTTCTGTAAGAGCAATGTAAAATACACCTGAAAAAATTGCTGAGATATTCAGTAATATTATACTCCAGATTTTCCCTAACCATCTTAGAAATCATATTTTTACAAGTGCAGGTAGTCCATTTATTGATGCAAGCCACAACTATTCTCTACTCTGCCTGTGTGTTTCATATGTGTTATTATAGTGACCATACTTGGTGGCCAGCTTTCTGGTGTCGTGCTTCTTTGTATTAGCTAAACCGATCCTCAGATGGCAGACATGCATTATCTTGCCAGGATTATTCTTGGAGCCTTATATGCTTGGTATAATGTGACAACACTTCTCTACTGATAAAGGAGTGGTCTTTTAAAAACTGTTTTGAAAGTGTATCCTCCTTACACCATTTTGTGATTCTCTGCAAATATATCACTCTGGGTGATATAGTCCATGGGGCAGTGGTATTGTTGGTGAGACAGAAGTGCCTATGGCTTAGAGAGAACACAAGCATCATTAGTGCTACTTGTTTTTATTATATTATTATCATTATTGTTACCATTTATTTATTTATACAGCATAATAACTATAAATGGTGTCTTACAAGTAAAAACAATGAAACTGTTTCCTGCCCTCAGGCTTACAGTCTAAAAAAACCTTACAGTTCATCACCATTGATGTTCAGTTTTCCTAACTCTGGCCTGGCACTGCTTCTGTTACCTGTAAAAACAATCCCATTGCAATAAGAATGTAGGTGATAACTACTTCTTCATTTACCTCAGTGTGGTGGCTAAATATTTCATTGCCAAGTCTCAGAGATGACTTTTCAGGTGGGATTTGGCAATGATTTTGAGTGATTTGGATTTTGCAATCTAGATTTTGTTTATTTTAGCCTCATTTCTTCTTGAGAGGGTTTTCTGTTAGGAAGTTAAATAATCGCAAAACATGCCTTGCTCAAATTGACGGTGCCTTTTTCTTTTTAGAATTAGAAGATGGTCAGAAACAAGCAATGGTGAGTGAACGGACGGAAACATTCACTACTTCACGGAATTTATTGGCTTCTGGAGCAGATGCTATTGAGAGGATCATGTCTTCTTACAAAGAGGTATTGAATAAGTTTCCTTTTGATAATAGAAAATCGGATGTAGTGTCAAAGTAGTATGAGTCCCTCCAGAGAGAAAGGGCGGGTTAAAAATAAATTATTATTATTATTATTATTATTATTATTATTATTATTATTATTATTTGGCATCTAACAAACAATTTAAATGTATTTTTATAATAAAATAAGTTGTGCCATTGACTAAAACAGATACCTGCCTTAAATGCCAAGTGCTGGGTGCATTTATTTACAAAGTAAAGTATAGGAGTGAACTATGTGTACCACACAGTGACCTTGCATCCTCTGAGCTAATCTGCTTTCCTTGTGATATTCTTCCACCAGTGCTGAAGTAAGTTTCAGTTGCCACTCCAGCTAACTTCTGTATGTGGAATGGCTTCTGTGTATGTAAGGAAGTTTGCATTGTACCTTGCCTCAGTCAGCAAAATGGCTTTGCTTTGAAGACCGAAACGATTTTTCAGGGCTTTTACCTTAATAATGTGCCAGTGTAGTTCTGTTGGCAACCTCCAGCTTCAGAGACACAATGCTCCTAAATACTGGTTGCTGAAAGCAACAACACTGGAGAGTCTGTGTGTTTGACTCTTGGTGGTATTTCAGTGATCACTGTCAGCAACAACACATGGGGCCATGCAGGACTTTGGTCTGATCAAGTAGAGCTCTTCTTATATTCTATTATTGCTGCTGCTGCTTCTGTTGTTGTTGTTGTTATTGCAGGTACAAATGGTTTATATTTTGCTTTCCCCAGAACTTGGAAATGGCAATTTGTAATTGATTCCTTCCCCGATAAGTAACTGTTGCATTAGAATGGAACTTATCAAGAGATAGCTTCATTGTGATGCAACTTCACTTTCTCTAAGCTAATTCTTTTCTGTGGTAGGCTGTACCCAGAACAGTTGGTAATAAACTGCATTTGTGAAAATACATCACATTTCAGTTGGGGGTGGGGCACTGGAAACATTTAACCAAACCTGAACATATTCAGGAATTTTTGAATTACTGAATTTTAGAATTGGTATTGCAATTAATAAGAGAGGATCAGTACCTAAAGCAAAAAATTAATAGATCAGAAAGAAGAGCACTTCCCCTTTCTGCTAGCACTAGTCTGTTTGTATCCCAGGGGATCACAGCAGACTGACTTAAATACATTTCACTAGGAGCTAGATTTTCCCGCCAGGTTCATATTTGTCTTTCCTATTTTCTTAGCGGGTCCAGATATTTCCATCTTTTCCTTTTCTACCAGCAGAAAGAGGTGACACATAGCAAGTTTGGGAATGATGTCATCAACTCTTGATAGCAAACTTCCCATCCTCCCACTCCCCTTCCCCGTGTTCTTTTCTTTTAAATTTGTGTGGCATTTCTTAAGAGAGGCTGAACCAGTGAGACATTATAGCTGATGCCACAGGTATTACGATACTCCTAGGTGTGGTCTTTAAAGCTGCCAGATGAGAGATAAGGAAATGAGTTGAGCATGACATGGGGAAATCGTATCTTTTTTAACACAGTTACATTTTTGTCGTTTCCTCCCCTAAATGCTCAATACATAGCATAATCTTTCAGTTGGTTATCACTGGCTTACTGGATATTTCTGTTCTGAAATTGGTGTCACATTTGAGAGGGTTGGTAGGTAGGAAGGAAAAGCTTATGAAAACCCATATTTTGGCCTAAGATGCGTAGGCACGTATGAGTTAGATGAAGTAAGCTGAACTTCTACGAGACATGAATAATTGAGAGCAATCTAATCAAGAGGCCACAAAAGACTAAGTCCACTTTCCAACCAATTCAGCATTCTCTCTTTGCTGCAAATGTAGCAAAGATATCCATGATGGAAGAAGCAAATGTGTCCTGTAACTGCCTATCATGGCAGTAGAAAGATGGAAATCAAAATTCACTTGTCCCAAGTGGATGAAGGCTTTTAAAAATAGTGTTAAGTGCATCTTTAAAGCACTGTAGGGCAAAATGTTCGTTTTGTGGCAGGCATGTGGTAAAACTGCATTTCATCTAGTATTCCTTTGAATAGACAGCATTTGATCCTAAGCAAATGACCCTGCTTGCCTTTTAGAGGTTGACATAGAAAATGAAAGCAAGGAGACAAGTACTTTTGAGGTCATCTAGGGCAGCTTTATCCCTTTTGAAGATTAGCAGTGTTTTGTGCAGTGGCATGACATATATCTGTGCTCATTCAAGCTAGATTGATAATACAACCCACAATTCACTTATGGCCAGCCTAATTAAATTGGATTTGATGGCATTGAGCCATCATAAATGTAAATGAGCTTGCCACATTTGTTGGCCAGCAAGTCTACATATTTTGCAGTTAGTTGTATGCTCCTCATATGTCCCATTTCAAAACACTAAAAATGTTTACTGGTTTTTTTAGTCCAATTAACTCTGAATGATGACATGGGGCTGCATGCAGCCTCAATGCAATTTTATGGTCTTCTGTCCCTCCAGATTCCTCTTGTTCTGGCCAAAAAACAAATGGCTTCCAGAAATGGCAGTTCACTTTTTAAATAGGTTGTAGGCCTCTTACATTATTTAACATGTGGAGAAAAGTTTTCCAAATCCAAGAATGGATATTATGTTTTTTTCTGGTCTTGTTTTTTATGCTACAGCATTTTGACAGTCTGTGTGGCCCCTAGTTAATCCCAAGGTCAGAAAAATTGACCCCTGGATCTGCCATAGTTTCTGGCCCTACAGTGACTGAGAACGCATACATACTTCATCGTTTTGTTTTTTTCTTGAGGAAGAAATACTAAGATACACATGATTTCAGTATGCCATTTCTTGAGAGTAAAATGCAAAATTCATGCAATTTTTGATACAATGAAATAAATTTTTGCTACAATAACAGTTTGTTTTACAGTAATATGGCATCATTTGTGTCTTGCAGGTCACAGAGTTAGCAGGCTACACAGCTCGTGTGTACAACATGTTTTCAGTTTTTGATGAAGTGAAGAGAGGCATTTACAAAAGATCAGCTGTTTTTCAAGAATGTGATAGCAACAACAAGAAGAATGTAAAAACAGGAAGACATATTGATGGTCCCTTAGAAATCAAAGGTAATATATACTATTTTTTTCTAAAGGAATTCTTTAGCAGCTCATGTCAATGTGCAATTTAAATATTGATTAGAAAATGGAAAAAGTGAAACAACTGTTTAAATTTCATTGCCATTTTTTGTTTAAAGGGGGCCAAATAAGCATTGTTGAGAGTGAAAGTTGTTCCCCTCCAGTTCTGTGTTTTAGGTACCATGGGCTTTTCTCCATGTTCAGGTGCAATATAGTTCCTGTGGCTGTATAATTTTGTAGCTGGGAGGCAACATATTGAACCTTCCACTACATCAATAGTTTCCTACCGCTGGAATGTTTGCATGTTATGCAGTGACATCTTTAGTTTTCACCTTTAAATGCTGGAGATAGATAGATAGGCAGAACATGGAAAAGCATACAAACTCTCATTCCATCACCAGCTATCTGAAAGTAGTACATTCACATGTGATAAATTTGTAAATGTGTTTTGTTATCTAATATTTCCCCTTACCTCTTCCTGCCTCCATTTGTCTTCATGCTTTGACTTTCATGATCACTCTCTGTAGACATCCTTATCACTGCCTTCTTACCATATTTCTATTTTACATTTAATTTCTTAAATAAATCATAACATTTCCAGCACCCATTGTTTGTGTTCCATCCAACAAAAGTCAAGAAATACTATTAAGATTTTCCTTGCTTACATCTTTCCCAAACTGGGGTTCTTTTGCACTACAGCATTATGATTCTACTGTAACTGCTGTGATGATGTCTTATGGAATCTCGAGATTAACTATTTGGGGCATCTAGTGCCTCACAGAATACAAACTCAAGGATTCCATAATGCTATAACTATATAGTCTGAATCATATATTCATAGCAATATGTATGAAAACATCCTTAATACCCTCTTGAAATCTCAGATTGCATTTCCTACTCAGACCTTGGAAATAATTGATTGCAAGTAATAGTGCTATATATAATGTGCTACTTTTGGGATTAATGAGGGCATAATAGCATAGTAGCTGCAAATGTATTTTGAAATGCTGCTTTCAAGTGAGCATAGTTAGATGGCCTTTTAAAATATTTTTAACTATCGTTAAAAGACTAGCTAAAAAGCAACACAATAGCTGAGTATGATTAAACCATTACTCTTCAGAAATAGAGATTTCAAATATATGTGTGTTAGAATAAAAGTAAAAAAGAGACATGTTGCAATTTCTGCAATTAGTAAAAAACACGTGTGAAGGAACAAATTAATTGGGATAGGTAGGGTTGCTTTAGATCTGATTCTGTCATGGTCTAAATTAGAGATATACAGGACATTTTCTGATTTTGTGCATGGCATAGAGCATTCCACCATCTCCAGATTATTCTTTTGCATTGATAGACCTGCTAGAGACATAGGACCCGTCCAGACAGGACCTTTATTTTGGGAACTCCCGCAGTAAAGGAGGGGCTGTGTAGACAAAATTCTGGACAGTCCCTAATTAATTCGCTACAAACCAGGAAAAACCTGGTTTGTTGTGAATTAATTTGATAGTGGATTTATTCTGCTCCTTCTTGGAAGGCACGGGATAAATCCACAATTTCCGGGACTGGACTGCAGAAAACTGCAGTCCAGATAGTATTCCCACAGTTTACCGAGCTAAATAATTTATTTTTATTTATTTATTATTTACAGTATTTGTATACCGCTTTTCTCACCCCGAGGGGGACTCAAAACAGTTTACACATAAGTAATGGCAAAAATTTAATGCCAGTACAAACAATTACAATTATACATTACAATTAGACATAAATTAAATTAAAAAATACATCCATGAGAAATAAAACAATCATTAAAACAATAAAACGATCTCGTCCATCGAATCGCTTGGTAAACTGTGGGAATACCCAACCCCCTCCCCTCAAGCCCTAAAACCTTTTAGAAAACTAATAAAAACTTACATGCCCTCCATTAGAAGCCTTGGCCGGCTCTCCCAGCACGTAGAAATGACGCACTAGGAGAGCGGGGGGGGGGGGGGGGGGGGGGGGGGGAGGGGCTAGTGGACACCCATCCCAGAAAGCATGTGCTTTCTGTGGTGGGTGTGGACAGGCTCCCAGAAACATCCACATTTTTTTAATGTCTGTCTGGATCCAGCCATAGCTACATGTTCTAATGTTACATAACTTCAGAAGGTTTGGGAAGGGTTTTTTTGTTTTTTTTAGTTCTTAGAGGTGCATTACCAATTAAAGGTACTTCCTTTTAACCTTGCCTCAGCAGTTGGAGCCTTAGTTTTCCTATACTTAAAGTACTGTATATACTCGAGTATAAGTCTAGTTTTTCAGTCCTTTTTTTTAGGCTGAAAAAGTCTCCCCCGGCTTATACTCGAGTCAATGTTATTTATTATTTTATTTTGTTGTTGTTATTATATTTATTATTATATTTATTATTTTATTATTGTTGTTATTATTACATTTATTATTTTACTGTGTTGTTATTACATTCCATTATTTTACTCTATTATTATTATTATTATTATTTTACTCATTATTATTGGAGGACATGTAAGTATATTTACATTGAAGAAGGTTAGAATAATGGTTTAATCAAAGTTGGACAGTCTTACCTTGAATTACAGTTTTATGTAAATATTCAAAAACATTTAACCTATTGATGCCTCAATTAATATAATTTTATTGGTATCTATTTTTATTTTGAAATTTACCAGTAGCTGCTGCATTTCCCACCCTTGGCTTATATTCGAGTCAATCCATTTTCCCAGTTTTTTGTGGTAAAATTAGGTGCCTCGGCTTATATTCGGCTGGGCTTATACTCGAGTATATACGGTATATCAAAAAATTTTGGCCAAACATATCTACAGAATACTTGTGTTTATCATTCTTCATGGGTATGTGTTTCAAAACCATAGAGAGCCAATGTGGCATTGTAGTTTAAGTGTTGGACTTTGGGAGACTAGGGTTCAAATCTCCTCTCAGATCTGGTGCCTTATACTAGAGCTTAAAGAGTAGGCACCCCATCTGAAGTCATTTGGCTGCCTCTTGCAGAATTCTGGGGCTTGTTGTTTAGTGAGACCCATGAAGTCTCTAGTTGAGCATTTTAAAGCCCCCTTCCCTATACTACAAGCCCCAGAATTCTGCAGGAAGCAGCCACATGATTTCAGGAAGGATGCATGTTCTGCCTACTCTGATATCAGCTTTGGAAACCCATTGAGTGACGTTGGGTAAATCATACTCTCAGTCTCAGAGGGAGGCAATAGCAACACCCCCAACAAATTTTACCATGAAAAACATCATAAGAGGGTCACCATGAGTCAGAAACAACTTAATGGCAGATAACAAAAAGAATACCTACATAACATTCTTTGGAAATGAGATCGATACGCAAAGACTGACAGATGTGGTAAATCCATTATCCAAACCTAATTTGGTTGAAATTAACCATGTAGGAATTGAATAGAGAAAATTAAAGTTAAAATTAATACTTATCTGTAGAAATGTCCATTTTAGTTTTATGTTAATAAACTATACAAAAGATGTGTGACATCATATGGAATAGGTTTAAATCTTTAAGTCAGTTTCATAGTGTGGTGTTTGAAGAGGTGAAAGTTAAGGGACATGTTAGCTTTTTTGTAAGCAGATTTACAGAAAAATCTTCAAACATACATAGTAAAAGAAAAGTGGCAGCTCTGGTGACCATTGTGACATGAGAAGATCAGACATCAGTGATGGATCTGTACGTTCATTTTTGTTGTTGATGAGAATATGTATTAATTTTTCTGAGAAAAAAAACTTGGACTTTAGATCCAACATTTCTATCAGTTTGTTCACCTCCAATTATGTTCAGGGTTTTCATCTACTAGCTTTCTGTATAAAGGTATTTTACTCACCTGAAAAGAAATGGCATATTTTAGATGTGCATAGCATTATTAAAATTTATTGGAATGAATGCAAAATTTGACATGCATTGAAGCCTTGATTATATCATTCAGTCCTTGAACTTTAAAATCTTGTAAAAAATTTTGGTGATATATTTGGTGATATATTGTTCCTTCTACAGTATGTGTACTTGGTACCTTTAGAAGACATTCATACAATAGCAGGATGGAATAATGTTCATCTTTATTAGACAAAAATTAGCAGCACAAGTACCTTTGGGAGAGCAAGTGTTACGGACATTAGTGGCGTCCTTGCACTCTCAGCACTAAGAGTTTGGATAAATCCTACATGACTGCGGGATTACAGATTGCCATAAATGAGAATGTCTCATACTATTTTTTAATTGTATTTTCTGTTGCTGTTTATTCCATATTATTTTTTCTTGGAAATCAATAAATTAATATGTATCATAGGTCATATATTTAGCTTATCACTATGTAATTTGTAATTTTAGTGCAGGGTTGGCATTCTAGATGTTTTGTCGAAGCCTTTCATGGCAGGAATCATTGATTTGCTCTGAGTTTTCTGGACTGTATGGCCATGTTTCAGAAGCATTCTCTCATTTCATCCACATCTATGACAGGCATCCTCAGAACTTGTGAGGTCTGTTGGAAGCTAGGCAAGTAAGGTTTATATATCTGTGGAATGTCTAGGGTGGGAGAAAGAACTCTTGTCTGCTTGAGGCAAGTGTGAATAATTCAATTGGCCACCTTGATTAGCATTTAATGATGTGGGTGAAATGTCAGGAGAGAATGCTTCTGGAACATGGCCATACAGCCCAGAAAACTCACAGCAACCCAATTCTAGATGTTGTAGATCTGAAACCCTTGCTACCACAGTCAACAATTACGGATGCTGGAACTTGCAGTTCAGCAGTAGCTGAAGAGTCGTTCAATTCCCAGCCCTGTTTTAGTGGTATAAAAGAGGGTGAAAGAAAGCCATTCAGCAAACATAATCAACATGTAGTTATAATGTGATAGTGTTGTTTTAGTTGTCCCTTATATATATACCATCTGGATTATATAAAAGCATTTGCTTGAAGGTACATTGTCAGGATGAAGAAATTGTTTATACTGAGAGCACTTGTTTCACGTTCCTTTTTATTGGCTCATTGGATCTTATGAATTCATTTCATAAATTCAGACTGTTCTACTAGTGATGTTGCCCCATCAGCAGGTAATGTACACCTCTGAGAAAATGAATATTCCTTCTTTTTGCAACCTCCTTCGTTGTATGCCTCAGATCTACTCCAGAGAATTGGGGATTTCCTAGAGCACATATGGAGGGCATGGGGAAGGAAACTACACAAGAAGCAAAGATTATAGAAACTCACATTACACAAGTAGTCTCAATGTAATGGATTTAGTCCACTGGAACACTCTTGTTATCAAGAAGGACATCTGGGAGACTATGGGAAGTGCACTCCAAAAAAAGCAGCTTTTCCAAGTGTTGTACTTCAAATTCACAGACAACAACTGTAGAGGTTTTAGTATTGGTTACATCAGTGATGTTCAAATCCAAAAAATGTGAGAAAAGAGCACATTTTGCCAGCTGGGGATACTAGTGTGCCTTCTAGCTAAAGCCTCTTCACTAAGGAAGGTGGGTTCATGCACCACCTACTGGGACTTACAAGAAATAACCATGCAGCATGATTTCATGCTGTTTAATCATCCCTAATACCATTCATTATCTCTAATACTAAGTGAAGGTGAAACCAATGAGTCATTCTGAAGGAAGGAAATTGTTTCGGTAGATTCACATAGCCATCTACGATATAGTAGGTGCTAGAGAATTTACTGTAAGATGCAAATGACACAATATGGACAACCACAGTTTATGTCTTCCATGCCAGTGGAGTGATTACTCTCCTCTGGGTTTCAATCTGAACTTTGAAGGCTTTGTGCCCCACCCCCAAAATAGGTTTATCACCTTGAATAGCTCCTTTACACTTCAGACTAAAACTCAGAACAGAGTTATCATTCTACTGACATGAAAACCACCACTTATCATTACCTATGGAGGATGACTTTGCCAATCATCTGGTAAAAAGTGATCATTGTTGTGATCCTGAAATTGTTGAAGATGAGGGAAGGATCAGAGAACAGTTGCTGTGCCTTACTAGAGATAACAGGCACCTGAAATGTTTACATTTATGCTATATTACATGTTTTAAATGGATGCCATGGGATCAGTGTCACTATACATTTAGTTTCCAATAACTATTAATACTATTACATAGTGTTTTTACCACCTCCTGTCACAGAAATACAGTTGTCTCAATCACATTTTGACCAATAAATTCTAAAGGAGCTAAGTCTAGCAAAGAGAACAAATGATTGACGGTAGATTTAGCCATATGCAGCAGTATCTAACTGCTCTTAAATTCTCAAGGTGAGGAATGGTGCCAAATGTTAGTAAACATAATTTACTACTTGAGAAAAGGAATTTCAGATTCAGAGAACCACCATCACAGTGTGATCTTGATGAATATGCATTACAGTTTTTACTTACAGTTGTCAGAAAAAAACTTAAAAGTATTAACTTTAAACACATTTGAAGTTTTTTTGTTAGGTATGGTATACTGTTGATAAATGACAGAGATCAGCATATCCATAGAATTCAGAAAATAAATATTTATTTTTTTCACATTGTCTAATCATCACCTCAAGTGGCAATTCTTATAAATGATGGATAGATATTTTGTTCTCTTAAGACCACAAACATGCTTTTCTCTATGTGTTTTGCGTGTATGCTCTTGTGTGTATGCTCTACTAACAAGTGTCATTGTGGTTTGTTTGTGTTTTTTCTTTACTTGTAGGAAGAGTGATAGATGTTGATCATGGAATTATCTGTGAAAATGTTCCTATTATTACCCCAAATGGAGATGTGGTGGTTTCCAGGCTAAACTTCAAAGTAAGATAATATGCAATTTGAATGTTGCCATCATAATTCGTACAGAAAATCCACAAAACTCATATATCTTACGTACCTTAAGTACTTGGACAATCATATAAAAAAGAGGGGAAATTAAACAAAATACTCATAGTTTGTCAGTGATAGAAGAAAATGCATCCAGTTTTTCCTACTTAATGAAAAACAAGATAAGAGCCAGGGTCAGGTCTGTGTATTCAGTTAATATGTTGAGTTGAGCAGAACTTTGTACATTGTGTGAGATGGCCTGATTTGACTGAAATATGAGAAGTGAGTTAAGCAGGGACAATGACCTGGTTCTCTTCTGATTCCATTTCTAAATTAAAATTACTGGAATGTTAAAAGTTTTCTATGGTCAACCTTCTGTTATGTTATTGTGCTTTGACAAAGCCATAATTATACGTTAACTTTGCTTCCTGTAGCCATATTTAGGCATTCACAAAAATGTAAGGAGGAGGATGTGTTAGGCTCCCCCACCATTGCTCTCATTTGAAGAGTAACAATTTGAAGCTGAGAATATTTGGAGACTCTCCACATGACTGAAGTTATCTATTATGTGAAGAGACACGCTAAACTCTGTTTGGACTAAAAAAAGAATATTGCACTAATGTACTGTATATACTAGTACAGTATGTAAGTTGAAAAGAATGGCCATTTACTATTTTCCTATGTGTACAATATTTAGAAAGACACAAAATGAGAACTAGTTTTAAAATGCTGGATAAAGACCTCAGTTTCCAATGCTTCTTTCCTCCCAAACACCTATGTATAGTGGAGGATTAGAAATGTTAGCAGTATCTTCTGCTTTTTAGTAAATCATTCTAGTTTTAATTAACTAATTTGTATTTGATTTCATCTGTCCTATCTATCTGGACTAGTGGCAGACGTGAAATAGATAGCCATGTTTATGCTTTCTACTGACCTATAAATCTCTTGTAGTCTTTGCTTTATCACTTAACTCCCTTAGTTAATTTTATTCAGTGCACTGCTTTTTTTTCTTTCTTCCCCTAGACCAGCAGTGAGCAAATGAAATGCTGTTGAGGGTTATAGGGAAAACATAGGTCCGCAATTCTGAAGCCTTCCACGGTTTGGAGGACATCAGAGAATGTAGTAACACTTCCTGATAGTATCGGGATTCAGGATGATATGCTTAGTGGTGTCAAACTTGTGGCCCTCCAGGCGTTTTGGACTTTAGCTCCCAGAATTCCTGGCCATTGGGCAAGCTGACTAAAGCTTTTGGGAATTGGAGGCCCAAACACTGGGGGGTTACAGGTTTGACACCTCTGTCTAAGTCAGTGATGGGTAACCTTTTGAGCTTGGTGTGTCAAAATTTGCCAAAAACCTGAGCATAACTTGAGTGGGGTGTCAACTTTGAGAAAAAAAGCCCATTATTTTGCAATATTTGTAGTTTAAATAAGAAAAATGTATATTCCATGTTGAGTTATGGAGTGAACAATGGTCAAACATGCAGATGTTAAATTTGTAGAGCCTTTTACAAATTTAAGGATGGAATGAGATTGGCTCTTATAAGGTGTACTTCTCTGTATGCGGCCGCATGTGGCCGCGTGTCATCAAAAATAGCCATGTGTGTCAGTGCTGACACGGGTGTTATAGCTTCACCATCACCGGTCTAAGTGAACCATTTTCATTAATACTTCAACAGGAACCTGACTTCCTATCCCCCTCTCCCTTTATTTTTCTGGAACTGGAGCTGGCTAGCTCCTAGAAGCACACTGGCAAAGCATAATATATGAAGTCCCTATTGGTTCTGAGCTATTAAAAGCACAAACCCCCTAAAGAGGCAGGTAATTCCTTCCCTGAAAATTTCACAGGCACTGAACAAGGATTGTATATCAGTAACTTGAACCAGTTTCTGTCAAAGTCAAAAGTGCATGATCAATGTTTTTGTCTAAGAAGCATAGCAGTTGTGCGTGTTGTACAGTTACAGGCTATGTAGGAGATGGAAAGAGGCTTTTAAAAATCAAACTTTAGTTAAATTTTGTTAACTCCTTAGTTAAGCCAAGTCTCATACACATACATATACAGCAAGCATCATATTCTTTTTCCTACAAAATTACTTCTGATCTGAATTTGGCATTCATAATTTACCTGAAGAGATCTACAAGTATTCTAATTTTTAAATTAATGCTAGGAAAAGCATTTCATAAGCTAATTCCTATCTTCTTTTCTCTAGTCTTTGGAAAGACCAATAATATATTTCTGTCTAAATTTAGTGAAGACTCCTGATTCCTTGGGTTTGGGCTATTGAGTGCCTAGAATTGGAAAAATCCCTTTGGCATGATCCTGTACTAATGTATGGAACATCTAAGCCTCAGTGTCTTGCTAGAAGTATCTGGCCAGGTAGATTGTGAGGGTGGTGATGGTAATGGAGATTGGGATTTCCTCTGATATAGTAGGAGTGGGAGCTGTATGGCTTCTAATGACTTGGGATGAGGCCCTCGGAGTTGTGTTTTTTAGCATTACTGCAGAGGTATTGTGAAAAGATATATTGGTGAGTGTATACACACTAAGTCTAAGCAAGAAGTGATTGCTTGGTTATTTATATTACAGTGGATTGTAAGCCCACGTGTTTTCCTTTCTGAAATATACTTAGTCGTATTTTGTGTAATATATTTTCTGCATTGCACTGACCTCAGAGTGGTTCACAATCATTGCAGTAACTAGTTGACAGTGATAATATAATAATCATAACTAATTTAACACATTTAAAAATCAAAGTGATTTTAGCACATAGGTCAGTGTCAATAATGTAAACTTTGTAAATAGCATTTAAACAGTTCACCTAACATTAAGAGATACCTTGTTTATATTGAAAAAGGATAACCACAAAGCACTTGTGATTCATGTTTTATCACCATGTTCACAAATCCAAATTCAGGCATTGTTGTTAAGTGATCTTGGGAAGATTCTTTGAAGCAAAGAAGTGGTGTACCTACAAGTTTATTACTCTTCAACCCCCCCCCCCCACACACACACACACACACAAGCTGCAGCATCATATTCTTGTCCGTGTTTTAACCTTACCAGGCACCTCATCTTCCACAGATACTATAGATGGGTTTTTCATCATTATCATTGATGAAAGTCTGTTCTATAAAGGGAAGATATCCTTGATATATACCTTTACATTCTAACTTGTCTTCTTTGAAATTTATACTGCTGAACATACTGTAAACATACATCAATGTTGCTCAAGAAAAATTGCTACCATGGAAGCAGATTCGCTCAGTGGGATTCATTAAGATCTGCTGCATAGTGAAAGCAAAATAAAACATGCCATAGGGAAAAAATACTTTGAATGTTATTGATCGAGTCTTATGGTGCTCAAATTGCCTGAGGAAAAATTGTGTTTTGTCTGCATTGTAAATAAAGTTAAGAGATTTTGGCCCCTTAAACAGGCTATCATTGATGGCATTACATGTGTGAATATTCATTTTGCACATTCTAGTAAAAAGAATAAAGTGATGATGTTGTGACCCAGAGAACCTGCATATTTGTAACTTTCTCTTGATAATGATGATAGGCAAAGCTTTAGTTGTTTTCATCTGCCTGAGTCAACAGTTGGAATTAATATGTTGAATTAAGTTAGTGTGCATTTGTCATGGATATGATTTTTGTCTTTGTGGAAGGATTTGTGTGTATGTAGAGAATGGTTATATGTTTGGAAATAGATTATTTCCCCTTTATTTGTTTTCCTAAATTTTCATGGGCAGACATAAAGAGGAAAAGATGGAAAGTGTAAGAACAGATAGAATTTTTTTGGACTGCTATTTCCATTGACCCTATTCAGCATAGCCAGTGGTGGAAGAAGTTGAGAGATACAGTTCAATGGCATCCAGAAAGTCACATATTCTTCTTCAAGATCAGGTTGGGATATTGGAGCATCCTGTTTTCATGGTAGTAGGCCACTGTTTCATATATTCATATTTTTTATCTACTGATCTCTATCTGTGATCCTTTATTGAGAAATATATGTTTATCACATAACTACATTTCTATAGCTGTGTGTACTGACAATACCCTTCCAATCCACTTTGTAAGCAGTGTAGTCCCCCATTGCAATGCAGCCATTTCCATGTTGTTATAGAGTTGGGAAGATCAGCATGGATGTGTCACTCTAAACTGGATGTGCTACAGCAGACATCTATAGAGACTTTAATACATACTTGGAATATCTCTGCAGTGCATCCAGCTGCAGGAAAATAGCTACACGTGTCTTCACTTATTCCACTCCTCCAATAACATGGAAATAGCTATGTTGTGGGAGGGCTGTACTGCTTACAGGATGAGAATTTGGGTGATTTTGGCCATTTCATAGTCAGAACAGGATTCTGACCTCCATAATAACTGAACAAGTAAGTTACAGTGGCATATTTTTAACTTATGATGATGCATAACTCATTAGCAGAATGCCATCTTTATATTAGGATTGGAAATCTTTGATTCTCCAGATAGTGTAGGTTTAAATCTCCATTAGTATCACTCAGCATGGTATCCAGGGATTGTGGAAATTGCAGTCTAAAATATCTGGAGAACCATGTTTCCCTCTGTCTTTATCCCATCATTTCAGAGTTATTGATACATCAGCACAAATGTTGATAATGATCAGAATGTCAGTGAATCAGAATGCTGATGGACAGGAATAGGTAGAATAATCTTCTAAAAGGGTTTTGTGTTTATCATTTTCATAACTTGCAGGTTGAGGAAGGGATGCATCTTCTAATCACTGGGCCCAATGGCTGTGGGAAGAGCTCTCTCTTCAGAATTCTCAGTGGCTTATGGCCTGTCTATGAAGGAGTTCTCTACAAACCACCTCCCCAACATTTGTTCTATATTCCACAAAGGTTTGTAATTTGTTTTCTTGTTGTGTCCATTTTTTTTCTTATATTTTCACAATACACCCACCTTATTAGGCTGCTGGAGAAAAAAGAAAACCTAGTGAAAACAAGAAATAGGGGGAATGTTCAGAGGTTATTGCTAATTTATCAACATATATCATCCTCTTAAGACTTATATTTGTTCCTAGCTCTAGTTAATGTATTTCAGAATTCCGGTACTAGTAATAGTGGTAGTGGTGGTGACAATAACAGTGATGGTAGTGGTGAAGGTAGTAGTGTGGTTGTTAAATCTAATTTTTAGTCTCAGAATAGACCCATTGACTCATTGAGGAGTTTGCAAATAATCACTTATATAAATTTCCTTGATTTTATGCATCTATTCTATATAACAACTGGGTTTAGGGTGGTGATGGTTATATTAAACGATACAGCTTGAAAATCTAGCTTTTCTCATAGCTGAAAATCTAGCTTTTCTCATAGCTAGATTTTAAATTTAGCACATCACCAGTTCTCTCTCGAAGAAAGAGGGGCTTTTAAAGATGTTTGGAAACCATGCAACAGCTTAAGAAACATTTCACGTTGGTTCTAATCTAGCCAGGCTTATGTATGACAAAGTTCTTCTGTAATAATGAAAATGTTATCATACTTGCTTTCAGTGCCACTGCATTTTATTCCTATTTTACCTAGCAGTAAACTTCATTAACTCAACAGGGCTTCTTCATTTAGAGTGCTTTGTTCGTCTCAAAACATTTTCATGGAATTGTGGATAACATGCATAATTTGCCAGGCAGGAAAATTTCCCCCGAGAGAGTATGGCCATTATCTAAAAAGACCGTAGCCAAATCATCTGACCTGCTTGATGCTTCTTCAGAGCCATTTATAAATACTACTGTTTTTATTGGTATCCTCTGAATTATTAAGCCCAAATAAGCTAAAAACAAGAGGCAGTGTTGTTTTTCTGTGCTGACTGAATGAATCCCAATTTAGTTTTGTCTAGATAATCCTTATCTGGATTCCTTATGGTTTAACTATGAATTTTGCTTATTGTAGTCTCTGATAGTTTTCTTTTCTGCTTCGGATATTCACGTAGTTTTGGGGTGTCTCTAGATCAGCAGTTTTCAAACTGTAGTCTGTGGAGCCCTTAGGGCTCCATGAAGCAAATTGAGGGGCTCCGCATTTCCCTTCTCCTCCTCTCTTCCTTCCCCTCCAAGCACTCCCGGCTGGAAGCCCCCTCTGCCAAAATCACTCCCTTGCCATGTGGAAGAGGCAGAAAGAAAGAAAGAAAGAAAGAAAGAAAGAAAGAAAGAAAGAAAGAAAGAAAGAGAGGGGGGGGGAGGCAGGCACATGTTCTTGGGAAGGCAGCGAGGTGCTTAAAGGGACAGGGTGGAGAGGCTGCAGGCCATATGGACGTTCATAGAGATGCAGCGCTTCGGTAGCAAGGAGAGGGTTAAGGAGAGGCTTGCTGCCCAGACTCTTTTCTCTTCACCCCCATGCTATCCATACCCTTTTCCCTGTGCTCCCTTGCTACCCAGATCCTCCTCCTCCTCCTCCTCCTTATTACTACTACTACTACTACTACAAAGGCTGGATGACCATCTGTTGAGGGAGGACTTTGATTGTACTTTTCCCGCATGGGGGTTTGACTGGATGGCCCTGGGGTCTTCCACTGAAATACTGTTAAGTTTATATTGGTTAAAATAGTTCTTCATTTTAAATATTGTATTGTCCTTCCTTCCTTCCTTTCCAATACAAATGAGATATATGCATTGTGCATAGGAATTTATTCATTTTTTTTTTCAATTAGTTCACACGAACACTCTCCAGCCATTTGCCACTGGTCTGGCCTGTCTGTCAAATTTTAAAACGTAATGCGGCCCCTGTGTCTAAAAGTTTGCCATGCCTGATATATAGTATATAGCTATAGATACACACACACAAACACACACATACATTACTTGGTTATTCATAACAATTTTTTTGCTCCACACCTGAAAAAGTTTGAGAACCACTGCTCTAGATTCATCCCTGTCACTGGAGGCCCAAGTGGACTCTGGTTCAGACATGCTTGTGCCAACGATGGCCTTTCCTGGAAATATTTTGAGTTTGCACTAGCCTCTGCCTGGCCTTTTTAATTGCTCTGAACAGACAGGATTATTTTTAATATATATGTGTTATTGTGATAATTTTATGCTTATGTTGTTTTGTTAATTTATGTCATGCTGTTTACTCTGTATGTTTTGGTGATGTTACTTGGAAACCACCCTGAGTCCCCCTCGGGGAGATAGAGCGGTATATAAATAAAGTTATTATTATTATTATTATTATTATTATTATTGATATTATTGTTTCAGTTAAGGGCTGCAGTCTCTTCGGCATCTACCAACAGTGGGCAGCTCTGACGCCAGCAGTGCCTAGGTAGATTACCCCACTAATTTATTTTCTTCCTCTTTCTCCATGTCTCTCTCTGCAGGGGAGCTGACAGTTTCAGCTTGCAGTGACCCAACTAATCATTTGTAGAGAGCTTTGAACATGGTCCAAAGCCTTGTGAGATCTGGCTCAGGGCCCACAAGAGTCTTGGGTTGCCTACCCCTCCAGTGAATTAGACTGCCATTCTTAATTGCTGGCTCCAGACAGATATCTGTCCTACCATAGAGCTACAGACAGTGTCCTCCTTCCTTCCTTCCCTCCCTCCCTTCCTTCCTTAGATCCTGCCTTTCTCCCAGGACTTTCATTTTACTATAACACTAGAGCTTTCTTCTAGCCTTTTGCTGAGTCTGTGGCCCTTCTCTAAGGCCTATGTGAAGTGTCAGGAAGGGCAGAAAGTGTCCTGACAGCTGCTTGAGATTCCACAATGCTGACTCTTAGTAAAGATTGACAGCAGCCTCCCTGCTGTGTCTCCCTGGGAGTCTGGAGTCCTTGAGGCAGGCAGTTTCTGGATTGCATTCTTAGATGCCTTTGCCATTAGGAATGCTTGTGAAATCACAATCTGTTCTCTAACCTGACTTCTGCTTTCTTTGCTGTTTTGTCCCCCTATTTCCCCTCAATTGTTGGATTTTCCGTGGGCCACTCTTTATTGTGTAATTGTTCTGCCCATGACAGTGACTTCTAATTATATGTTCTTGGGAAGCTCTCTGTGTCCTGTAAACCACGTTAGTGGGTGTAAGCTACTTACACTCTGACTTGGTAATTGAGCTCCTTGAAATATTTAAAAGACGTTCTTAGATACAGCAGAGGAAAGCTTACCACTAGTTATTTTAGGCGCAAATCAATTATTTATATCTTAAGAGAATTGTAGAAACCATAGCTTGCCCTAAAACACCCTTGAATTAATTTTAGCAGACGAATGAGCGCAGTCAAAGGAAGCTACTCTCTCACATTTGAGAGAGTCTGGCTCCATCTCTCTTGAGGCTTGTGGGCAGCTAGGACTTTCTTATTTTGTAAGACCTCTTGTCCTTAAAAGCAAAGTTTTGCTGCTCTGTATGTTAAAAAAAGTTTCCATCTATTCATTGTTTCACATGAAGCTTCTATCTGTGTATAATGTGTCAGTGGCCATAAATAAGTAATACAAATAATTCTGTAACATTCATCTGAATGAGCAAATATGTAGCAAATCAGCAAATAACACTATGTAAGAAAATTTGAAAAAATTCTGTTCCTGGTTTGAAAGTGATATTTTCTGTTTAATTGTGTGATGTTTACTTGGAAAGTAGTTGTTATACTCCAGAAACTTGTGTTTTGTGGCTGTTGTTGTTGTTCATTCGTTCAGTCGTCTCCGAATCTTCGTGACCTCATGGAGTCGTTTCCGACTCTTCGTGACCTCATGGACCAGTCCATGCCAGAGCTCCCTGTCGGCCGTCACCACCCCCAGCTCCTTCAAGGTCAGTCCAGTCCTTTCAAGGATGCCATCCATCCATCTTGCCCTTGGTCGGCCCCTCTTCCTTTTGCCTTCCACTTTCCCCAGCATAATTGTCTTCTCTAGGCTTTGCTGTCTCCTCATGAAGTACTTCATCTTTGCCTCTAATATCCTTCCCTCCAATGAGCAGTCGGGCTTTATTTCCTGGAGGATGGACTGGTTGGATCTTCTCGCAGTCCAAGGCACTCTCAGAACTTTCCTCCAACACCACAGTTCAAAAGCATCTATCTTCCTTCGCTCAGCCTTCCCTAAGGTCCAGCTCGCACATCCGTAGGTAACTACAGGGAATACCATGGCTTTGACTAGGCGGATCTTTGTTGCCAGTCTGATGTCTCTACTCTTTACTATTTTATCGAGACTTGACATTGCTCTCCTCCCAAGAAGTAAGCGTCTTCTGATTTCCTGGCCACAGTCTGCATCTGCAGTAATCTTTGCACCTAGAAATACAAAATCTGTCATGGCCTCCACATTTTCTCCCTCTATTTTCCAGTTGTCAATCATTCTTGTTGGCTGAGGGTAGTATTATTTCCTTCAGTCTAGACACTTCATTTGTAGTTTTCCTTAATGAAAACTAATATGCAATTTTAACAAATTGCATTTATATTACTTTCAACAAAGTAATATAAACCAATGTTAAATTTCTCTAAGTGTCTTCATCCAAGTATCATAGAAATCACAGTTAAGATGACCATGTTTCCTTCTTTAAAGGGAACGGTCCTCTATTTACCTGTCCGAACGTATCTCTCCCTTTGAACCATCTAGGAATTTAAGGTCATCTGGGAAGGCCCTGCTCTCGATCCCGCCTTCTTCGCAGGCACGGCTGGCAGGGATGAGAGACAGGGCCTTCTCAGTGGTGGCCCCTCGGCTGTGGAACTCCCTCCCTAGGGATATTAGATCGGCCCCCTCCCTCCTGACCTTCCAAAAAAAAGTAAAAACTTGACTCTTTGAACAAGCCTTCAGAAACGCAGTGCAATAGACAAATATGGAATTACGTAAAATTGAAACATGGAACAGCTTAGATGACACTACTGGAAATGAGATTAACAGGAAGACATTGATTATTACATGTTTTTAATGGTTTTTGTATGGATTTTATAATGTTTTTAATGTTTTAATTGTATATTGTGGGTTGTTATGGCATCTAATGGCTGCCAATTTGTAAGCTGCCTTGAGTTACCTTCAGGCTTGAGAAAGGCGGGACAGAAATATCATAAATAAATAAATAGAGTTGGCTGTCAAATAAATTGATGAACAGTAGGTCAACAGAGTAAAGCCGATTGATTCAGTAGGGTTATTCTAGAGACAAGCAATTAAATTTAAGACACAGTGATCTTTTCTAAACTTGCATCCATACATATAAGTTAGTATATAAACAAGTATGCTATAAATAATTAATTTTATAATGCATAGGTAGCTTTAGTAATTTGCTAGTACTGATGGTTCTTAATAATAACAATAATAGCAACAACATCAATAACAACAACACTTTACCCCAATGGGACTCAGGGTGGATTCCAGCATGAACAGACACAAAGGTAAGAGCTGTTTATATGCTATAGCTCTGCTCCTACAGAATAACATTGTCCAAAATTTTCAGGAGGGAATAGCTATTCTCTGACTGAGTCAGGAAAAATATTGGAATGAATCTGTGGTGCTATATTTTTGTTCTTTTTTATTCATTAGCTTTGTGCTCCACATGTGAGAAGATTAATTAAATTAATTGTCTGTCTTCTGCTTTATAGGCCTTACATGTCCATTGGAACACTGCGGGATCAAGTTATCTATCCTGACTCAGTAGATGACATGCATGAAAAAGGGTACCAAGACCAGAACCTTGAGTGTATCCTGCAGATTGTTCATTTAAATCACATAGTACAAAGAGAAGGGGGTATGTCATTCTTTTTCAAAAAAAAAATGTAGAAGCCATTGTATCACTGGAGAGAGAACACTGCATATACTCCCTTTCTCTTTCTCTCTCTCTGATTCAAACACACAAAGACACACAATATTATAGAACTTTGATTTCCTAGAGTTGTGCAATATGTTCATCTCAAGTTTCCAGACACATTGGCATATTATATAATGCATGGCAGAAATTTGTTGTGCGTTGGATCTCTCCATAGAGCTATGAAATGCACTTTGGGCCAGTCAGCCTGATAACCTAATTTGATTGTTGAGAAACTACAGTAGAAAGGAGGAGAGCCATCTGTATAACCTTGAATTCTTTGGAGAAAAGGCTGGTTGTAACTGATTAATAAATTCCAAAGTGAACAGTTTGGAATTTGCAGATGCAGTTGCACTAAAACTAGAGGGAGAAATGCTTGGTCCATCCAGCCTAATATTGTCTCTTTTAAGACAGAAAATAGGTACCTGGAGTGTCATGCAAGAGTGACCTAGAGCCCTGCTATTTGGGTAGTGTGATCTTTTGGAGATTAATTGGTATTAAAACCATTTGGAATAATCATAAACTTTTTGTAAAGTGTGATCTTCCTGAGAAGAGAGAAAACTTGTTTGAGTGAATCTTCTCTTTAGTGGTATATTTCCACTAGTATTCATGCAAGGCAAATTAGGTTTCTCAGTTATTAGACTGATATATCTGGTTAACTCTTTGAACTGTTAGGAACAAAAAAAATGTCAGTGCACACAATATATAGCAGATCTTCAGAAGTGTTATTTCAGTTGGCCAAAAACATCTACCCTAAAATATATTTGGTTTTAAATCATGCTCTCAAGAGACAAAAATAAGACAGCCTTCATTAAAAAAAACATAGTTGGTTTACTTACAAACTTCATGTATTCAGCCTGCAGATTAGGCATGGGAAATCCATGGTTCTAAAGTACTTACAAAACTTGAGGGCACTGGTGCTTTGCTTCTACAGCAGTGGTTCTCAACCTGGGGTCCCCAGATGTTTTTAGCCTTCAACTCCCAGAAATCCTAACAGCTGGTAAACTAGCTGGGATTTCTGGGAGTTGTAGGCCAAAAACATCTGGGGACCCCAGGTTGAGAACCACTGTTCTACAGTGTTGCAAAAGTGGTGAAAATTTCAGAACTCTAACAAAACTTTCAAATTTCATTATTATTTCATTATTGGCGATTTTTATGACAGAACCAATTTGGAATGACCATTTATAACGAAATTTTGAAAATTTTGTTAAGAGTTCTGAAGTTTTTATCACCAGAACTTTAGCGACACTGTAGAAGCAAAGCACCAGCACCCTCTAGTCTTGTAAGTACTTTAGAACCATGGATTGTCCATGTCTACTGCAGATACATTACTTATCTATTGAAAGTTTAAACAGTAAGTTTTCTAAGGCATTCTGTTTCAGTCTCTTCTCTGTATTATGTCTAATGCATAACAAACACTGACTATACAATACAATACTAATCAACACTGACTTCTAAAATGGAGTCTCAGAATGAATAGTCTCAGATCTAACTCAGGAACCCATTCATATTGCACTAGTCTCAGATCTGATCACATGGTCTTCAGTCCCTCCAACAACATAGAGTTAAGGGAAACTGCATACCAATACACACATATACACTATAGTAAGCAATCTGAATTATATACATAACAAAGAACTAGTATAGGAGGTAGAAGGTTGCTATTTCCAAAAAACTAGAATCTTTCCCTCTTGTGCTGTATACCACTTGGGCTCTCAGTAAAGAGAAATACCAAAATAAAACAATTATGTTCACAGTAATGTTAGAGTATTATATTTATATTTCTGAAATAGTTCAGGGTATAAAAAATACATATTGAGCTCCTCTATCATTGTATTACATATTTGTCTACAATGTATACTTTTACTTGTATTTTATATCAATTGTTATTTATGCATAGTGTTAAACTTTCATATTCATAGGTGAATTTTATTTCTATTTTAAGAAAAAAAATCAAGAATATAAAGTCATAAAAACTGTGCTAGTTATCGTAGTTTTATATAAAGATGGTCATCTGTTACTTAATTTGATATTTTAAAAGGTGAAAAGATTAACATGGGAAAAATAAAGTTTTCAAGAATAGTTTTATTTCTCTGATATCGCTTTGAAGGGTGGGATGCTGTGACAGATTGGAAAGACGTCCTGTCTGGAGGAGAAAAACAGAGGATGGGCATGGCTCGTATGTTTTACCACAAGTAAGTCTAGACATTATTTTTTTTACATGAAACAGTATGGATAGAATGGACAAGTCTTGCATTACCATTACACAGAGTGAGGCAGCCACCTGAGCTGTTTGGTGCTGAAGGACATGGACCATTGGCAAGGTGCAGAAAGATAAATGAGGATGCCAAAGGCCTGACCAATAGTAAATTGGGGGAGTATGCTTAACCCAAAGGCCTCTGCTGTTTCAGTGCTGCATTTCCAGTATGTACATGTAATGGAGAATACCTGCAAAATAATTTATTTGAAAGGCCTAGTAGTTTTATCAATGAAGACAATAACAGAAGCTAATAATAAATGCATATGTTTCTCACTGGGAGTTCAGTTTGAATTTAAGGAACGGTCCATCCAGACACCACTGTATTTTTTTGCTTAAACAGTGTAGTGACTTTCCAGGAGTGAAAATCAAGAAGCAGAGTGCTAATTATTCACTTCACTCTGGATTAAGGGAATGCCACAACAGCTGCTCCTTGGAGCCAGGAGTTTAAAGGGAAATTACTAATATAGGTATACTCTTTTTCTTCATATTGATTATACACATTGAAGCATTATGAAAAAATTGTTAAAATTGGTTAACAGGAGACCCAACTATTGATATTGCATTTCGCAGTAACTTGCAACATCATAGAATTATAGAATCATAGAGTTGGAAGAGACCTTGTGGGCCATTCATTCAAGTCCCCTGCCAAAAAGCAGGAAAATCACATTCAGAGCACCCCTGACAGATGGCCATCCAGCTTCTGTTTAAAAGCCTTCAAAGAAGGAGCCTTCACCACACTCCAGGGCAGAGAGTTCCGCTTCTGAACAGCTCTCACAGTAAGGAAGTTCTTCCTAATGTTCACATGGAATCGCCTATCCTGTAGTTTGAAGCCATTGTTCTATGTCCTAGTCTCTAGGGCAGCAGAAAACAAACCTGCTCCCTTCTCTCTATTTTTTTTTTTTTGGTCGTGTCAGGAGCAACTTGAGAAACTGCAAGTTGCTTCTGGTGTGAGAGAATTGGCCGTCTGCAAGGACGTTGCCCAGGGGACACCCGGATGATTTGGATGTTTTTATCATCCTTGTGGGAGGCTTCTCTCATGTCCCCGCATGAGGAGCTGGAGTTGATAGAGGGAGCTCATCCTCTCCCCGGATTTGAACCCTGCCGGCACAGGGGTTTAACCCACTGCGCCACCGGGGGCTCCTCCTTCTCTCTATGACTTCCCCTCACATATTTGTACATGGCCATCTTGTCTCCACTCAACTTCCTCTTCTTCAGGCTAAATATGCCCGGCTCTTTAAGCCGCTCCTCATAGATCTTGTTCTCCAGACCTTTGATCATTTTAGTCGCCCTCCTCTGGACACATTCTAGCTTGTCAACATCTCCCTTCAATTGCGGTGCCCAGAATTAGACACACTATTCCAGGTGTGGTCTGACCAAGGCAGAATAGAGGGGTAGTATGACTTCCATGGATGTAGACGCTACACTCCTCTTTATACAGGCCAAAATCTCATTGGCTTTTTAAACTGCTGCATGACATTGTTGGCTCATGTTTAACTTCCTGTCCATGAGGACTCCAAGATCTTTTTTACACATAGTGCTGTTGAGCCAGGCATCCCCCATTCTGTATCTTTGCATTTAATTGTTTCTTCCTAGGTGGATTATCTTGCATTTGTCTTAAGTGCAGTCTCAGATTCAACTACAGGGTATCATTGTGGATGCTTGTATGTTCTGGAATGTCTAATACAGGGGTCCACAAACTTTTTAAACAGAGGGCCAGGTCATGATCCCTCAAACTGTTGGCGGGCCGGATTATAATTTGAAAAAATCATACACATTGCAAATATCTTATTTGTAGTGCAAAAAACATTTTAAAACAATACAATAATTAAAATGAACAACAATTTTAACAAATATAAACTTAATAGTATTTCAATGGAAAGTGTGGCCCTGCTTTTGGCTGATGAGATAGGATTGTTGTTATTGTGTGCTTTCAAGTAGTTTCATACCTAGGTTGACGCAGAGCGAGGGCCGGGTAAATGACCTTGGAGGGCCGCAATCGGTCCCCGGGCCTTAGTTTGAGGACCCCTGGTCTAATACATGGCTGCAGTAGTCTCACTTGTCTTTTTAGCTCAGAAAGCTTTCTTAGACCCCAAAATGTGTGTCCTTAGACAATTACCAGGAGACAAGTTCTTCTGGTGCAGAAGTACAGGATCCAGTGTCAGAAAGCCACAATTTGGGAGTGCCATTGCACTCTTGCATCTCTAAATTGGACCTCCTGACCCTGCATCTGCTGAACAGAAGTTCTGAACTGGTCCAAAAGATAAATGAATAGTTATTTCTTTTCTTTCTTTACTAGGCCCAAATACGCTTTGCTAGATGAATGTACAAGTGCTGTCAGCATTGATGTTGAAGGGAAGATATTCCAGGCAGCAAAGGGAGCAGGGATATCTTTGCTTTCAATAACACACAGACCATCTCTTTGGTGAGTTTTTAAAGGTTTTTTTTGTTTTGTTTTGTTTTAAGCAAAGCTTGCAATAAGATTCATGACATAGAGTTTACCAGTTATTGTTAAATCAATTATTCTTGTTGGATGTTCTCATGATTACAGTAGCATTACATGTTTAATCATGGGGATATGCCTTAAAGCAGGTTGCACTTTCAATTGCAACCCGGGGGGGGGGGGGGGGGGGGGGGGGGGGAGAGGTATGATTCTTAGGTTTAGAGAGCAATATCTGATTTCCAAGGATCACTATATTGTCTCCCAAGTTGCACAAGTGCCAAAAACTTGCCTGGGAGAGGCATCCAGGGCCACAGTAAAAGCCCAAGGGGTTATATTTGGACCAAAGGCCACAGATTCCTATTCCTGTCATATTACTAGAATGTCTTTAGAGACATCCTGCTGTCTATACATTGCCCTCGTCTCTGCTCTCCCCCTGCTCTCTTTCTCTTTTACACATAGACATATGAATGGCAGAGGATATGCAGGACATCATATATAAGTGTAGTTGCTGCCACGCGAAGGACAGTTTCCCTAAAGAGCTGTAATTTCTAAGATACCTATTCTTGTCTTATTATATAAGAAGAAAGAACCTTTGCTGTTGATAAACCAATTTGCATACCATTTGATTTATTCACTGGGGGGGGGGGAGAAAACTTGTATTTCCAAAGATGAAAGCTATAGAAAATGAGAGTGCCTCAGTGTTCATAGGACCTGTGTACCCCCACTGAGGCTTTCAGTAGTGTAAAAAAGCAAACCTTTTCCAAAATTATCTTCAGAATTGTTTCCGAGCGAAGTCCCCAGATACAGTTGTACTATCATCACACCTTCATCATCCCTGTCCAGCATGATTAAAGGTGGTAAGAATTATATTAAAGGTTGTCCCTTGACATTAAGTCCAGTCATGTCTGACTCTGGGGTGTGGTGCTCATCTCCATTTCTAAACCGAAGAGCCGGCGTTGTCCATAGACACCTCCAAGGTCATGTGGCCAGCATGACTGCATGGAGCGCCGTTACCTTCCTGCCGGAGCGGTACCTGTTGATCTACTTACATTTGCATGTTTTCGAACTGCTACATTGGCAGAAGCTAGGGCTGACAGCAGAAGCTCACGCCACTCCCCGGAATCTAACCTGGGACCTTTTGGTCAACAAGCTCAGCAGCTCAGCGCTTTAACCTACTGCGCCACCGGGGGCTCCCATAATAATAATATAATAAGAATTATAGTCCAATTATTACATTATATTATATAATTATTATATAAGAATGTTATTATATTATATTAAATTATTATATAAGAATTACTATAATTATTATATTATAATTATTATAGTTCTTCTTATAATTCTTATTATAAGAATTATAATAATAATATAATAAGAATTATAGTCCGGTGATATTTTGTGACCCAGAATTGAGAAACACTCTATGATGCTTTGGTGCGATCGAGAGTCTGCTCCCTAATTAGGTCATAGGAATGTTTCAATTCCATCTTTCGATTTTTCAGTGTTTCTTTTCTTGTCCTGCAGGAAATACCACACTCACTTGCTACAGTTTGATGGGGAAGGAGGCTGGCGCTTTGAACAGTTGGACACTGCTATCCGCTTAACCCTCAGTGAGGAGAAACAAAGACTAGAATCCCAGCTTGCAGGAATGCCAAAAATGCAACAGAGACTGAATGAACTTTGCAAAATCTTAGGTGAAGATTCTGTGCTTAAAACGATGGACAAAGAGGAATAAATGATTTAGTTTTTATTCCCCCCTTCCCAATTTTTTAAGTTATTGAAGCACTTTTATTTCTGAGACACTCTGGTTTGCATGTACTGTGATTAGCTTAGAATGAATGGAATTGGTGACATGGTAAAATGCTTCAGAAAGTCTTCAGCCTTCTAATGTTATGGAGAAAGAGTCAAACTAGTGCTGTGCCGAATCCTAGTGAGGACTAATTTTTCAGTAAAAAAAACTGGGTTCATGAAGGTGTGAAAAGCCTCTTGCAAAACTTCTTAAACTAATAATCTCCCATCTGATGTTTGTGTCTGTATGTCTCTGATATGATTGTGTTGCCATGCTCAATTTGGGGGTCGTGTTTTTCATGTTTAATTACTGTGATGTTATTATACAATATCGCATCGAAAAACCAAGTTGGGCACTGGAGACCATGGCTGATGGCAAACAACCTCTCCTCTTGCCTTTACTCTGAATGTCGTAGTGGGGAAGGGAAATACATTTGAGTGCCCTCTCCCCATCATAGCAAAATTATTTTTCCCCAATCCAGCTATCACAGTCAGTTTTTATGCACAAATACGTAGGATGGAACATGATTCATACCAGATACAGAGCCAAAAGTAATTTCAGAGCTCTGTGTTTTCATTCAGCCAAAAGGTTCTCAAGATGGTCTACAAAGATTAACAAAAAAGGGGGGGCTATGAGTACATATGTAACAAATAAATGTTAGAAAGTTATAGTAAATCTTCAAAACAATCAGGAGTCTATGCACATGTGCATGCACACATTAGCCAAACAATAGGTGTGAAGGTTTGTTGGGAAACGGAGGCTGGATGGCAATCTGTCAAGGGTGCTTTAATTGTTCTTTTCCTGCATGACGGGGTTGGACTGAATGGCCCATGTGGTCTCTTCCAACTCGATGATTCTAATTGTTAATTGGAGGAAGATTGGAGAGCATGGTTCTCAGTAAGCCTCAGTAAAACAAGGCCCTGTTGGGTTGCAACATCATTTTCTGCTTCAGTGACAAACACTCAAATTCTCATAATCTTCCACTTCTTCCTGTTAGACTAAACCAAGCATCTATATAAATAGAAATGTAATGTTCGTTTGTGGGATTAACATAACTCAAAAACCACTGGATGAAGTGACACCAAATTTGGACACAAGACACCTATCAGGCCAATGAGTGACCATCACTCGAAAAAATTGATTTTGTCATTTGGGAGTTGTAGTTAGTTACTGGGATGTATAGTTAACCTACAATCAAAGAGCATTCTGAACTCCTCCAATGATGAAGTTGAACCAATCTTGGGACACAGGACTCCCATGACCAACAGAAAACAGTAGAAGGTTTTGGTGGGCATTGTCCTTGACTTTTGGAGTTGTAGTTCACTTACATCCAGAGAGCACTGTGGACTCAAACAATGATGGATCTGGACCAAACTTGGCATGAATACTCAGTATGCCCAAATGTGAACACAGATGGAGTTTGGGGGAAATAGACCTTGACATTTGGGAGTTGTAGTTACTGGGATTTATAGTTCACCTACAATCAAAGAGCATTCTGAACCCCACCAAGGATAGAATCGGGGCAAACGTCCCACACAGAACACTCATGACCAACATAAAATACTATTTTTTCTGGTGGTCTTTTGCGACCCTTCTGATACCCCCTCATTACCCCCTTCCAGGGGTCCTGACCCCCAGGTTGAGACATGCTGACTTAAGGCCATCCGGTCCAACTCCCTTCACCAGGGAAGAAAACATAATCAAAGCCCTCCTGACAAAGAGCCATCCAGCCATAGCTATAGATAGATATATATGATTAACACACACACACACATATGTATAGGACAGATATAGTATCATAGATTTGAAAAGGGCCCCTAAAGAAGGACAATTATATGTTGCATGTTCCAGAGTAGGCATATCAGGCAATCTCCTCATCAACACTGACAAAGAACAAGAAATACAGTTTTCCCACAAGCATCAAGAAATTACATAGTTTAGAAACCAGCACTTTCTCATTACTTTGTTTTCCAGATCACCAGACTGGGCCACAGCAATACGTGGCAGGGGACAGCTAGTATCAATATAAAATTACTTTATGTGCGGTACTACTTAAAGATTAAGACAAACACAATGAAAAACATGTTCAGGTTTAAGGTAGGGGTACTTCAACAACAGACTCCTTCCACACAGCCCTGTATCCCAAAATATGAAGGCAGAAAATCCCACAATATCTGGTTTCAGCTGGGTTAGCTGAGTCCACATTCAAATAATGTGGGATTTTCTGCCTTGATATTGTGGGATATAGGACTGTGTGGAAGGGCCCTGAGTAACCTTAATTGCAGACATATTCTTTCCTATAAAAAGAGGTTTCATGAAAATGTCAAGGAATCATATACCCAGTAAAATGGTGCTGTCCCTTTGACTTTCTCACCCCGATAACACAGTCACTCCCTTGCAGCTCTACTTTCCCAAAAACAGCTTTTATAGAGGTCTGGTTGGTGAGAGGAAGGTGGCAGAGGAGGTGGAAAGCCAGCTTTGGTTGCAAAAGCAGTCCTACTTACGTTCCTGGTGGATGTTGGCTTGAAATGCGTATAAATGTGGATATTGTATTTTCTTAATTTTTTAAGTTAACTTGTATTTTTTTTTAGACATCCAAAACTTCATTCATGTTTTTTCACAGCTAAGCAATTGCTTATCAATTCAGGGATGACTCCAGGTGGAAGAAACACTAAGCAAATTACCTTTCGGTGCGGCATCTCCTATAGCAGTGACCTCCTAGCATTTATGGAGTGGCTTGTAATGACTGTAATGCTCCTGCAACAAATATAGTGCCACAGTAGGTCGGCTTCAAGGGCATTGGGGAAAACAAAGATCGTGGTTGCAGGCTGCCGTCCATAGTATCTCAGTAAAATGTTCCTAGTATCTACCTGAAGATAACATAAACACTGAAGCCTGCAGGACTTGACAATGAGGGTGTCCTTCTTTTTTTGATACTTGCCACTTTGAGAGCAGCTTCACACCTTCACACCAAACTGTAAAACCCATAAATTATTAATGAAAGTGATGGTAGTGGTAGGAATGTTCCCAGCTCTTCCATTTCGGCTCAGCACTGATTTGACTCCAGAAAATTAAGGAGGAAATGGATTGTATATATATACTTAGTCAATGTATTTTACCGTAGGTCCCAAATGCTTTGAATTCCCAGTATTCCTGGGAAACTACTTATGTGGTTAGATTATCTTGATAGATTGATTGAGAAACACCCAGCTGCCACGTGTATATGATATGCCTGCTTTGTGCAGCCCATGAGGCATGTTACCCAGGCATCGAGAAACGTAAGGGCAGGGCTGTGGTGAGTATGTAGGTGCATGGCTGAAAAACAAGCCAAACAGGAGGGAAGGGAAATAATGTTTGAAAATGATCTTTTCTTCAATGTATTGTCGAAGGCTTTCATGGCTGGAATGACTGGGTTGTTGTAGGTTTTTTGGGCTATATGGCCATGTTCTAGAAGCATTCTCTCCTGACATTTCGCCTGCATCTATGGCAAGCATCCTCAGAGATTGTGAGACCTTTGAGGATGCTTGCCATAGATGCAGGTGAAAAGTCAGGAGAGAATGCTTCTAGAATATGGCCATATACCCCGAAAAACCTACAACAACCCACGATCTCTTCTTCCACTGATAACTTATGCATGCCAGTAGCCCTATTTTCCTAGGAGATAACAGGATGACAACCAAAAGATAACTGTTACAGTAGAAATGACCTAGGTTTCCATTCCAAGCACGGAGGAGTGACAAGGAAAACATACAGCATCCAACAAATAGCAAATGTGCCACAAGGCCAAATGTTGGAGGATATTTTCTCTCTTTTGCACTACCTCACTGATGGGGAGAATGTAGCAGCATGTGTAAGGTTTCTTTGTGTGTCTTCTGAACCTCCCAAAGCTCCCAGATAACTATTTTAATTTTTCATTGGGTCAAAAAAAAAGCCACTCAAAAATGTTTCTAAAACCATCTGGAACACAATTGGGAACCAAAACGAGTTAAATTCTATCCTCAAAACTTTCTTTAAAGAACAAAAATCAAATAAAGATAGACTAGACAGCACTGCAAGTACAAAAAACACTTTTGATGACTTCTGAGTATTTTTGGTTAGTTTTTTTGGCATAAAAATTCACAACTATAGCCAACTCTGAAACAACATTGGGGTACCATCAAATCACAAGTTCGGCTATACCAATACTCTGCGTTGTAGTGAGTATGGATTCAGAAGCTATGTCAGGTTTCTATTTGTCCTTTCTAACAAATTTATAATACCTTTGGAGAAATATTTAATTTTTTTTTGTCATGTCAGGAGCAACTTGAGAAACTGCAAGTCGCTTCTGGTGTGAGAGAATTGGCCGTCTGCAAGGATGTTGCCCAGGGGACACCCAGATGTTTTGATGTTTTACCATCCTTGTGGGAGGCTTCTCTCATGTCCCCGCAATGCAGAGCTGGAGCTGATAGAGGGAGCTCATCCACACACTCCCCAGATTCGAACCTGCGACCTGTCAGTCTTCAGTCCTGCTGGCACAGCGGTTTAACTCACTGCGCCACCAGGGGCTCCTATTTAAAGAAATGAGAATAATGAAGTGTCTTGTAGCACCTTAAAGACTACTAAGTTTTATTCAGCATAAAATGGATTCCAGCTCTCATCATCAGACATATTTACAAAGATTATTATTATTATTATTATTATTATTATTAACTACGTTTCTATACCACTTTTCTCACCCCTGGGGGACAAAGTGGTTTACAACAGAATAAATGGCAAATTCAATGCCTCACATATATATATAAATATCACATATCTAAATCAATAACAAAAGATGATGCCAAATAAGTGCTTACGCCAAATAAAATAGATTATTCCTTAAGGTGTCACAAGGCTCTTTATTGCTGTTTTTGATGCAAGACTGCATGGGTATATAAGCTCCGATTATCATAGATTTTCCAAATACACTAGTCCCTCCATTTTTTTCAGGGGCTTCATGGGGGCAAAGAACCTCTATGAAAGTGGGAAAACTGCAAATTAAAAAGAGCCCTACTATATTGTTTACTTGAGAGAATACCACCCTAAGAATCTTTGGGTGCGCAATGCCCTAGAACAGGGGTCCTCAAACTAAGGCCCGGGGGCCGTATACAGTCCTCCAAGGTCATTTACCTGGCCCTTACTCAGGGTCAACCTAAGTCTAAAATGACTTGAAAGCACACAACAACAACAACAATAATCCTATCTCATCAGCCAAAAGCAGGCCCACACTTCCCATTGAAATACTAATAAGTTTATATTTGTTAAAACTGTTCTTCGTTTTAATTGTCGTATTGTTTTTAAGTGGGTTATTTTGCACTACAAATAAGGTATGTGCATTGTGCATAGGAATTCATTCATGTTTTTTCAAATTAAAATCCGGTCCTCCAATAGTTTGAGGGACGGTGGCCTGGCTCTCCGTTTAAAAAGTTTGTGGACCCCTGGCCTAGAATCCCAAAAATCATTCTAGAGGACAAAGAGATTCCAAGAGAAGTGTTTTCTCTACAAATCTCCAGTATGAATTTCTGGACAACTTATAGTGGAAGTTAAATATAAAACTGCCCTGGAGGACCTAGAGATTCCTAAAGAAAAAGTTATTTATTCTGAGAAAGTTAAATGCAAATGTGAAGAAGGTCCAGCTGTGACAGAAAGGTTGTAGTTCATGTTAATAGTTTCATCCCATATCCATTTACTTGGGACTCAAGACCAGATAATTTCTTTTGAGTTTACATTCGAATGAGGGATTTTGGGTGTACCTACTACATGTCAGGGGCATTTTTAAAAAGTAAAAAACTTTCATATTCATTAGTTTTGTCGGGGAAAGCATACCATTTAGATTTGCCATACCCCCCCCCCCATAAAAATGGTCACTTTTTCCTTAGAGTTCTTGATAATTAAAAAAATTCAATTTAAATGAGCCAACCCACACTCTGAGTGCCAATTTAGAATGGCAAACATCAACATGTTATTTTCAGAATCAGACTTCAAGCTGAAAGGGAATAAAGCCTGCTTCTGTTGTATAGATAATATGATGCTAAAGTAAAAGTTCACCCATTAAATTCCATTTGCTTGAAAAGCAGACACCTGACTGCAATTATGCACAGATACCATGTGGTGGTGGTGTATACCTTTACCTTGTACATAGGAGCTTGCAGTCGTATACTAACATACCTGGTACTAATTTGGGGCTTCTCTTTGAGTAGTTTATTATTGGATTGTGTTAATAACTACTATAACAAAATTAACTCACACGAAGATCTGGGGTGGAGTTACCGAGGAGACCATTTGCTGCTTGAAAATTGTAACAGTGATCTCAGCCTAGCATGCAGTAAGCAACTCAACAGGCTTACTTTGATCTGTCTACATGTAAACCTGGGCAACCTTTGCTGACAGTGAGTAGCTTGTTCTTAGTAGAAGAGACCATAAAGCATGTGTACAGCACAGACTGAGTACCTATGTAATGCAAATTTCTTGATACTTTGTGCCTATGCTAATAAGAGTTCTTTTGATTTAGAATCTCAGAATGTTGTCATCCTTTGGTGGTACTTTTTGTATTCCTGAATGCTCTAAAATCCAAGTTTCTGAAGAGATGGGAAAGGAAGTGCATCTGGATTGTGTAGTGCTGGGGTGGGCAACATGTGGCCCTCCTGTCATTGTTGCACAGAAACTCCCATCTTTACTCACCATTGACTACCTGAATAGGGTTGATTGGAGTTGCAGTTGAAC
Organism: Anolis sagrei ordinatus; assembly: GCF_025583915.1. NCBI lineage: Eukaryota > Metazoa > Chordata > Lepidosauria > Squamata > Anolidae > Anolis > Anolis sagrei. Next base: position 122,910,370 of record NW_026847549.1, read on the forward strand.
AACATCTGGATGGCTACCCCTCGCCCCTTACATAGTGTATGGTCTCAGGTAAGCAACACAGTTAACAAAATGAGCTGTAGTGCCTTCTTTCTCACCTTGATCTCTATCCTTAATAGTAGGATAATACTGTCCTATCTTCCAGGGATGTTGTAAGGTTTAATGTGGTTATGATAATCCATGCAAAGCAGTCTTCAAAGCCCTATTTCAGTCTCACTATATTATATAGACCACTTGAACATACTATATATGTGCTTGTGAGATACAGTCTTTTGAAATACTTCACACCTGGAGTAGCAAGAAAAGACTTGGTTTACTAAAGCAACGTGTGTGTGTATGTGTGTATCGTCAGAAGCAACTTGAAAAGCGACATAATGGTGTCTGAAAGCATGTGTGTGTATAGCTATAGATTGCTATAGCTAGGTTGTGTGTGTGTGTGTCAGGAGCAACTTGAGAAACTGCAAGTCGCTTCTGATGTGAGAGAATTGGCCATTTGCAAGGATGTTGCCCAAGGGATGCCCAAATGTGTTACCATCCTGTGGGAGGCTTCTCTCATGTCAAATATGTAGTTGACCAAAAACTGATTCATAACCTTTTGATACTAATGTTGGAGAGTGGTCCCTGTTCAAGTGGTCCCTAATCACGTGGTCCTTGGTCAAGTGGTCTCTGGTCAAAAAAAGGTTGGGAACCACTGTTGTAGAGCCATATAACTGTACTGAAATTTACAGGTCTACACTGCCAGTATTATTTATTTATTTACGTCATTTTCAGCCCGAAGGTGACTCAGGGCGGCATACAGAACTGGCACAATTAGATGCCGTATATATATACATACATATCTTACTTAAAAGCAATGAAATTACATCACTAAATACATGTAAAATCCATAGAAACAATAAAAACTATATAAAGCTATAAAACCAATGTCTTCCAGTTCAAATTTCTCATCTGTTTACATCGTCTTTGCCCTTCCATGTTCATATACCTATATGAGTTTATCTGGTCACACTGAAGTTCCAAATGCTTGTTCAAAAAGCCAGGGCTTCAATGTTTTCCAAAAGGTCAGGAGGGAGGTGGCCGATCTAATATCCTTGGGCAAGGAGTTCCACGGCTGAGGGACCACCACTGAGAAGGCCCTGTCTCTCATCCCTGCCAAACACACCTGTGAGGCAGGCAGGATCGAGAGCAAGGCCTCCCCAGACGATCTTAAGTTCCTAGAAGGTTCATAGGGGGAGATGCATTGGGAAAGATAAGCTGGGCCAGAACCGTTTATGTAGATTCAAATTGCATTATTTGGAAGTGTAGATCCAACCTGCCTTGAGTCTTCCACCCAAATCTGCTTTCTTCTTTCTGTTTGCTTTTTGTCTGTTCTATATCAAAAGAGAAAGTCCATGGCAAAATATTTCAATTGTATTCTATTATATTTCTGTTAGTTTCATTAAAATCAATAGGAATTGCATCAATTAATCAGGATTATAATAGGGAAATTTGAAAAATTATTTCCACTTTTCCTGGCTTGATTAAGTATGTTTTAATGCCCAAGAAATATGATTATAGTGCATATTTTTAAAAAATCAGAAAAAAGTATGGACCAGTATTTGCCTGTTTATACCCATTTAAGAGAAATGATTTGCAACTTCAAATCTGAGTTTTGGTTGGATTTCATTACCATTTCTGGAAAGATGACCAGCTTTGAAGTAATAAATTTGCTAGATTAAGACTGTAATTTAATTCAGCATTAAATAAATGATGTGTTTTGGCGTGATGCTGCAGCATTTGTTAATTATATTTGAGAAACAGGATAAAGGGCTAAACAGGTTTGATGAGGTTTGCTTGCCTTGCACACATACACCTCAGCGATGTTCACGTGTGGTATAATCCAGAAGAAATGTGGAGACTTTACTGTATGCTTTCAATTTTTTATGAAAATAAAAACACTTCGTAATGTTATGGATCATAGTGAGGCAGCTTTTGACTGACCCCATGGCCATGGATGACTCAAAAATGCATCTGTACCTTAAACCTATTTAATACTTTACTTACTTACTTACTTACTTACTTACTTACTTACTTACTTACTTAGGCAATCCCTCATAGCTCGAGGATGATTGTCTTCCAAATGTGGTGTCTTGGTGGGTCCGTAGGTGGCTGTGGAGCCCTATTCTTGATCCGCATGTTCTTCCGCAGTGAGGGCATTGATTTCCAGACAGAAGGCGATCCCGGTCAGGGTTGGCTTGATGTGCCTTCCTCTTGGCACGTTTCTCCCTTTCGCCCTCCATTTGTGCCTCTTTGAATTCTGCAGCACTGCTGGTCGCAGCTGACCTCCAGTTAGAGCACTCAAGGGACAGGGCTTCCCAGTTCTCGATGTCTATGCCACAGTTTGTGAGGTTAGCTTTAAGCCCATCTTTAAATTTCTTTTCCTCCCACCAACATTCCGTTTCCAGTTCTTGAGTTCAGAGTAGAGTAACTGCTTTGGGAGACGGTGATCAGGTATTCGGACAATGTGGCCAGTCCAGCAGAGTTGATGGTGGAGGACCGTCACTTCAATGCTGATGGTCTTTGCTTCTTCCAGGATGCTGATATTTGTCCGCCTGTATTCCCAATTTGCAGGATTTTTCGGAGGTAGCCCTAATGGAATCGTTCCAGGAGTTGCATATGGCGTCTGTAGACAATCCACGTTTCACAGGCGTATAGCACGGTTGGGAGGACAATGGCTTTATAAAGAAGCACCTATTTAATAATATTAATGCCTATGTAATAATATCCATATGATGATGATTGTTATTATTATTATTATTATTATTATTATTATTATTATTATTAGCCGTCCCCTGCCACATGTTGCTGTGGCCCAGTCTGGAAAATAAAGTACCGTAATGAGAAAGTATTGGTTTCTAATATATGTGATCTCTTGATACTTGTGGGTAAACAGTATTTCTTGCTGTTTCTTTGTCAGTGTTGATGTGGAGATTGTCTGGTTTGCCTACTCTGGAACATGCAACATATAATTGTCCATCTTTAGGGGTCCCTTTCAAATCTATGACACTATATCTCTCTGTGTGTGAATCAAATATATCTATATCTATGATTGGATGTCTCTTTGTCAGGAGGGCTTTGATTACGTTTTCTTGCCCTGATGAAGGGAGTTGGACTGGATGGTCTTAAGTATTTTCTGTTGGTCATGGGGGTTCTGTGTATGAAGTTTGCCCCAATTTTGTCGTTTGTGAGGTTCAGAGTGCTCTGATTGTAAGTGAACTATAAATCCCAGTAATTACAACTCTCAAATGTCAAGGTCTATTTTCCCCAAACTCCATCTGTGTTCATATTTGGGCTTATGGAGCATTCGTGTCAAGTTTGATCCAGATCCATCATTGTTTGAGTCTACAGTGCTCTCTGGATGCAGGTGAACTAGAATTCCCAAACTCAAGGTCAATGTCCACCAAACCCTTCTGGTGTTTTCTGTTGGTCATGGGAGTCCTGTGTGCCACTTTTGGTTCGGTTCTATTGTTGGTGGAGTTCAGAATGCTCTTTGACTGTAACTTAAGTGTAAATCCCAGCAACTACAACTTACGTCAACTTTGGTGAGGGCCTGTGTCTTATACTGAACTGAGGTTTAGCTTATGGAACATGAGGATAGAGCTGAGCTTGGCTCAGGCCACTTACTAGTTTTGACATTTTGCAATATTAAATCTTCATGAGCTGGTGTCATAAAGGAACCCGGTCTTGTCACCTTGCAGTCTATTGAGCCATTGCCCAAGGCACACCCTGGAAGAGAGTGACTTGTTGGCAACCCCACACATGTATTTTCCTTCCCGTATCTTAGATGTTGATCAGCAACAACAATGACTTTGTCACACTGTTGCTACAGACAAATAACAATGGATTCCTTTCCTTATATCCCAGTGTGATCTGCCTTGAGCTGTCCTCAGGATAGGGATTTGAGGGAGTGGAGTTTGATGGGCTCAGACAGGTTCCCTGGTTAAGGAAAGAATTGTGGGACACAAGGATGGCTGCCGTTGCCACGATATTGATTGTGTGAGGGTTGTGTGCATGCCTCGCTCTCTTACAAAGTGTCATGGATATGAGGAAGGATGGTAGGGCTTTATTTTATGGGTTTCATGGGTTGCCAAATTAACAGGTATGCCAGGAAAACTCTGGATTGACTCACATGGGCTTCATAGTATCATAGAGTTGGAAGAGACCTTGTGGGCCATCCAGTCCAACCCCCTGCCAAGAAGCAGGAAAATGGCATTCAAAGCACCCTCGACAGATGGCCATCCAGCCTCTGTTTAAAACCCTCCAAAGAAGTAGCCTCCACCACACTCCAGGGCAAAATCACATATATATGTGCAAACATACATATATACACAAATATATACACACGCACACACATATATACACAACCAAAACACATATACACAGTCTGAGCCACAGCAACGTGTGGCAGGGGATGGCTAGTCCTATATAAGTTTCTTAAGTAAAGGTGAAGGTTTCCCTGACATTAAGTCTAGTCGTGTCCAACTCTGGGGGGTGCTGCTCATCTCAATTTCTAAGCTGAAGAGCTGGCGTCATCCATAGATACCTCCTAGGTCATGTGGCCAGCATGACTGCATGGGAGCCCCCGGTGGCGCAGTGGGTTAAAGCCTTGTGCTGGCAGGACTGAAGACCGACAGGTCGCAGGTTCAAATCCAGGGAGAGGCAGTTGAGCTCCCTCTATCAGCTCCAGTTCCTCATGCGGGGACATGAGAGAAGCCTCCCACAAGGATGATAAAACATTAAAAATCATCCGGGCGTCCCCTGGGCAACGTCCTTGCAGACGGTCAATTCTCTCACAACAGTATGCTCCTGACATGACAAAAAAAAATCCTGTTACCTTCCCACAGATGTGGTACCTATTTATCTAGTCACATTTGCATGTTTTCAAACTGTTAGGTTGGCAGAAGCTGGGCCTAACAGCAGGAGCTCACCCCACTCCCTGGATTTGAATCGCCAACCTTTTGGTCATCAAGGTCAGCAGCTCAGTGGTTTAACTCGCTGCACCACTAGGGGGCCCTAAGTTTCTTAGTTCAAACTCAAACCTTTAACAGATTCCCTGTGATAGTGACACATTCCTATCCATTTTCTTATCTGTCCATTCTTCTATTTTTATTGCTGCTCAGCATCTTCCGTCACTCCGATCTCCTTGTCTTCAGAGCCTGGAAGTAACTGTTGCACTCCAGGACAGGAAAAGCCCTCTGACTTTAAACATTACACCGTTTGGATAGGGAAACAATCCTTTTATTGAAAATAATTAGAAAGTAGTAAAGTAAAAAAGCACTTTAAAGAAATAGGTAAATCCAATTAGGTAGGAAGATAAGCAGGAACAAAGTACTCCAGGGTAATAGTCCAGCAAAGTCCATAAAAACAAAGTCAAAACTTCCCAAATAAAATACAAGAAATCTGAAAACATGAATCCAAGGCATGAATATAAAAGGATAGAATCCAAGAATCAAAACCATGAAACAAAGGCACTTAAAACATGAATTTTCTAAGCAAAGCTTCCATGAAACAAGGAAGAGATCTTGACTTGATTCCAAACAATGCTTCATCTGACTACATATCCTGTACTTGGGACTTTTATCTCCTCGTTAGCTATGTCTCTAGCACTCAGAAATTGGTTTCGCTTTAGCTGAGAATTCCTTAATCTTTTTCTCTTGGAGCCTGGCAGAACGCCGAAGCCACTGTTTGGCTCTACTGTTTTGACTGATCTCCTCCCGTCTATCTATTTGCTCATTAATTTCTGCAGCTGGGCTGTTTTCATTTTCCCTATCATGGGAACTCTCTGGTAACAATTCAGGGAGCACACCATCATCCCCACACCCCTCAGGGACATTCTCATGGGAAACTACACTTTGAACAGGGATCTCCTGGTCATTCTCTGCATCAGTCTCTTTTTTATATTAATCATCTTTATTATAGACTTTTTCAAATTACAATGAAAGAGAGGGAACAATAAGGTTGGGGGGAAGAAGTAAGAAAATCTAGAGAAGAATTGGGGGAAGCAATAACTGGGGGAAAGGATGGGTAGGTTGGGGAGAGGCGTGTGGGGGAGTAGGGGGAAAAGGAAGAGATAAAGGATTGAGATTTCTTCCAGTTCGATCTGCAGAAGGACAATTTTGAATTGGATTTTCCTTCCTTGTATTCCTACACTAAATTTTTCTGGTTCATTTTTTTCTTCTTATTTTATTTACTTTGGAGTTTCACTTCATTCTGCAAATATCTTCTAAGTGGATCCCAGTTAATTTGATTCTTTTTGTTTGCATTCTTCAATATTTGCGATGGTTTGTCCATATTCATATACTCAACTATCTTGAATATCCAGTCTTCTATTAGCGGGGGGGGGGGTCCTTTCCCCCCCATTTTTGTGCCACTGTAATTCTTGCAGCAGCAGATAGATAAAGTAACATTTTTCTTCATTTTTTCCCATTTTGAAATTTATTACATTTATTAAATAATATTCTGGTTTCATATCATATTTGATATTGATGATTTTTTGAGTGTGTTTATGTACTAATGTCCAAAATTTCTTAACTATTTTGCAACTCCACCACGAGTGGAAATAAATTCCTAATTCTTTGCCATATTTCCAGCATTGATTATTATTATTTTTGTAAAATTTAGATAATTGTGAGGGTGTTATATACCAGCGGTAAAATGTTTTATACCAACTTTCGATTATATTAATCATTCTTGTGTATTTTGATTGGATCTTCCAAACCTGCTCCAATTCTTTGAGAAGAATGGGATGTCCAAGGTCTATAGCCCATTTGACCATATTTTCTTTTATTAAGTCCTTTTCCGTATCCCATTCTAATTCTGCATCAATCTCATTGACCAAACCATTGCCATCTTGAAACTCATTGACATCATTCCCCACATCCAAAGCACCCTGATCCGGAAACACAATCACAGTAACGAACTCCAACAACACATTACCTGGAACATGGCCATACAGCCCAAAAAGCCTACAGCAACCCAGTGATTCTGACCATGAAAGCCTTCGACAATACATTGCCTTATTTATGGTAATGTGACACGATGAAGCTCAAGTTCAAAAGTAACGAACAGGGATAAGTGTTAGCCATAGCAGAGCACCCGATGAACCAGCCTGGACACAGCATATTATTTGAGAACACAGAAATGCTGGACCACACCAACAACCACTATGTCAGACTACACAGAGAAGCCATTGAAATCCACAAGCATGTGGACAATTTCAACAGAAAGGAAGAGACCATAAAATGAACAAAATCTGGCTACCAGTATTAAAAAAAACTCTAAAATTACAACAGCACAACAACAGAGAGGACACAAACAAGGACACCTCTCAACAAAAGGTTGCTCCAGGCACTGTCAAGCAATTATATGCTAATCAAGGTGGTCAGTTGAAACATTCACACCTAGCTCCAGCAGACAAGAGTCCTTTGTCCCACCCTGGTCATTCCACAGATATATAAACCCATTTCCTATTTCCAACAGACCTCACTACCTCTGAGGATGCTTGCCATAAATACAGGCGAAACGTCAGGAGAAATGCCTCTAGAACATGGCCCTATAGCCTGAAAAAACCCACAAGAACCTAGGGATAAGTGTGTTACTGGAATAACAATAATGCTCTTTAATTTCCATGTCTCTGTGATACGGATTCTTTGAGTTTGTAATTTGGTGAAGACCTTTAGATGTCTTTTCTGGAGATCTCTTGCCCAGCCTCCTAAATTAAATAATTCTCATAGGATACAGTGATGACAGTTAATGTGGAGTCCACCTGCTATACCTGTATGGTGAAGATCTCATCTGCTGGGCTCTGTACCAATCTCGGGCATCTTTTCTGACTGCGCTTCTCTCCCTCTGGGCCCAGAACTCCTCATACTGAATTAGATTTTGCAATATTTCTGTAGACCTTTCTGGAAAGGTTTTGCTCAGGAGCATTTTCAGTTGTCAGGGTGATATAAATATAAGAGATACAGCTATATTTCCCCTAGAATTATATGTCCCTACAATAAAAAGTCCAAGCTTTTTATGGATTCAGGCCCTAAGGGATCTATCTAACATCATGTGAATTTCCTGAAACATCAAAGAGGATTAATGAGCTCAGTTATTCGGCGACAACATTACTCATTTAAAACCAAAGCTACATTTTCTGGTGAGAACCTCTCCTGCTCCTCACAACTTTCCTAAGGCAACTGAGATGAAAACCTCCTCACTGGTTTTTTAAAAACATTATAGGAGACATAAGGAAAATGGTTTCTTATCAGTCATTATGAATAATGACTTTATGACTCATATGAGCTCAGGGGGCTAAAGGGCTTTCAAAGGAAGCTTCTCTCTCCTATGCTTAACTACATTTCAAGATAAGTTACATTACATAAAAGAGACAATGAGACATCGAAGTATACACAATGGAAATATGGCTTCATCTAGAGATTCACCACTATTTTTTTAAAAAAAAATTGGACTAGCCGTCCCCTGCCACGCGTTACTGTGGCCCAGTCTGGTGATCTGGAAAAGAAAGTAATGAGAAAGTGTTAGTTTCTAATATATGTGGGTAAACAGTATTTCATTACATTTTCTTGCCCTGGTGTAGGGAGCTGTACTGGATGGCCTTAAGTATTTTCTATTGGTCATAAGGGTTCTGTGTGGGAATTTTGCCCCAATTCTATCATTTGAGGGATTCAGAATGCTCTTTGATTGTAGGTGAACTATAAATCCCAGTAACTACAACTCCCAAATGTCAAGGTCTATTTCCCCCAAGCTCCATCTATGTTCCTAGTTGGGCATACAGAATATTCGTGCCAAGTTTGATCCAGTTCCATCATTGTTTGAGTCCACAGTACTCTCTGGATACAGGTGGACTACAACTCCCAAACTCAAGGTCAATGCCCACCAAACTCTTCTAGTGTTTTCTGTTGGTCATGGGAGTCCTGTGTGCCACGTTTGGTTCAATTCCATCATTGGTGGAGTTCAGAATACTCTTTGATTGTAGGTGAACTATAAATCCCAGCAACTACAACTCCCAAATGACAAACTCAATTTTTTGAGTGATGGTCACTCCTTCGTCCAGTGGTTTTTGAGTTACGCTCATCCCACAAATGCACATTACATTTTTATTTATATAGATATCATTTGCATGAATGAACAGTTATTTGTTTGGGATCTACGTAAAGTGAGCTTTATACATTAGCTCTGTGACATTTACTTGCCCTCTCATGTTCTCTCTATGACACATACAAAGCCTCTTCAATCATCCAAAGAAAGCTTGAGGGGCACAAATTGCATGTCCTTGTCTGTTCTATCACTTCCATGCATAGAATCATAGAAGCACAGAGTTGGAAGAGACCTCATGGGCCATCCAGTCTAACCCTCTGCCAAGAAGCAGAAAAAAACACATTCAAAGCACCCCCAACAGATGGCCATCCAGCCTCTATTTAAAAGCCAACAAAAAGGAGACTCCACCACACTCCAGGGCAGAGAGTTCCACTGTTGAACAGCTTTCACAGTCAGGAAGGTCTTCCTCATTTCCAGATGGATTTTTTTCCTTTTTTCCTTTCCATAGAAGATAGCTCAGTGAAGCTAGTTAGCTCCAAGAACCTTTCCTATCCAGATTGGATTTCTTTTGTCTTTAATAGACATATTACTTTTGAGTTGTGGATCTGCAATCCTGTCCCGTCCTGTTAAATGGAAACCAATATTTCCTCTTTATACATAACTTTCTGCTGGTTATGAACTGTGCTGCTGGCACTCTGCTATATTTTTGTGGAATCACCCCCAAGTGAGGGTTATTTTGAGCCTAACAGCTCCCAGTTCTCAATAAGGTCAAACCTCTTCTGAATAAATCTTAACCAGAAAACCTGGTGATACATTTGGTTTAGCATTGCCGTAGCTCAGAAACAACTTGAAAGCTGTTTTACTCCAGGAAAAGCCCTCTGACTTTAAACACCACACCGTTGGATGGAAAACAGTCCTTTTATTGAAAATAATTAAAAAGCAGTACGATTAAAAAAACACTTTAAAGAAATAGGTAAATCTAATTAGATAGGAAGATAAGCAAGTACAAAGTCCTCCAGGGTAATAGTCCAGCAAAGTCCATAAAAACAAGGTCAAAACTTCCCAAGTAAAATACAAGAAATCAGGAAACATGAATCCAAGGCATGAATATAGAAGCATAGATCAAAACCATGAAACAAAGGCACTTAAAACATGAATTTCCCAAGCAAATTTTCCATGAACAAGTATGAGATCTTGACTTGATTCCAAACAATGCTTCATCTGACTACATATCCTGTACTTTGGACTTTTATCTCCTCTAGATAAAAGCCTCAAGCACCCAGAAATTGGTTTTGCTTAAGCTGAGAATTTCTTATCTTTTTCTCTTGGAGCCTGGCAGACCACCGAAGCCACTTTTCGTCTCTCCTGTTTTGACTGATCTCCTCCCGTCTATCTATTTGCTCATTAATTTCTGCAGCTGGGCCAGGTGCCGAACTATTTTCATGTTCCCTATCATGGGAACTCTCTAGTGATAACTCAGAAAGCACACCATCATCCTCACACCCCTCAGGGACATTCTCATGGGAAGCTACATGTTGAACTGGGATCTCCTGGTCATTCTCTGCATCAGTATCACTGGCCAAACCATTGCCATCTTGAAACTCATCCTGCAACTCATTGATATCACTCCCCAAATCCAAAGCACCCTGATCCTGAAACACAATCACAGGCTGAGCTCCAACAAAAGCACACAACAACAATCTATTTCTCTCTCTCTGTGTGTGTGTGTGTGTGTGTGTGTGTGCGTGTGTGTGCGTGCGTGCGTGCGTGCAGTATGCACCCTGCCAACTCATCTGTTAACCTATGGCAAGCTCATGAATTTCATAGTTTTTTTATTAGGCAACAAATACTGGTGGTTTGCCATTGTTGTCCTCTGAAATGTAGCCCATGGCATCTGGTCTCTCATTTAAGTACCAACCAAGTCTAACCTTGCCCCCTTTGAAAACAGGATCAAACACCTTCAGGGCTACCTGTATTGAAATTGGGAAGGCTGTGAAATAATGATAAGGTTATGGGCAAGGCAAGATTTAAACTGGAGACTTCATCACTTGCAGTTCATATGCTAGCTCTAATAAAAATATAAAACTATGTATTCTGCAAAAAAATTATAATCAAGATATGCTTTCAGGAAAGGTGCCAGTAACCACAAGCATTATTTGAAAACTTTAAATGGTGTTGTCAGCAATGCAAAGATAAGGGACTGCTTTCTTCTTTGCACGGAATAATCTGACATGTGCCGAAAAGTAACCTCCCACATTGTGCAGTGCACTAGCAATTGAGAAGAGATTTGTGGCTGGGAGCTCTGAAAGAAGACACCCACATCCCTGACAACTCACAAATACTGACGGTGCATTGTGATCTTTGCCATCCTTTTGGGTGTATTTGCACCTCCGAGTGCCTCTGAGTTATTTATATTTCGAGTTTCTCCGCTCTCCTGCTTACTTTCCCCACCCTTCTTCATGCACAACTTGGCAGATGTTGAAACCACAATGGAGATTTACTAGTTCTGCAGCTGCCCTGCCTTAAATCAGGCAGGGCAGCTACACAGTATTTGTTTTGAGGCAATTTCCAGGTGAAGACCTTTGGGAACCTATCAGGCCAAAGTTCTTTCCATTTTTTGACTAGCTCAAACCATGGAATATCTCGTCCTTTGCTCTCCTTTCCAAATATGCAGCATTGCCTCTGACCACTGGAGTGTTGGTTGACATCCCTCATGGATGATAGACCTGGGCATGTGTCTCATGTATATAAAGAGAAGGCTGGAGTACCAGCTATACTTAAGAACCAGCTATACTTACGAGATTTCAAAAGTTGGATTAAGAGTAACATCATCCCTTTAAGTATGTTGGCAGTCTTATAATGCCCGTAAGCAATCCAGGTGAGATAATCTGCTCTAGCTCTACGTGATCATTTGTGTGGATTAATTTGAGATATTTATGTAGAGTTGGTTTTGATCCAATGACCCTAATTTTATAAATCACAGCTGTATGATATGTCTGTACATTCTGCCATTGTTCTTCCCTATCTTCCCATTTTCATTACTTAGGTTCTGGTTAAAGTATACCAAAAATTTATGTTACATCTGAAATTATATATTGAAGCATAATATGTTAGGTTATTAACCAACACCTGAAACCAGAATGAAATCCTGGCTTTGGAATTTGATAATAGATAGATAGATAGATAGATAGATAGATAGATAGATAGATAGATAGATAGAGATAGATAGATAGATAGCGGTACCCTGCCACGCATTGCTGTGGCCCAGTCTGGTGATCTGGAAAATAAAATAATGAGAAAGTGTTGGTTTCTAATATATGTAATTTCTTTATGCTTGTGGGTAAACATTATTTCTTGTTATTTCTTTGTCAGTGTTGATGTGGGGATTGTCTGGTTTGCCTACTCTGGAATGTGCAACATATAATTTCTTTATAAGTCCTTCGTTAGAGGCCCCTTTCAAATCTTTGATACTGCATCTGACATGTACATATATGTGTGTGTGTGTATGGCTGGATGGCCCTTTATCAGGAGGGCTTTGAATATGTTTTCTTGCACTGATGAAGGGAGTTGGACTGGATGGCCTTAAGGCAGCATATCTCAACCTGGGAACTCAAGACCCCGGGGGGAAGGGTCACCAAGGGTGTGTCAGAAGGGTCACCAAAGACCACCAGAAAACACAGTATTTTCTGTTGGTCATGGGAGTTCTGTGTGGGATGTTTGGCCCAATTTTATAATTGGTGAGGTTCGGAATGCTCTTTGATTGTAGGTGAATTATAAATCCTAGTAACTACAACTCCCAAATGTCAAGGTCTATAACCCCAAACTCCATCTGTGTTTATATTTGGGCATATTGAGTATTTGTGCCAAGTTTGGTCCATATCCATCATTGTTTGAGTCCACAGTGCTCTCTACATGTAGGTGAACTAGAACTCCCAAACTCAAGGTCAATGCCCACCAAACCCTTATAGTGTTTTCTTTTGGTCAGAGGAGTCCTGTGTGCCAAGTTTGGTTCAATTCCATCATTGGTGGAGTTCAGAATGCTCTGATTATAGGTGAACTATAAATCCGCGCAACGACCTCCCCAATGACAATATCAACCCCACCCCCAACCCCACCACTATTCAAATTTGGGAGTATCGTGTATTTGAGCCAAATTTGGTCCAGTAAATGAAAATACATCCTGCATATCAATATTTATGTGATGATTCAAAACAGTAGCAAAATTACAGTTGTGAAGTAGGAATGAAAATAATGTTATGGTTGGGGGTCACCACAACATGGGGAGCTGCATTAAGGGGTCATGGCATTAGGAAGGTTGAGAACCACTGGCATATGTTCTGTATTAGAAACTAGAGCTGATATGGTCTATGCAATGCAGTTTTCTGAATCAGCACCCCAAATAACCAATCTGAATCTAAAGTTGACCAAAAACTGATTTGTAACCCTTTTAGTGCTAATGTTGGAAAGTGGTCCCTGGTCAAAGTGGTCCCTGGTCAAAAAAAGGACCATCCATCCTGGATCAAACCAAAAGGCACATCTAGTCCAACATTCTTTCATATTGCAGCCAACATGTTGCCCATGGGGAGTACACAAGGCTGATATGAACCCAACAGCACTCTCCCATGTTCTCCGGAAAAATGAATGATTGTCCTCCCCCTAAGCATGCATTTTATTTTCTTACCTGCCCAAGGCTTAGCCATATTAGCCACAGTTAGAAGACTTAGTAGGAGCTATTAGATTCTTGCTCTACGTAGTATCAGGACAATATACATCTATATATATATAAATAAAAATGTTATGTTCGTTTGTGGGATTAACATAATTCAAAAACCACTGAACAAATAGCCACCAAATTTGACCACAAGACACTTATTCACCCAAGGAGTAACTATCACAAAAAAAAATTGATTGTGTCATTTGGGAGTTATAGTTTCTGGGATTTATAGTTAACCTACAATCAAAGAACATTCTGAACTCCACCAATGATGGAATTGAATCAAACTTGGCACACAGAACTCCCATGACCAACATGGGCATTGATGGGCATTGACCTTGACTTTGGGAGTTATAGTTCACCTACATCCAGAGAGCACTGTGGACTCAAACAATGATGGATTGGGACCAAACTCGGCACAAACATTCCATATGCCTAAACATGAACACAGATAGAGTTTGGGGAAAATAGACATTGACATTTGGGAATTGGCGTTACTGGGATTTATAGTTCACATACAATCAAAGAGCATTCTGAACCCCATAAACAACAGAATTGGGCCAAACTTCCCATGCAGAACCCCCATGACCAACAGAAAATACTTAAGGCCACCCAGTCCAACTCCCTTCACCAGGGCAAGAAAACGTAATCAAAGCCCTCCTGACAAAGTCATCCAGCCATAGATATAGATAGATAAATATGATTCACACACACAGATAATAGTCTCATAGATTTGAAAGGGACCCCTAAAGAAGGACAATTATATGTTGCATGTTCCAGAGTAGGCAAACCAGACAATCTCCACATCAACACTGACAAAGAAACAGCAAGAAATACTGTTTACCCACAAGCATAAAAAATTTACATATATTAGAAACCAACACTTTCTCATTACTTTTTTCCCCAGATTACCAGACTGGGCCACAGCAACACGTGGCAGGGGATGACTAGTAACTTAATAAGCATCATATAACAATTTTCCTGTCTACCACAGTTTTGGTCTGAGGCTGCTGTATTTCTTTTATATATGCCTCTTAAAATGCCCCATAAAATCAATCACCAAAGTAATATAAACATAATAAAAGCCGAAGTACTGGTTCAAGCAAAGAAAACCACAACAAAGCCATATGTTTACTCAAAAATGGAGGATGGAGGATCTATTTTGTTGGGGGATGCTGTAAGATCTATTTTGTTGGACATGGAGAAATGGAACCACATGTACTGGTACTGCAATGGGTTGGCAAATGCACCTTTTTTGCTTTTAAAAAGATGTAACCTACCTTCTTATATCATGAGTTCCTTGGCTAAGAAGATTTGAGGATATTATGTGGAACTTCTAGGTGAAATTGGCAATATGCAACTTCCCGCATCCCAGATAGTACACTTTTGAAAACCCAAGTATTAGGGAACAAGAGTAGAAACGAGATATAGCATACAAGCTTTGTTTTGGGACTTTGTGCTGGCCATTGTGGAATTTCTGGTCACTGCCTCCGAATGCTCGATCACCGTCTCTGAATGCTCAATCACTGTCTCCAAATGCTCGATCACCGTCTCCCAAAGCAGTTACTCTACTCCGAACTCAAGAACGGAAAACGGAATGTTGGAGGACAGGAAAAGAGATTTAAAGATGGGCTCAAAGCCAACCTTAAAAACTCTGGCAATGGACACTGAGATCTGGGAAGCCCTGGCCCTTGAGCATTCTAACTGGAGGTCAGCTGTGACCAGCAGTGCTGCAGAATTCAACGAGGCACAAGTGGAGGGCAAAAGGGAGAAATGTACCAAGAGGAAGACACATCAAGCCAACCCTGTCTGGGACCGCTTCCACCTGGAAACCAATGTCCTCACTGTTGGAGAACATGCGGATCAAGAATAGGGCTCCACAGCCACCTATGGACCCACCACCAATTTATTTATTTATTCCTGCATTTGTAACCTGCCCTTCTCACCCCTGAGGGGGGATTCAGGGTGGCCTCACAGCAAGCACCATCCAATGCTGCCACAATTATAAACATACAACAATACAATTAAAAACATTAAACAATTAATTACAGCAGTTAGTTAAAAACAGTTAATTAAGAACAGTGAACTAAAACAATCTACTAAAACACGCCAATTAAAATCGAAATCCAGGTCTGGGTCAATTCATTATCACGAGTTGCTTAAATGTTCTTCTCACATTGCTGCCATTCAATGGTCAAACGTTTGGTCCCATAGTCAAGTCTTGAGTTTCCTTCTGAAAGACAGGACAGAGGTGGCTAGTCTGATGTCCCTGGGGAGGGAATTCCACAGATGGGGGGCCACTGCTGAGAAGACCCTGTCCCTCATCCCCACCAATCATGCTTGCGATGGTGGTGGGATCGAGAGCAGGGCCTCTCCAGATTATCTCAGACTTCGTGATGGTTTGTAACCAAGACACCACATCTATAAGACCATCATCCTTGATCTACGAGGGATCGCCTAAGTAAAGTAAGTACCGTATATTCTGACTACTTTTTAACCCAAGAAAATCTTCTCAAAAGTCAGGGGTTGTCTTTTACACTGGGTCATCTTATACGCGGGAGTAGTCTTATACACGGGAGTCGTCTTATGCACGGGAGTAGTCTTATACGCGGGAGTAGTCTTATAGAGCGGGTGGTGAAACTTCCAATCGGATTGGAGAATCTGTGGTTGCCGCATATGGTGGGGGGAGCTCAAAAATGGCAATGGCCGCATCCCTGCCGTATGCAGCAACTGTATGAAAGCATTAAGGATGACGCTGTACAAGTACGGTAGAAGAAAATCCATTCATCAGGATTTGTTGACATAATGCGGTCCCGATGGTGAGGTGAAGGGGCTCCTCACCAGGAAGGTGTAAGTGAAGGGCGGAGCAAACTACAGGCATCCGGGGCACCCAGGGTATGGAAAAAAGAGATAGAGTGGCTCTGGGCCCAGAAAAACACACCTCTTTTACCTGTCTGACCACCCTTGTATTCTATTACCGTACCTCCTCCTCTGCCTCTCAGATCTCTCTCCTGAAGACTGCAGTGAAGTGGTGCAGGTGTGCATGGGTGAGATCTGAGAGGCAGAGAAGGAGGTACAATAATAGGAAAATTACCATATTGAAATCAAATCTGATGCTTTTTAAATTTTTATTTGGTGTGCGTTGGAAGAGGGGTAGTCTTATATGGCGAATATATCCCAAACTCTATATTTTAACTGGAAAAGTTGGGGGTGGTCTTATGCGCCCAGTCATCTTATATGCAGGAATATATGGTAAGTGTGGAATGTGTAACACTGAAGTAGTTAGGCCTTTGAAGAGATCTTGAAGAACTCTGACTGTTTTATGGCTTGTGGAATAAATTGGCACACCAGTCCTATATCGCAAGGCTGAACAGGGCATAGGGTTCCAGCCTGTGTTGGATGGGGTTACACTCCCCCTGAAGACGCAGGTTCACAGCTTGGGTGTGATCCTGGACTCA